>CM033802.1:31243460-31690960 GCA_019656835.1 Rhododendron ovatum
CAGGTTTATTAAGACTATTTCTTCTTTTAACGGCTGAGCATGCCTTTCGTCTTCCCTTTCGATGAGGGCACGGATTTCCTTGGGAATGTCCCCATCGAAATCTATCCCTTCATCGTCGGGGTCGACACAGTTTATATAAAGATCATTCAGGTAGTCAGAAGAGGATTCCTTCATTTCATAAGACCCTGCAGGGTCGCCAAGTACAAGGGAATCAAACTCAAAGTAAAAGCCATGACGTGGAGGGCCGAGAGGCACACACTCCGACTCAGAGCTAGACTTAGACTCAGACGACTCAACAGACTCAGTGTCAGACTCTGATACATCATCAATGCAAGTAAGGCGCGGTTTGAAAATGCAATTTTTAAGGCTACCCTTTGCTTCCGTGATGAGGGAGAGGGGATCTTTGAGGTCGTCGGAACTGAGCATGAACACTTCGGCCTCTTCAGCTTCCTTGGCCAAACCCACTTGAGAGAACTCATAAAACAGCTGCTCCAAGCTCCCTTGATCAAAAGACATCAGCCAATCAGTCTTTGGCTTGGGCTGGCTAAGCTTCCTTTTGAATTCCGCCCTTGTCGGTTCTTCATCACTAGAGGGCCAAGTGTTATCAGCGAAAACTTCAAATCCAGGCAGCAACTCCCCAGTGACTGAATCGATGAAAGGCTCAGGTTGCCCGGTGTAGATGTCAGTTCCCCACTTCACGCACAAAGTAGCTGTCAGGTTCACCATAGAGAGATCGAGGTTTTCCCGTGCATTTCCTTCTTTTGGCATCCTTGGAAAAGGAGGAGTACCCCAAACCAAAGCGGCCCTCGCAGGAAGGAAAGGCAGGGAACTCCGGGATCCCTTGTTGGTGAATCCCAAGCCCAAGACCAGGTAGATAGGACATTCTTCTCATGATATCCAAAGCAACAGAGCTGATGATAAAGTCCCCATCCACGTTGATGGCCAAAATCGAACCAGAAGTGTCGAAAGAGAAACCCCCGAGGTCAACATCTTCGTCGCCGTGAGCAATCCCCAAAACAGGCGTGCCATCTTCCTTAAGCGGGCGAATGCCCGAGTCCCCGCAGATTATCAGAGTTCCGGTGGGGAGTCCCAGCATAACCTTTTGGTGAAGAGTAGACGGTACAGCCATGATATCTGATCGGTGGAGCCATGGCCTTCCTAGTAGGAGATTAAAAGTGGCCGGGATATCAACCACATGGAACTCGACGTCCATCTCAAAACCTTCAGCGTCAAGCTTGAGCAGAAGCGTGCCTTCAACCACGCGACGAGTGCTGTCATATGCCTTAACAGCCAGATTGGAAGGCGCGAAGTCCTTCTTGGCCAACCCCAAGCGATAAGCTACTCTCAACGGGCAAACATTGATCGCCGATCCGTTGTCGATCAGAACAGTTGGAATCCAGAGTCCTTTACACTTAACAGTGATGTGCAAGGGGCGATTGTGATCAACCCCTTCAATGGGTAAATCCTTGTCGGTAAAGACCACGGTGTGCTTAGAAGTAGGCGGGAGAATTATGGATACCATTGCCTCAGGTGTGACATCTGGTTGAATCTCGAGACGAGAGAGGGTATGGCAAAACTTCTGACGATGCTCGCGAGAGGAACAGATTAGTCCCCAGAGTGATATAGGCGGCCGGGATTCGCTCCAGCTGTTCTGAATCATGTCCTCATTCGGGGGGCTAGGGGGTACCTCGAAGGGTGCAGACCTTGAGAATGCAGAAGGCACGTTCCTTTGGTTAGAAGAGCTGGACGAGCTCCCTGCCTGCAGATTAGTAGGCTGAAAAATTCGCCCACTCCTCGTAACATTGAGAACATCCTCCAGAGAGGGCACCACTTGAAGGTCTTGACTGTCATCCCAAAGATCAGCGGGGACTTCCCCCAATTTGCGTTTTCCTCTGTCGGAGGGCGGAGGGATTACAGGTACTTCCACGCCCAAACCTAGGTCTTCAGCCAAATCGTTCAACAACAGCGACTCCCAGAAGTCTGGATCCTTAACAGTTGCAGTCTCTTGAATAGGCTCGGTATTGGCTACAAACGGGACATCCCAGAGTCCTCCATCAGCAAGAGAGCGGTTGACAGTCCAAACCTCAGACCCAACTTGGATATTAACCACATCATCAACATCCCAGAGATCCGGGGGCGGAACTAGATCCGTGACCATAATGCTGCAATCTTCCTCGGTCGGATAAAGCGGTGCTGGGCGCGTGAGTCCTTCGCTCACGATGTAGAACGTAGGGTCGTACTCGGTGTCGGTTACAGAGTCGACCATCCTGTCAAGAGTAGAGGGGAGAAAACATTCCCCTAAGACGCGGGTTTCCTCCTGGACCAGACCCTCTTCTATGAACTGAATCTCATGATCGGGCAGAGCATATCCTTGGAGAGGATTGAGATCAAATTCTAATGGAAACTGCCATGCAGGCTCGGGATCCCAATAGTATTCTTCCTCAGGCAAAACAGGTTCAGGCTGCTGAAATAGCATGTTCAAGGAGAATCCATCCAAAGGGTCAAGCATGCCTGCCTCGTAATTAGCCATCCAGGCGTCATACCAAGCGTGGTTAAATGGGACGTACTCGGGATTCTGGGGGAAACCGTCTAACTCTAACTCTGTCCATTCATTGATTATAGGGGCCGCATAATCATCATTATCAGCAATAGCCCACCCTACTGCTTGCATATCAACCTGCTGTTCTGGTATAAGAGAGGCAGCAGATCTGAAACGGCTTATCAAATTTGGAGAGGAATTCGGATCCGTGACATTAAAGTACAGGGCTGTCCAGGGAAGAGGCAGAGTTAAGCTGTACGGAAGGGATGGATTGGTGAAACAGGTCACTGATAGAGGCGTTGAACACAAAAGCTCCATTTTGTAAACGTGCGAGAGGCACATTGGGGTTGGACGACTGTCCTTCTTCAAGATGGATGTAGAAGATTTCGGCCTCGGGCTGAGAAGGCAGGGGCACGACCGGCCTGGGTTGGTTTGTTGAGATTATATGGTCAGTGGGGTTGAATATAGTGGAGCTAGGGTTGATATAGGTGGAGCTGATGGATATTTGGTTGATGCGGGGAGCAGCATTGTGCTTTGGCAGGGAATTGGAAAGGATGTTTGGCTTTTGAGTTGGTGGAGGTGGAGCGTGGAGAGTCCCTTCATCTATAAGATCCTGGATCGCATGTCGGAGACGAAAACAGGAATCCGTAAGATGTCCAGCCCCTTGATGGTAGGCACAATAAAGATTGGCCTTGAAGTTAGGTGAAGGGTTCTTAGGTAGTGGGGTTGGGTCAAGGGGCTTCAGATGCCCGGACTGGATTAACTTCTCCATAACAGAGGACAATGGAGCTTCAAATGCAGAGAAACTGCGGGGCTGACTGCGGGGCCGATTGCTTTGAGGGGCTTGCACCTGGTTGATCTCAGCGACCCGATTGGTCGCGTTGGCAGAAGAGGCGTTAGTGCCACTGGTTGCTGCGTTGGAAGATGTCCCAGCGCCAAACAATGCATTGGTGTTCCCTGAGTAAATCCCGAGACTTTGGTTTCGAAAGGTTAGAGGATTCCCCTCTTGACAGTATCCCGCTTTGTAGAGCATCCTCAATGGCCAAACCAGATTCGAAGAAAGTATCAAAGTTTGAGGAGGCCTGGACAAGAACCAAATGCCTAGCATAATCAGGCTGGAGATTGCGGGAGATGATTCGGAGCTGATCTCTCTCGCTCGGGCGGTCGGTCATCTGAGCAGCCTTTGTTCTCCATCTTTTGACAAAATCCGCAAAGGATTCCTTAGCTTCCATTTTTGTAGACTCAAGCTCTCGGGTTGTCATTTTGAGTTGGGAGTTGTAACTGTACTGCGAAATAAACGCAGCACCGATGTCTTCCCACGTCCTCCTTTTAGCGATGTCAAGCGACAAAAACCAATGGAAAGCGGGTCCCGAGAGAGTCTGAGGGAATAGCTGGGACATGGCCTCGGGCTCAACAGCCAGAAGTTTCATGGCGGCGTGATAGCCGTAAAGATGAGTCTTCGGGTCACCACTCCCATCAAACTTGGCGAGGTCAGGCATCTTGAACTTGTCGGGAAGTTTGGCGTTGGGATACAAGCAGAGGCGATCCAGGTCAATTCCTCCGGCACTGATCTTCTCAGACTTGGACACAGATTCCTCCAGCTTGACAATCTTTGCCATGAGAGCAGTCATATTAGGGTCCGGAATGGGTCTAGCCACAGCAAGATTGAGATTTGCTGCCTCTGGGTGAGCTTCCCTCGGGTTGGGCTGGATTATGATCCGTCCTGCATGGTTGGGGTCTTCGACAAAGATTGGCTCCGCGTGGACATCCTCGTCGACCTCGCCTCCCATTTCGGTAACTGGCGGGAGACGAGTGTTAACAAGGTCGTTAAGCCTAGCAAGATTTGCATCAGTCTGAGCACCCCTTTGCTGCATGGTGGCGATGCTGTTCTGGATGTTCATGAGTATGGTTTCAACACTTAGTGGCTGCGGCTGATCGGCCATGATGGAGGTTCCGGTTGAACTTGACGAGAACGAAGAGGTAGGCGATGCTGGAGATTCAATTTCCTGGATAACCGACGATGATCCTGACTGTAACGTGGCCAACAGAGAATACGGAGAGTCCTTCCGTTGTGACTGACTGAGCTTGCAACCTGACTAGCCTTTGAACCGAATTCTGACGTAGACGTTCCCAAGTGGGTTTGGCTTTCTGCCTCGATACTTTCCTTGGCGGCGCAATGATTCAGAATTCCGCTTTGCTTTGCTGTAAGAAAAGGTTCGATAAGGGCCCTGCAACAACCTTACTCTAAACAAAAGACTAAAAGAGATAATGCAGCCATCGTCGTCAGTGTCGCTCTTAGACTCTAAGACTACAGACGAGTCTGTCTCATGATGTTCGGACACTGCCAAAGTCCTCAGATTTCTTTTCGAGAATATATCCTTGTCTCGAACCGAATAATACTAAGGGATGTCAAAATAGCCTAAGCCCTCGACTTCTCCGTTCTTGAATTTCAATTTTTAATTTGGAATGACTTGGGGTGGATGACGTGATACCCTAACCGGGGTGGCGTAGGCAACACGATGCCATAGCCTGAGCGGTGTACGTGCTGCGCACAGTAACCAGGGGTGGTATGGGCATCACAGCATCTTTTCCGTCATTCCTTGTTTTCTGTTTTGAAACTACGATTGTGATATAGACAAGGATTTAGAAAACTCTGATTTCCCAAAGTCCTGCGGATCCTAGGACTTTCTGAAAATCTGGTAACACGCACCGCAAAGATGCGTGACTCTTCATTGGGTTTAGCAGCGTCTTATTTGAGCATAAGACAGACTCGAAGGAGAGACAACCTAGAAGCCGCCCTAAACATGCCCCTACGCAGATCGGAATGTATGTACAGTGCATGCAATAAGGAAAGCAGTAACACGTAAACAGTATATGGGGGTTAGATGCAAATAATCTTACCCTGTAGGTACCTGTCCTAGTTTGGAGAGTTCTAATGCTTTGTATATGCAAAGGTTGGTTTTGGCTTGTAACGGGTTCCTCGGACTAGAGCCAAGATATACCTCCCGCTGCCCGCGTAATCGCAGAGCAACAGTCAAACGGTAGAATGACTCATCATCGTCGAAGGTTGTTGGTCATTCGGGGTCCCCGAGCTCCGGTAAACCGTGCCGGATTGCCAAAACGATCCAACGGGGCTTATCCCACATCGATGCAAATGAGAATACCAAGGATTGATTTTAATGAAACAGAATCACAATTTCGTAAATGCCTTTTCAAATTTGGCTCACTTTTATTTAGTCAATGCTTAGAAGAAACTACACAAGAGAACGATCGGAAAAGTCCCAGATTGGATTGGCCGAACACAAGGTCCCGTTAAATCACCATTCCAACCTTCGGCAGCGCGAAGCTCACCGTTTTGACAAACTTTTGTGGGATCGTTCTTCAAGCGTATTGAAATCTAAACATAGACCAATATTGGTTCGATCCCCAGCAGAGTCGCCACTGTGGGCAGCGTGCCCTTTAGGAATTTCCGGATTCCAAAACGCAAGGCAAGGGCCCAGATCGAGGGAGCGCGAGCGGGGAAGCAAGCGCTCGCAAAATACAGAGTCGCCACTCGGGTTTGAAGGTCCGACACCCAAGGAACCGTATTTCGAAGCACTTGCCGCGCTGTTTGATTTGAAAAAGTTAAGGAACCAGTCCGTCATAACCATATCTGGGTTCGGGAGCCAGGTTACGAGAGGGGAAGGGTTTTATGGCATCCCTCTCGCCCAATCCGGAGATCGGTCTCTACTTAGGCATCTATGAAAATGTTATTTTTGTGATTCTGTTTGATTTAATCGATTCTTAGCCAATTAGGGCGGGGAAACAGTTAATCGGGATTAAAACTGTAACAGTTTGCAGGATGTGATGAGATATGGCATGGATTAGTAAGACAACAAGTAATAAATGGAACGAAGTTCAAAACATCGATCATACATCAAGACAGCGCTGTGCATGATTTTGGCACGAAGGAACAGCCAGCTTGCATGCGTGAGTTTATCCGCATGCAAGCGAACCGTCGCGCAACATTACCATACACTCGCGCGAGTGTTCATGTTTCACCAATGGTTTGAATTTCATTCCCTTCTGGGCTCTGGAAGGACCAGTGCTCACCCAGGTGCAAACCAAGCAGTTTATGGGTACTTGAAAGTAAACAATATTACAGCCAACGAATAGAAAAATTATGAAAAAGCAAACCCCTAAACAGTGGGGGTGTCTAAACGAAGGCCAAGGCCAAACTGCTCATGCAAGGGCAATCCCTGGGAGAGAGAGAACCATCGCGCGACAGTATGAGACAGCCGCGCGATTGTTCTGACTGGACTTCCAAGAATTGCTTTGCATACTTGGGGCTCTGAGACATATTCAGGAGCATCCCAAAAGCATTCCAAACCAAGAGGAGTTATAAACTAAGTTAAACAATGATTTTAAACATGCAAAGCAGTGGACTAATACCTTTTTAAAGACTTAAAAATGACTATGAACACAACAATAAACTTAAAGACCAGCACCCCTTCCCCACGTGGTCCAATCCCACGCAGACTAAACTGTCGCGCGAGCTTATGGGACCATCGCGCGAGGGTAGTTCTGGTAACGGCTCTTGAAACCTTGCTAGCTTTAGGGTCAGAACTGGTATTGATTACCAGCCTTGGCCCTGCCAGCCCCCCTCAGGGGTTCGAAACAGTGAGCAGAAAGATATTATACCTTTGCTTGAGTGTCTTGGAGATGGCTTGAGTATGAGATGGTGAGACTTGGAGAGGTGATTATGTGGGAGTGAATGGTGTGAGGTGCTTGTGACTTGAGCTTTCCTTCTTCTTTCTTAGGGAGAGAGATTTTTTTGTAACCCTTTGTCATGAGGCATGGGGGGACTTTTATAGGAAAAAGGGGGGTTAGTGGATGGCTAACCAAGGCCTTGCAACCAGCCAGCAATGCTGGTTACAAATGCTTGGTGGGGGAATGGGTGGCAAAGGTGATGGGAGAATGGGGGGTGAGGTGGTGCAAGGGGAGCCCCCCCCCCTTCAACAGAACGCTGTTCAGCCGAGAAAACGGGGTCCTATGGGCCTGTAGCCCCCTGACCACCACGCAATCTGAGTGAAAATGACAGGTGTTGACCATCGCGCGACGAAGTGAGACCATCGCGCGAGGGTCCAGCCAACCCTGCAATGGTCAATGGTCAAAACTTTGACTTTGACCACCACCTGGCAGATGAACCATCGCGCGAGGGTTCCAGTATGTCGCGCGACATTCAAACCCAAGGTTCAGGTTCTGATTCAAGGGTTTAAGGCTAAGGACGGGTTCCTCACATGCCAAACTCAAGCCATTCCAAGTTCTCGGGACTGTTTCGACCTGACTCATCATCGGGGAATCAAGAAACCGAAGAACAAAGTAAAACGATCGGGAAGTCAGATTGGGGTGTCTACAATGTACCTATCATGGGAATGATGTCTCAGCTGATGTTCTTCCTCACACCAGAATACGAATAGTTTAGAAGAAAGTTAGAACACTACGATTAAAGTACATAAACTGGAAATAAGTCAAACCACATGCCCTTGGGCCTCACCACCTTGATCCCTCAGTGCTTGATTGCTACGGATTGATGGTGATTGATTGACCTTCTTCTCGAAACCCTAGGGTTAGGGTTTGTACTTTAGGTGTTTGATCGCTCGGGATGCAACTACTCACGAGGAGTTAGGGCTTTTGTAGAGAATGTATCAGAGAGTATTTTTGAAGAGCTTCATGACTAGAGAGGGTGTATTGTGTTCTTAATTTTGGAACCCTAAGGCCCATTTATATAGGCACCGAATGACATAACTCCAACCAATCACAATGCATGAATTAAATGGGAAGTATATAACCAAATGATCTCTTCTCAAAATCTCTTTTTGTAGCCTTGAAGAATTGGAGTTTGGTTGCTACGGTTTGGAGCACGAATCAAACGAATGACAGAACATTCCAGAATCTGGAAAAGGACGATCTAGCGATTGAGGAATCCATCTCTCAAGTGAGGAATCAATCTCTTAGGGAGATTTTCGAACACCATATTCCAAGGGTGAAAGAAAGAAGTGGGGTCCGTGAGATCGATCTTGCAGTCGAATGATGTATTTTCCTAGGATACGGTATTTCTGTCTGAAAGACTATTTGGCTCTGAATTGGGTCCTCTAAGTGGCTAAAAGTACTCACCAAAGTCCTTAGGTATACGAGAAGTCAATCAATAATCACGGTATCCATTCATCATCGGGATGGTCTCCAAGGTGGGACTTGAAATAATCGTTTGACCAAATTGGGGTGTCTACAGGATGAAGTAATTTTCTGATTTGCATGAGGGATGAACATGGCTTCTTGGAGGGAAAGAAAGGGAGGGAGAGTGAGCTATGGGAGAGAGAGAGAGAGCAGGAGAGGGAGGGGGAGAGACAAGACAAGAGAGCGATGCATGCATGTGTGCATGCATGTAGATATATATATATATATATAAATTATGTAAAATTAATAATTAAGACCTAATAGTATTAGTGCTATTATTATTACAATTATTATTATTAAAAAAAGGGTTGAAAATCCGGGTCATTACACTATGTATCTCCAAATTATGTAGAGACCCATATTAAATTTTAATAATTTTGATGCTTGATAAATGCTTGAGTTACAAATTATGTGAATAATAACAATAATGTGGTTATGTGATTTGGGGTTATTGTGGTAAGATTGTTAGTGGAGGGGTGCAAATGTGAATTATAAGTGCATGGCTATATATAGGTGTGTGTGTGTGTGTGTGTGTGGTGGAGAGAATCACTTTCTCTAATCCCCTCAACTTACGCCTCTCTCTTCTCTCCACCGACTCTCTCTCTCTCTCACTCTCACACTTGCACAAAATCTCACCCAAGAACTCAAAACCCATAAAAACCTAACTTCTATTTCACCTTCTACACGTGATTTTGGGCTCGTAGTCCGTTGGGTTTAACTCGGAGAGGAGTATTCAGTTGATTTAAGATTTTCGGAGCTAGGGCTTGCTTGATTGAGCTTGGGTTTTGTTCTTTGACTTTGAGGTAGGGATTTCCCACTTCTATTATGTGTTTATGTGTTGATTTGGTGTTTGAATCGTGCCCTAGATCGTTGGTTTCGTTGTTGGAATTGTTCTGGTGAAATCCAAAAATCGTGCACTGAAAACCCAGGTTCTATCGATAGGAGTTTTGGCCCTACCGGTAGAAATGCTATTCAGTAGTGTCTTTTGATGAAACTCTGGTCTACTACCGGTAGGAGATTGTGTCCTACCGGTAGGAAATGAAAAATCTGCATTTTTGGCTAAAATTCGAACAAGCATAACTCTATTTTGGGCAAATTTTCTATTGAAATTCATGTACCGGAAATCTACTTTCTAATGGTGGTAGTCTAATGGCCTAATTCTAAGCCAATAAG
This sequence comes from Rhododendron ovatum, assembly GCA_019656835.1. Lineage (NCBI taxonomy): Eukaryota > Viridiplantae > Streptophyta > Magnoliopsida > Ericales > Ericaceae > Rhododendron > Rhododendron ovatum. The sequence continues at coordinate 31,253,389 of CM033802.1, forward strand.
CTTTGGTAGCCAAAATAAGGTAGATATGTTCATATACATTGGATAATCCCTTTTTCTTAGAATCGTGGGGTGAGACACGAATGTTCTTAGGTTTGTCTAAGTACTTAATTGAACGGTTTCATGAGGCCAGTGGTATACTTGTAGACACCCCAATCTGGGCTTCCAGATTAGTTTACTTACGATTTTTGATTCCCCAATGATGAAATGGATCAAGAACACTCTGGGAATGATTAGTGTTTGAGCTTTGAGTGTTTGACACCCCTTTTGAACCTAACCTAGCCTAAGGCACTTCAAAAGGCCAAAAACCCTACTGTCACGCATTGGTTGAGAGCCCGCGCGCGTAGATCAACTTGACAAGTGTTAGTCAATGGTCAAAACTTGATCGTTGACGCATGAGTAGGTGGTACATGCGCGCCAGGGCGCAACCATCCCGCCCCAGGGCGCAATCATCGCGCACCAGGGCGCACCATCGCGCGACGGACTAAAACCATCGCGCGATGGTCAAACTGCCAGGTGGTGGTCAACATTGAAAGCTTGACCGTTGACCATCGCGTGCCAGGGTGTACCATCGCGCGCCAGACTGACTCCATCGCGCGATGGTCCAAGATGTCCCCCTCACCTTTATCAGTTGGGAAGCTTAGCCACCAAGCAACCCTCAGCTAGCCTCGTGGGCTGGCTGAGCTCCTCTCCTTGCACCAACCAAATTCACTCTCTTCGCTCCCTATAAATACCTCCCTTTGTTCATTTTTTAAAGGGTTACAAAATTTGAAAGGTTAGATAATCCATACACCTTTGGTTACGTAGCCAAGCAATAAGCATCCAAGAACATAGCTTGTTTTTCCACCTCAATCACTCAAACACCTCAAACAAGCTTCAAACCTCAAAGCTCAATCTCTTTCAAACTCAACCAAAGGTATAGCTTACCTACTATTTTCTGTTCCGATCCCTGAGGGGGGCTGGCAGGGCCAAGGTTGGTAATCAATACCAGTTCTGGTCCTAAAGCTGGCAAGGTTTCAAAAACCGTCATGGTACGAACCAGCGCACGATGGTCCCACTCTCGCGCACGACACTCTGTGGTTGCGCGTGATGGACCGCGTGGGGATTGGTGTCCTACTATTTTGTGCATTTATTTACATATAGATCACTCTACAAGCATGTAAAAAACTAGTTTACCGCTTTCCTTAGTAAAAACTGTTAGCTTTGTAGTTAATTTGCATTTCTGCTGTCTTGGAGTACCCCTGGGACCTTTCTGAATATATACCAGAACCCAGAAACGTGTAAACCACACACTGGTTAAAAGGCTCAGACCATCGCGTGCCAGGGCGCACCCTCGCGCGACAGAGTGGCACCATCGCTCACCAGCGTGCCTCTGACCAGTGAGTGGCCTTGCATGGGTAGCTCGGCCTTAGGCCATTATTTTGTCCCCACACTGTTTATGGGGTGTTTTATTAATTTATAGGGCTTTACAGCCTTTAAACTATATATTATGTTGCTTATAACTGCGTGGTTTGTCCTGGGTGTGCACTGGTCCTTCCAGAGCCCAGAGGGTTTGAGAATAAGAGCTCTGGGTTTGAGCTCACTGGCGAGCGCGTGTCTTAGAGCTACGCGCGCAGGAGTGAACAGCATGCAGTGACTTGTTCGGTGCATGCTGGTTTCTTCCTGCGCACATCATTCCAAAACAAGGGCCTCCCAGTTTGTTTAAACTCCCACAGCAGTCTGTTCTCACCCTATACTAACTAATCATCCAAGCTATCTATCACATACTCCAAACATGTTACAGCTTTAATCCCATTAAACTGTTCCCCCACCCCTAATTGGCTAAAGAATTGATTAATCAAATAGAATTGCAAATGTTTTCGCAAATGCCTAAGTAGAGACCGATCTCCTGATTGGGCGAGAGGGGTGCCTTAAAACCCTTCCCCTCTCGTAACCTAGCTCCCGAACCCAGATATGGTTATGACGGACTGGTTCCTTCAGTTTTTGAAAATCAAACAGCGCAGCGAGCGTTTCAAGTTCAGTTCCTTGGGTGTCGGACCTTCAAACCCAAGTGGCAACTCTGAATTCAGCGCTCGTCTGCCAAAAGAAAGCGCGCTCATCCATCCGCCCTTCTTTTTTCTGGCACGCTACCCACAGTGGCGACTCTGCTGGGGAACAATTCAATATTAGTCTATACTTAGATTTTAATATGCTTGAGAACAATCCCCAAAAATCTGTCAAAATAGTGAGCTTCGCGCTTCTAAAGAAAGGATTGGTGATTTAACAGGACCTCGTGTCCGGCCATCCTGACTGGAGCTTTTCCGATTGTTCTCTTGTGTAGTTTCTTCTAAGTATTGGTTAATAAAGAGAGCCAAATTTGAAAAGGCATTTGCGAAATTGCGATTCTGTTCCATTAATCAAATTCTTTAGCATCTTCATATGCATCATTGTAGGATAAGCCTCGTTAGCTCATTTTAGCAATCTGGCATGGTTTACCGGAGCCCGGGGACCCCGAATGACCAACAACCTTCGACGATGATGAGTCATTCTACCATTTGACTGTTGTTCTACGGTTACGTGGGTAGCGGGAGGTATATCTTGGCTCTAGTCCGAGGAACCTGTTACAAGCCAAAACCAGCCTTTGCATATACAAAGCATTAGAACTCTCCAAACTAGGACAGGTATCTACAGGGTAAGATCTACTTGCATCTAACCCCATATACTGTCTACGTGTTACTGCTTTCCCTATCGCATGCACTATACATACATACCGTATTGCGTAGGAGCATGTTTAGGGTGGCTTTTAGGTTGTCTCTCTTTCGAGTCTGTCTTACGCCTATTAGGACGCTGCATTGGCCCGATGAAGAGTCATGCATCTTGTTGGTGCATGTTATCAATTTTGAAAGTCCCTAGATCAATAAGACTTTGGGAAATCAAGACTTTTTAAGTCCTTGCATAAATACCCGATCGAGGTTTCAAACAGAAAACAAGGAACAATAGAGAGAATGTCGTGATGCTTACACCACCTTGGTTATTGTGCGCAGCACGTACACCGTTCAGGCTATGGCGCTATGTCGCCTACGCTGCCCCGGTTAAGGTATCATGTCATCTACACCGAGTTGTTCTGACTACAAAAGTTGGAACCTCGAGAACGGAGTAATCAAAGGCTTAGACCATTTTGACATCTCTTAGTGTTAGTCGATTCAAATAAGGATACACCCTCGAAAAGAAATCCGAGGACTTTGGCAGTGTCCGAACGTCATGAGACAGCCTCGTCTCTAGTTGTAGAGTCTAGGAGGACACCGACGACGATGACGTGTACATTGCATTTCTTTTTGCAATTAACTGCTACTGTAGGAATGTCACTGAGCTTTCAATTACTTTACTATCTAGTTTGGGAAACCATTGCACCAAACAAGAGAGTACTGAAAAGAAGAGCCAAACCTGCTTGGGGACGTCTACCAGGGCTGTTACATCTTTGCTTCCAAAGTCATATCGCCTTCCTCGTTCATCAATCCAGAATGGCAGCACAAATGGAGCTGGCTGAGCTCAAGAAAGCTGCAGAGGAATTGGGTCGCAAGATGGACAAACAAATGGTTATGGTCCAGGGACTGATTGGCCTCTTTACCTCCATAGCCCCGCAACCAGATATGGTGCAAGTCAAGGAACCCTCTCAAGCCTACCACACTCCTGCGGTTGGTCTCAAGTTGTGCTCGAAGGACATGTTCAAAGACCTGGCTGAATTTCATGAGGCCAGGACCTACCCAAAGGAGGATGCTAGGTCCTTATTCACAAACATTGCTGAAAGGAAGGACATGCTTAGTGATGAATTCAACCCCAAAGGCAAAAGAATGCATCCTGTTGATGAGGCGATTTGGTGCAATTGCAAAGCAAACAAGGGTTCCATTTTAAATTCTTAATTCACTCGCCGGAACCCACCGAGGACTTTCTCATGCTTCACTGCACCTTTGGCCTCAGTTTATGAGAAGCTCCTTCTTGCTGGTTCTATCAAGCCCCTCAATCCAACTCCATTACCCAAGAATCCACCTGCCAATTTCAAACTTAACCTCTACTGCGCCTACCATCAAGGGGCTGCCCATTCTACCAATGCCAGCTTCCGGCTTCGACATGCCATTCAAGATCTCATCGATTGTGGCATCATCACAACCCCACCTCCATCAACAGCCGATACTGTCTCCAAATCTTTCCCTCAGTCCAACTCTGGCTCGCAAGTTGGTCAAACATCCACTATCTCCACTCAAATCAACCCAAGCTTTAAGCCGACTATACCCATCTCGTCTGAGCCCAAGGACAGCCTGCTAGCTGCTGTTTGTGCAAATGGGACTTTCTCTGCCAACACCTGGATTAACTGTCAAGAAGAGCTTCCAAAGGAGCGAACTAGCGGGCTGAGGTCCATTGTTCATGGGAGCATCGAGTAGGTTTTGTCGAAGAAGCTGAAGTGCTGTTCCATGGGCCTGACACCTAGTGTATCCCACCTCTTTGTGAGGAAACTAAGGGTAGCTTTTGAAATTGCATTTTCAAACCGCATCTAGTTGCATTGACACTTCTGAGTCTGAGTCTAACACAGTGTTTGTCATGTTGTCTAGGTCTAACTTTGAGTCAGAGGTTGTGCCTCTTCGCCCTCCATGTCGTAGCTTTTATTCGAGTCTTTTGTTGTACTCGGCAACCCCAAGGGGCTTTCTTATGATATGCATTATCTTGCTTCTAAGTACTTCGCTAGCTTTTTGAATAAACTGTGTCAACCCTGACGACGAAGGGATAAATTTCGTTGGGATCATCCTTAAGGAAATGTGTTCCCTTGCCGAAAGGGAAGACGAAAGGCATGTTCAGCCTATTAATTGAAATTGTAGTTTTCAATAAACTTGAAAGATGAGGTAGACCCCCCCAAATGGTTCAATGCTGTCCCCAGAGGAGCATTGTGCCAAGCAGGCTCGAAGAGTTCATCGACATATTGGCAGGGTCTTGCAAAGACACACCTGGTGTTGATCCTGAGATAAAAAAGCATCGAATCCCTTTGTTACCGAGTGCCAAACCATGTAAAGCAAAGCTCAGAAGGTCTAGCACCACATACCATGTTTAAGTTTGCAGGAACAGCAGTCCACCAAGCACAAGTTAGAAAGTTCAAATTGGCCTGGAGAGAGGCATATCAACTAAAGCACTCTAAACCCTGTGCTATCAAAGCCATTTTATCTGGGGCTATGGCCGAAGGTCATCAATCTCGACAATAATAAATTCAGTACCTTGGTCAACTTGGATCAATTCAAAAGCCTTTTCCCTAAGAGAAGCTCGTTGGGCTGAAAACCCCAAGGGTGGGCAGTTCCAAGCAAAAGTTAGAGCAGCCTGTTAGATCGAAAACCTATGAAGGCGGTCTAGGCAAAAATACATAGACAATATTTGAAAGCTCGCTAGACCGAAAACCCGAATGGGCGGTTCTAGGCAAAAGTTAGAGCGTAAAAAGAGAGGTAAAACACACAAGTGAACCTTAGCGTGAATTATGTTTTGACCTGATTCCCCAGAATGTGGGATAGACTCGGGCATATTCTATCAACATAGTCCATGGTTGACATTTTTGGTGCACACCAAGGGTCAAGAAAGGTTGAGAACAAGACAAACTTCATCTGTGCAGGGGGGGAAAACCTTTTTTCTTTCAACTTTATTTCAAACTACTGCTTCAATTTCAAAGCTGAACAAAAGCCTAAAAAGATTTTTAGCATAAAAAAACAAAACAAATTGCTAGCGAGGCCAAACGGCTCACAGTTTATTCTAAATTCAGCGAAGTCTAGTTTGAGCAGCTATAATAGCTTTGCAGTCACGAGCGCTAATTCGATACTCATGCGCGCTCGTTCAATATGATGCGCGTTGGTCTCAAACTTGCGCGTGCTGCTTCAATTCGAGCAACAAACAATAGTAGTCAGCTACTGCCTTCGAGTCCTATTCAAGGGGCTTTTGCCAAGTTTTGTTAAACCGTACAGACCAAATGTACTGCACGGGGGTGTCGGTTTCAGTCCGGGCCTATATGTGTCTTCATTTGCATCCTATGTCCGTCTTTGTGGCATTTTTCCAGTTTTTCAGTCCATTATCGTTTCGGGATGCTTTTCCCAGTTTTGTCAGTTCGTATAGGTCATTGTACATCTATTTGACCTTACGCAAGTGTTAGTTTCACATATCTAAAGGGATATTGTGAGTTTTGGCACATTAAGGCCCAAAATTTCATTATGTTCCATGTGTCTAAGGGTCCGCATTGTATCTTGGGGCTCTTTCTCCCTTTTTATTTGAGCTAGGCGAGTCTGTACATATATGTATGTCTGTGTTGACTCAGTTCTCTTGTCAATGCAAATTAGGTATTAGCGCATGGTTTAAAAGTCAATAAGCTGAAAAATGCAATTTTTACATTACTACCCTATTATCTGTAATCCACAAGCAGTGGAATCTCATGGACGACAAGGGCACGTCGGCCCAAGGCCAAGCAAAGCATATCTCTGGGGCACGTCTGCCCAAGCATCGAAGAAAGGGCGCGCAAGCCAATGCCGTTACTATAGCAATTGAGCACGTTGGCCCACTCAATGTCTCTTTGTCTGGGTGCGCATGTAATGCCCCAATTTTTGGCCACGTTAATTAAATCATTTTTTACATTTATTTAATAATTCATAAAACTGATATATAAGAAATGAAATTTTATTAAACTCAAATATATATATATATATGTATATGTATATGTATATCTACGTAAGGTATCAAGTTAATATTGTATACAATTACTATGACTAATATAAATTATACACCTAATCATGCTTTTATATTAATTAACCTAATTAATTAATGAACTAGGACTTAACATTTCAATTTTTTTTTATGTAAAAATTAGGAATGTTACAGCGCATCTCATAAGCAAAGGCAGTAAAGTACTGGGGCTCAGTGATAGTCCTTAAGTATTGTTGTCCTCCTAGGAGCCGCCCTTAGATAGGGTCTGCATTTTCAGTTTGTGTATTCATATAGCATACGTCTTTGTATATTGTGTATATCAACTGTTGAAAACAGGAAGGTGGCCAGTTTGTGAGAGTTTATACCCGAATGGTTTCCATCAAGTCTTTGTTTGCCGAAGTGCATCTCCTGCGGTGTTGTTCTATTTGTTTAGCGGAGGCAATGGAAATCTCCCTAACTCTCGATTTGTTGGCCAACAAATGCAATGCAATCTCCTTCGATTTTTGTTATTGTTGGTCAGCGGATGCAAAGAAATCTCCCTGAATCCACGATTTGTTTACTTTGCTGACAGATGCAATAAAATCTTCTGCGGAACAAATCAACGACAGCCGGTCCTGTCCAATTCTCAACGGCTCGATCATTTAGACTGATGATCCGCCCATTCAAATCAACCACAGCCGGTCCTGTCCAATTCTCAACGGCTCGATCATTTAGACTGATGATCCGCCCATTCAAATCAACGATAGCCGGTCCTGTCCAATCTTCAACGGCTCAATCATTTAGACTGATGATCCCCCAATTCAAATCAACGACAGCCGGTCTTGTCCAATCTTCAACGGCTTGATCATTTAGATTGATGATCCGCCCATTCAAATCAACGACAGCCGATCCTGTCCAATTCTCAACGGCTCGATCATTTAAACTGATGATCTGCCCTTTCAAATCAACGACAGCCGGTTCGGTCCAATTTCTCAATGGCTCGATCATTTAGACTGATGATCCGCCCATTCAAATCAACGACAGCCGGTCCTGTCCAATTCTCAACGGCTCGATCATTTAGACTGATGATCTGCCCATTCAAATCAACGACAGTTGGTACTGTCCAATCTTCAATGGCTCGATCATTTAGATTGATGATCCGCCCATTCAAATCAACTACAGCCGATCCTGTCCAATCTTCAATGACTTGATCATTTAGACTGATGATCTGCCCATCCAAATCAACAATAGCCGGTCCTGTCAAAATCCCTAACGGTTTGATCATTCAGCACATTGATCTCCCTATCCGCATTCACGACACTGGTCCTGTCAAAATCCCTCAACGGTTTGATCATTCAGCACATTGATCTCCCCGTCTGCCTTCATGTCAACCTGTCCTGTCAAATCCATCAACGACGGTCAGCTATATTGTTCGTATCATCCTTTCAGGCCCCAACACCGATCAGATTATCGTTCGATGGTCCACCCATCCACAACTAGTTATTCCCCAGGAGAGTCCGCCTTGGTCTGCCCCAAACGACTACCTCTACATCAGTCTAGCTTCAAGCGCATCTTCCAGCAGCCTTATTGCTCTGTCTCGGATGGTCTTTGATAAGGAGATTGGCTCTGATTCCCAACAGATGGAATTCAACCTGCCTGACACGACCTACCCGTGTGATGGAATTCAACCTGCCTGACACGACCTACCCGTGTTTGTTGGAATATTTTGTGCTGATGATGGCTTGATCCATAGCAATGACGGCCTGTCCCATCCAAAATAAGTAGTGACAGCCTGTCCTGTCCAAATTCGATCAACAAGCGGCGATTCACTTGTCCACTTCTACTTCCATCCCTGGCAATGGACCGCCCGTCCATTCCTCGAATCAGGTTCCTTAAGTTTACTTGTTTACTTTGCTAGTATGCTTTGCTCTGGATTGCCTTTAGGGGTGTCTAGAAATCTTTGATGTTAATTGTACCAAGTCAATGGTGCTTCAAGTGCCGTCAAAGAGGGGCTACTGTAGACACCCCAATCTGGGCTTCCAGATTAGTTTACTTACAATTTTTGATTCCCCAATGATGAAATGGATCAAGAACACCCTGGGAATGATAAGTGTTTGAGCTTTGAGTGTTTGACACCCCTTTTGAACCTAACCTAGCCTAAGCCACTTCAAAAGGCCAAAAACCCTACTGGCACGCGTTGGTTGAGAGCCCACGCGCGTAGATCAACTTGACAAGTGTTGGTCAATGGTCAAAGCTTGATCGTTGACCAACGCATGAGTAGGTGGTACATGCGCGCCAGGGCGAAACCATCCCACGCCAGGGCGCAATCATCGCGCACCGGGGTGCACCATCGTGCGACGGACTGAAACCATCGCGCGACGGACTGAAACCATCGCGCCATGGTCAAACTGCCAGGTGGTGGTCAATAGTCAAAGCTTGACCATTGACCATCGCGCGCCAGGGGGCACCATCACGCGCCAGGCTTACTCCATCGCGCGATGGTCATAGATGTCCCCATCACCTTTATTAGCTGGGAAGCTTAGCCACCAAGCAACCCTCAGCCAGCCTTGTGGACTGGCTGAGCTCCTCTCCTGGCACCAGCCAAATTCACCCTCTTCTCTCCCTATAAATACCTCCCTTTGTTCATCTTTTAAAGGGTTACAAAATTTGAAAGGTTAGAAAATCTATACACCTTTGGTTACATAGCCAAGCAATAAGCATCCAAGAACATAGCTTGTTCTTCCACCTCAATCACTCAAACACCTCAAACAAGCTTCAAACCTCAAAGCTCAATCTCTTTCAAACTCAACCACCAAAGGTATAGTTTACCTACTATTTTATGTTCTGATCCCTGAGAGGGGCTGGCAGAACCAAGGTTGGTAATCAATACCAGTCTTGGTCCTAAAGCTGGCAAGGTTTCAAAAATCTTCCTGGTACAAACCAGCACGCGATGGTCCCACTCTCACGTGCAACACTCTATGGTTGCGTGCGATGGACCGCATCGGGATTGGTGTCCTACTGTTTTGTGTATTTATTTACGTATAGATCACTCTGCAAGCATGTAAAAAACTAGTTTACTGCTTTCCTTAGTAAAAACTGTTAGCTTTGTAGTTAATTTGCATTTCTGCTGTCTTGGAGTACCCCTGGGACCTTTCTGAATACGTACCAAAATCGGGAAATGTGTAAACCACACACTGGTTAAAAGGCTCAGACCATCGCGTGCCAGGGTGCACCCTCGCGCGACAGAGTGGCACCATCGCGCGCCAGAGCGCCTTTGACCAATGAGTGGCCTTGCCTGGGTAGCTCGGCCTTAGGCCATTATTTTGTACCCACACTGTTTATGGGCTATTTTATTAATTTGTAGGGCTTTACAGCCTTTAAACTATATATTATGTTGCTTATAACTGCGTGGTTTGTCCTGGGTGTGCACTGGTCCTTCCAGAGCCCAGAGGGTTTGAGAATAAGAGCTCTGGGTTTGAGCTCACCGACGAGCGCGTGTCTTAGAGTTGCGCGCGCTGGAGTGAACAGCATGCAGTGACTTGTTCGGTGCATGCTGGTTTCTTCCTGCGCACATCATTCCAAAACAAGGGCCTCCCAGTTTGTTTAAACTCCCATAGCAGTCTGTTCTCATCCTATACTAACTAATCATCCAAGCTATCTATCACATACTCCAAACATGTTATAGCTTTAATCCCATTAAACTGTTCCCCCGCCCCTAATTGGCTAAAGAATTGATTAATCAAACAGAATCGCAAATGTTTTCGCAAATGCCTAAGTAGAGACCGATCTCCTGATTGGGCGAGAGGGGTGCCTTAAAACCCTTCCCCTCTCGTAACCTGGCTCCCGAACCCAGATATGGTTATGACGGACTGGTTCCTTCACTTTTTCAAAATCAAACAGCGCAGCGAGCGTTTCAAGTTCGGTTCCTTGGGTGTCGGACCTTCAAACCCAAGTGGCGACTCCGAATTGAGTGCTCGTTTGCCAAAAGAAAGCGCGCTCATCGATCGGCCCTTCTTTTTCTGGGCACGCTACCCACGATACTTAAGGCTTTGTAGTGGTTGTTGGGTTCCGTATGAGTCTTTTGACACTGAAACGAGGGTTTAGAGAATATAAGAAATATAGGTGGGTGAAGGTTGTATGTGTTGACATGTGATGTGAAAAACGAACACGTGGAACACTCCTTTGAGTTAAACAATGCTAGGCATGGATACATGAGACATTTTCTTATGTTTGATATGTGGTACATCTCTTGCGTAACTTGTACGGTTTTATGAGTTGCAAGGTGAAAATCTATGAATCGTTGTTAGGGAATATCCCTTGAAATGTGAGTGCTTGTATGGTGATGAGAAACTAATAACGTAATGATAGCGAGTTGATTGAGATGAAATTATCCATTCTACTTCTTTGTGAATAAGTCTTAGTTGTGAATTCATTATATGTGATTGAGATGAATGGCTGAGTTGTAAGGTGTATTGGAGGAATTGTGGTACGGTGACCTATACTATGTGATGTGATTCAGTTCCTTAAGTGAGGAAGGTATTTGTAGGGAGTAGCGGCACTCCATAAACAGCCTGTAAAGAGCACTCACTTATGACGTGTGATGTGGGATTGCAACGGTGATGTATATGAGTAAACGTAAGGGTTTGTTTGATGAATATACAAGAGAAATGATTGGTTGTCGAAACAACACCATAGAGTCATGTATCAATAGGTCCTTTTCTTTAAACGTGTGACGTTATGACTAAAGTGAAGTCGAGGGGTAGATAGAGTATTCGGAATAGGGTGTTGTGGTTAGCCTAGAGTCTTGGTGTGTAGTCATGGTACTTCATTTATGTCGTCGACGTTGGGAAAATTACTAGTCGTGTTTTGTTTCTCCTTTGAGATACCGTACGTAGCCTCTGTTATTCATTCTACCTGTCATCCCATTTGCATATAATAGTTGTGTAGATTTCTCTATTGGGCTAGTGTAGCTCAACCTATCATCTTTCAAGTGTGATCCCAGAACTGTAGTATGGAGTGAAGTGATGCATTCTAGTGCATATTTTCGGAAGAAGTGGTAATGAAGACTCATGGACATTTTGGTAAAATATGTTTTGGGAATGTAATAGAACCTGAACTCTATTTCTTTTAATGATGTGATATGTTCAAACTCTTGCAGTTGGATCTGTAATTTAATGACTAGGACATGGTGAACTCTTTTAGGGTATTATGTAAGATAATGTGAGGAGTTTTATTTATGAAAAGCTATCTTTATTTATGTTGAAAATCGAGGGTGTGACAAATTAAGTAGGAGAAATCAAGTCCACGTAGTTTTGGGTCTGAGTTTTAAAAAGGGATGGTCCTCAACGGACTGCTGGGGGATGAGAGAGTTATTACAAGTTTACAAGAGGCTTATTCAACCAAAAATGAGTCTACGACGAAAAGTTAAAAAAAGTCAAATCGGGCTCGAAAAAAGTCAATCAGAGCCCGGGAGGGGGAAAAAGTATTTTGGCGGTAAAAATGACTCCGTGGGGATAGAACTTTGATTTGGAGAGGTTTTCGTAAAAAAAAGTCAACCGGGGCCCATAAACTGTTGACCTGGCCCGGAGAGGTAACACGGTAATTGGATATTAAAAATGGCTTTAATGGATTGAAAGATTCTTTGAATGAAAATTTGGAAAAAATAAACCGGGATTCAGAGGGTTAAAACGATGATTGGGAGGTAAAAATACCTTAGTTAGGTTAATATATTAACTTGGTGAAAATTTAGAAAAAAGTTGACCTGGGCCTTGGAAAAAGTTGACTAGGGCCCGAGAAGGATAAAAGGGTAATTTGGATGATGGATGTACCACCGCTGAATTTTAACATGTTTTTATGATATTTTTTTTGAAAAATGTCAACCCGAGGCCTGGAAAAAGTCAATCGAAGTTTGGGAAGCGTAGAAAGGTAATTCGAGCAACAAGGCCACCCTCATTGGATTTTATTTTTATTTTTCTAATTTTCTAGAAAAAGTCAATTAGTGCTAGGGAAGAGTAGAAAGGTTAAAAGGCGATAATAACGACTCAATTTAAGGTGAGAGGTGTTTTACCGTCTTTCTAAAGATAGTATTTAGGTATAAGCCTACAAAGGGTAAAAAGGTAATTTCAACATCTCCATTTGGGGAGAAGGGTTTTGTTGTCTTTTTTTCATTTTTAGATACGGGTTCCACACATTAGCTAAAATAATACTCCCTCCGTTCCAAATTGAGAGTCTATTATTCCATTTTGGGTTATTCCAAAATGATAGTCCTTTTCCCAAAATGGAAGGAAAAATTTGGTGATTTTCCAAAAGTTTCCCTCACAGGTGAATATAAGTGTTATAAAGTAGGTAGAATATAAGGGTAATGGTGGAAATGATTGGCATTGTAGGTGTAATTATTGCATGTCCCTTAAATAGTTAGAATCTCCAAAAGAGACTCTCAATTTGGAATGGAATGAGTAACTAATGAGAAATAGATTTTTAGAAGGATCTTTACCGAGGCCCAAATTGGGTAGCCTACATATTCCAAGGCAAAGAGAAATTTAGGTCAGGCGTAGTTCAAATAGTGGGGGTAAAATGATAAAGTGAAGTGAGGATGGGCTGGATTCTGATTGAGCTGTCATCGAGCTGCCTACGTATCTCCGGATGAAGGAGAAATAAGGCCAGGCATAGTTCCTTACTTTTCTTTTTTGTCTTTTCCTAATTCGACGTCCGCATAGGTAGTCCACTGTCGGGCCCGAAGGTTGCGCTCGACTGCCGTGCAGGAATGTTTTACCTAGCTATGAAGCTATAAAGTAAATAACTGAAGCAAAAGACGAAAACCGAAAGTTGCTTACAGACTCTCAGTAGTGACCCAAGAACAAAAGCCGAGAGAGAAAATAAATCTCCAGAAATCCGGGCAGAGCTTCGACCATGCTGGAGAGATAAAGTGGTTGTACGAATCAGGCAACATTTTGGCAATATTTCGGATGATCAAGCAGTTCCTGGAAGAATTTCTGGAAGAATTTCGGCAAAGCTTCTGTAGAACCTTGAGAATCGGGAAATTTCGGGCAGAGCTTCCGCAGGACCTTGAGAATCGAGGATTTTCTGCGAAATTTCGATAGAGCTTCCACGCGACGCTAGCACGGTATTTTTCACTTGGGTAGGGCTTCGCCCACCACCAAGGCTTCGGGAGCTGAAGAAAGAAAGAGAGAGATCTTCAAGGATCTTGAAAAAAAAAAAAGAAAACTTCAAGGATTTTGACAAAGAGAGAAATCTTCAAGAATTTCAAAAAACGAAGTCAGAGCTCCCATAAATTTCGATGGAAAGTGGAGGGGTGAATTCTAAGGAGGTCATGGACCCTCTATTTATAAAAAATGGGGATTGGAGAGTCTTGGGGGAGGCGCCCCTTGGGGAGTGTTTTGAACCTCTCGTTCCCTATCATCCCGGTTTGCTCCGATCAATGCAATAGTGCACTGCTTCGCGCGAAAAAGTTTCATTCGAATCTGATCAGGGTGACCTCCCTTAAAGTTTTAAGGCATTTTAGACGTTACAGAGACATCTGTTTTTCAAGATTACGCTCGGATCGATGAGAAAAAGGATCACTCGATTCTTGTGCGTCTTTTGGCGATACATGCGATCGGAAGACCAAACAAGCTCCAAATGACTTGAGATTTTATAGAAAGTTTCAAATTCATGAGAATGAGCTATTAGATGGTTTGGATCAAGAAATTTTGGTCCCGGAATTCGAGAACAAAATACTGCCTTTTTTGGAAAGTTTAGTATGCGCAAAAATATCAAACAAGCTCCATTTCGCATGAAACTTGATGAGAGAGCTTAAAATACCAAAACATCAACATATTTGATATTTGAATTTTTTTTGTAGATGATTTTTCCTGATCAAGACTTCCTGGGGTCAAATCGGATGTTTTTTTGGTAGTTGGTAAAGATTCGACGACGATTCAACGGTGAAACATCAACGGATTGTGACAAGATATGGCATGTCACCTTAGAATGATAGAATAAGTATATTTGACGGTGCCGATCTTGATTTAGATGTCTTGAAGTATATGTTCACTTTTCGGCCCAAATTAGAATTATTAGGACCCATTTTTGAACCGTCACCTGGAAAGGGGACTATTCTAACTAGTCTAGAAATGGCTTGCCTCATCGCTAGGCTATGCCCATGCAGATGTCTTGGGATAATGACCGTTTGACTCTCTCGGGAGCTAGCTGGCCCATTCGGCACCGTTTTGCACCCATCGAGGAACTTCTTAAATAAAGGTGGAGAAAAATCCGGTGTTTACATGTATATATATTAATTTTTAATACATGTACATTAAGAGTGTGTGTGTGGTGTGGTGGTTAGGGGTTGGGGTTGCCTCGCACATAGCAGAGCTGTGAGTTCAAAACTTGGCATGGGCAAAAAAGGGGCAACAAATGACTGGAGCTTTATCTCTCTCTCTCTCTCTAGACTAGTTATTGTTTGAAGCAATTTTGTGTTATCCCTTAGAAGCCTGTTCTGTTCAGGTTCGATCTCTTGCAGCTTTTGGCCCAGTGCAACCATCTTTTGGATAAACTGAGGAAATCCAAGTATGATAGGAAGCATTAATATAATAATACGAGATGTTAGGATTCGACTAAAGTTATCAAAATACTTTACCTTTATCCCACTGACGAGACCAGTGGAGACAAGCCGATCAGGTGGAGATCCAGATTCCTTTTGCATGTCTACTAGAAGCAGCAGCCCTTGAGCAAGTGCAAGTGCCATTTCTGAGGAACTGGCACTGTCTCTACCATGAACGGGACGATCCCCCCTAATGAGTAGAGGAGCCCATGTTTGGGGAAGTACTTGAGTAGATGGAGATTGGGGCTGATGGGCCGGTGTCTGAATCAGCCTGTGCGGCGAAAGTAGTCTAGTTTTCGGTCCTAGAGCGCGCTTATCTCGGTGGGCATCTCCGGCCTCGAGAATGGTATCAGACCCATGAGGAGATGAGCTGAACCGATTAGAGACCCCCTATTATGACGAGGTGGCGGGGGGCGTGCCCAGTTGAAGCCGCACGACCCCGTGCAGACACAGTAAGGAGAGAACTTAGATTCATGGGTTGAAGAGTCGTTATACCAGAATTTGGTGGGGATGGGGAATATCCAAATGAGGAAGATTGGCTAGTATCATGCCCGGAAGCTGGCTGTTCGGCTTGTTGTTGGGAGGCCCTTCTAAGAATCAAACGAGGCAATGGAATGCCCTCTGAGATGGGTACTTCACCTGGTTTCCCAACTATTATTACTCCAACCCTAGATCTAAGGTTTCTAGATTGGGGAGTAAATGAAGTTGAAGCAGAACTGGTACTAGGGTTGCTGAGTCTCCTATCTATAAAACCTTTGTAAGCAGGGTCGTAGCCCAGTAAGACGTTTGCATCGCAACCCCGACCAGCTATCGAAGTACCAGGCTCACCCATGTACTTTAGGATCCTGTTGATCTCCGCTGTTCGGACATAACTAGGCTCTCGTCTGGGACGCTTGTTAGCATTATCCACTGCGGATTAAAGAAGTCTAGGAAAGCAAAAAATAGAAATTACAAGAAGCAAGAATAAAATCAGGAGCATACGTGGGTAGCCCCATATGTGGGGGCAATGAAGGTCCACTTGACCAGGAAAACTGCATAGGTGACAAAAATTTTCCTCTCCAAAGAATTTAATTTAAATATTATAAAATAGTAAATGTGACAAATAATTTTGTCTCCTATAATTGTAAAATTAAAGCCAATTAAAGACAAAAAAAAATCGTCTTTGAAATGCTTCTTCAAAAATCCTCGTTAGTGACAAAAAAATTTTGTCACCTATTTTTCATATATTAGAAATATAGGTGACAAAAATTCGTCTCGCACTCTTCTAAATACCATATCCTGTGCATTTTAGAATCCAATAGATCTCAAACAAGAACTATAATACATCTGAATTGCACTAAATAGTAAGCCCATTCTATTTTACCATAATATCCAACACATCGTCATACCCAACGTTCATCCACACCAAAATAATCATCCACACTTAGGATGTAATGCATCCATGTACGAATGCCAAAAATAACCAAACTAGGCCATGTATGTTGTTCATCATAGTTCTTATCCTATGAATCATCAAAAAGGAAGAGTTCTCATAACATCATCGAAAAAAGAAGACTCTAAACTTCATCCAAAAAGAAGTCTTCATAGAAAAGCATATATCATCTTTGCTACCAACCTTCTACATACTCAATATGCAGAATAACATAAAACAAGATTCATAAAATATTGTTACGATATTGTTAATAGAAATACGAAACATCATGTAAACTTAAGTTTTACGCCAAAATCAATGAACTGAAGTGTAATGCCTTCATTTTGTGCTTCATAAACGTTGACACATATGCAGCAAACAATCTGACAATAGAACTGGAACATTACTATTTGGATGGACAATGGACAGAGTATGCAGCAAACAACTTGGATAGATTATACTTCAAGCAGAAAAATCTAATGCCAAAAAATACAACCAAAGTTGAAGACGAAGTGCAACTGAAACATAAGTGCTTTCATCTGGTCCATAAGTGCTTTCCTTTTGTGCAATTGAAACAGAAGCCAAGTTAGAGATGTTATGCCTGAACTAAAGTTTGTGACTACGCAAGTGTCCATACCGGCTAAAGTGTCAACACCTAACAAATTTCCATAACTACTGCAACTCAACATATCACCAGCAAACAACAAAAAATAGACCACATAACTGCTGGAACTTGAACATAGAACCATAAACCAAAACAGACCACAAACTGGTTCATAACAAGTTGTAGGGAGGTATTCCCGAGCTGATACATTTAGTCGCCGAACACGTGATGTTTGGGAGCACATGGTGAATACGACGGGACTCATCGCCGGGCAGTATGGTGAACGGAAGTACGGATCAGTAGTATGGAAAGTCATTGATCTATGAAGTCTGTTCGGCTAGTTAAAGGCCAAAGGCAAGTGAAGCCAATGGTGTGAAACTAAGCTGTTCGGCAGATAGTGACATTCTTATACGCTTGGACCAATTACATGTGAAGTCATTGGTCCAGGCAGTCTGTTCGGCAACGAGATTGCCAACAGGAAAGAACCCCAAATTAATTGTTGTAACATGGGGAACATTCTGGAAGAATCCAGAATGTTGGTATTCTGATTAAGGAATAAGATCCCGTGAATAAAGGATCTGAGGAAAGATACCCAATGAGAATGGGATGTTCGGCCAGTAAAGGAAAAGAATCCTAAAAGGACTCTTTTCCATTAAACTGATAAAGGAAACGAGAATCCTTGATATCCTTGGTTTCCTATACGAGTTGGGAGTCCTATGGAAACAGGGAATGCTTGGGCAGCAAGCATACATAAAGTCTATAAATATGAGGTGAACCTAGAGGAAAAAGGTACGCAATATACTGCATTATTATTGCTTTCCTACTGATAATTAGGGTTTTGTTCTTAGTACGTGATACTAACAAAGGCATCGGAGGGCCTTTGCCACGAGAGGCAAAGGTGCACTCACCCCCTGTCTATTTTGCAGATTAGGGTTCAGACGTCGAGCTAGGGTTCCGGTGAAGAGGCACGAATAAGCCGTTGCAATCCAGTTGAACCGAAGCATCAATTGTTTTCATCCCCCTACAATTGGCGCCGTCTGTGGGAAACGAACAGACTTTTCGAAGAAAGTAATCATGACGGAAGAAAATCCAGTCACACTGTTTAGTCCAAAGGACCAGTTGGGTGGAGGAAGAGATAAATCTCCACCAGGTGCTCCGAGAAAGCCCACTGGTAGACATGACAGAGAAAACTCTAAAGAAAAAGGGGACAAGACTGCTACTGGTTCCACGAGGAGTAAGTCCCATTGAGTAGAAGAGTCTGTTACTCGTTCAAGGAGTATTCATAACGATGATGATGTCCTTGATAAAAAAGAAGAGAAATCGAGGAGTACGCTCGTTTAATTAAAAAACGAGAGTATGAGATACGGGAGCTGCAGAGGATACGAGAGCACCCCGAGGATTCTGGACTCTCTCGAAGGAATTCCCAAAGGGACGGACGGGCTCTGGTGATTCATGAACAGACTCATTCACGCAGAAGGGGAGTAGAAGTCCTGTTATAGGGCGTCATAAGGCTTCTCCACGAAAAAGGGGAAGAAGAAGTAGAAGCCGAACACCAGAGAGAAAGACTTCTTCACGAAAAAGGAGAAGCAGAGACCGAAGTTCTACCCCCGAGGAAGAGGATACGAGAAAGCATCATCGAGACAGGTACGAGAGACCTAATGCTGATTGGGCCAAAGCTTCAGCCCACAATTTGAAGGAACAAGAGGATGGGACAATGACTGCACGAGAAGCAGCACGCAAGGCCCTGAGTAATATTGCAGCCTCCCCCTTTACAAAGAGGCTACAAGAAGCGAGATTGCCGAGCAGAGTGAAGCACGGAGCGTTTGTACTTTACGAGACAAATACAGATCCCCGTGGCTCACATACAGCATTATCAACAGGCCATGTTTATGCATGAAGGGGATGATTCCATCTTGTGCAAGATGTTTCCCTCTAGTCTTGGCAAGGTGGCTTTGTCCTGGTTTCATAAACTGGCCCCACGATCCATACGAGGATGGAGGCAGTTGGCAGAGGAATTCACTGCTCGGTTCTTGACAAGCAGAAAAGCCCCGAAGACTTTTGAAAGTCTTTCCACCATGAAGCAGGAGGAGAACGAACAGATCAGGGATTATGCAAAGAAGTACTGGGAGACTTTCAACGAGATTGAAAGTTGTAGTGAGGAGTACGCAATTGCTACATTCAAAACTGGTTTACCTGTTCGGGGAGAGCTGCGCCGTTCATTGAATAAACATCCGGTAGCCACCCTGGCTAAATTGATGGAACGGATAGAACAACATGCTAGAATGGAGGATGACATACTCCGTGAGGACGGCAGAATAATTGCCGAACAGCCAAAGGCACCTGCTAAAAAGGTGGAGAAGCCAGAACCCAAGACTTACAGAGATAGAAAGGAGTATGGGCAGGCTAAGAAAGAGTCATACAAAGAAAAGCAAGCTCCAGACCCTAAATCCTTCTTTTCTATCACTACAGTTTGGAAGGAGCCAATCTACAGGATTCTTTATCGAATAAAGAATCAACCATATTTCAAATGGCCTCCAAGTCTAGGAGGAGACAAAGATGCAAAACGTGCTACGAATCAGCACTGCAGTTATCATAAGGATTGGGGCCATATGACTGAGGATTGTGAGACATATAAAAGGCACCTTGATGATTTAGTCTCTCGGGGCTATCTTAAGGAATTTATCCAGGAGGACCCTAAAGAGAAAGGGAAAGCTATGGAGTTGGGTTACGAACAAAACCCTAAAGGCGTCATCCATATGATACATGGATTGGCCACACCTTACACGAGAAGTGAGGTTAGGCTATTTCAAAGGCAAGTTAAGCATGATCAGCATGTAATGCGGTTGGGAAACAAGAGGGGGCGAGAGACTGATGTATGCAAAGAGAGCATGGCATTCAGTGATGAGGATTTGGGGGAGGTCCAAATACCCCACAATGATGCATTGGTCGTAACCCTACGAGTTGGGGAATACGACATCGAAAGAATTCTAGTGGACTCGGGGAGCTGTACAGAGGTATTGTACTATGACGCATTCAAGAAGATGGGGCTGGTTCAATCAGACTTAGAACAGTCTACAACGCCTCTTATTGGGTTCGGTGCAGGAGCAGTCTGGCCCCTTGGAAAAGTGACATTACCTGTTCGGGCCGGATCAGTGGTGTTGAGAACGGACTTTTTAGTGGTTGATGTCCCTTCTTCCTATAACGCGATTATAGGGAGAACATGGTTGCATAAGATGAGAGCAGTCTCCTCGACTTATCATCAGATGGTGAAATTCCCAGGATCAAATGGGATTGAAGTTCTTAAAGGCAACCAGAAGGTGGCGCAACAATGCTTGATTTCCATCATCAAAACAGCCCCAAAAGTCCACCATGTTCATACACTGGAAGTACCAGATCAACCAACCATCGAAGACTGTTGGAAGAAGCCCGGCTGAAAAAGTGGTTGAGGGCTTGGAGAAGATTCAGATCAACGAGATTGATCCTGAACGATATTTTTTAGTTGGGGAATCACTGCCAGCAGATGAAAAGGCCGAATCGATAAAGTTCCTAAAAGAGCATATTGATGTTTTTGCATGGGTGCCTGAGGAAATGCCTGGGGTGGATGCAGATGTGATCTGTCACCATCTAAACATTGACCCTCAGCACAAGCCGATCATTCAGAAGAAACGAAGGGCAGCCGTGCAGCATGTAGATGCAGTGATTGAGGAGGTTGATCGTTTGTTGGAAGCCAAAGCAATACGAGAAGTCTATTACCCCGAATGGTTATCCAACACTGTTGTAGTAAAGAAGAAGAATGGAAAGTGGCGAGTCTG
This sequence comes from Rhododendron ovatum, assembly GCA_019656835.1. Taxonomy (NCBI): domain Eukaryota; kingdom Viridiplantae; phylum Streptophyta; class Magnoliopsida; order Ericales; family Ericaceae; genus Rhododendron; species Rhododendron ovatum. The sequence continues at coordinate 31,274,496 of CM033802.1, forward strand.
TGTGGACTTCACAGACCTAAACAAAGCGTGCCCTAAGGATAGTTTTCCTTTGCCTAGGATTGACCAATTGGTTGATGCAACCTCTGGCTACGAACGAATGAGTTTTCTCGATGCATATCGAGGATATCATCAGATTGCTATGTTTGAACCTGATCAAGAGAAGACTTCCTTCATCACACCTCGAGGATTATACTGCTACAGTGTCATGCCGTTTGGGCTGAAGAATGCTGGGGCCACATACCAAAGACTAGCAACCATCATGTTCAAAGATCTCATTGGGAAAACTTTAGAAGTTTACATTGACGATATGGTGGTAAAAAGTCGAGAAAAAGGAGGGCATATTACTGATTTAAAAGAAGTCTTTGAAATCTTGAGGAAATACAAGTTGAAACTCAACGCCTCGAAGTGTGCGTTTGGAGTTGGTTCAGGAAAGTTCCTGGGCCATTTGGTAACCATGAGGGGGATAGAGGCAAATCCCGAGCAAATCGATGCTTTGCAGAAATTACAAAGTCCCAAAACTACCAAGGAAGTCCAGAGGCTGACTGGAATGGCGGCAGCACTAAACAGATTCATCAGCAGGTCAAGTGACAAGTGCAGACCCTTTTTTCAGTTACTGAAAAAGAGGGAGGGATTTGAATGGGGAGCAGAATGTGAGCAGGCCTTCCAAGACCTGAAGAAGTACTTGGCCGAACCCCCATTATTGTCAACTCCACAGCCAGGTGAGTCCTTTAATTCTGTATTTAGCTGTTTCCGAGCACGCAGTTAGTGCAGTCTTATTGAGGGATTTGGGGATCGAGCAAATCCCCATTTATTATGTTAGCAAGACATTGTTGGATGCAGAAACGAGATATCTGCCATTAGAAAAACTTGTCCTGGCACTTAGGACAGCAACCAGGAAATTGCCACACTACTTCCAAAGCCATAAGGTTGTGGTTTATACTGAGTATCCATTAAATCACTGCTTCGAAAGGCAGATTTCTCGGGTAGGATCTCGACGTGGTCCGTGGAGTTAAGTCAGTATGATCTCGAATATCAGCCGCGCACAGCAATTAAAGGCCAAGTGTTGGCTGATTTTGTAGCAGAGTTTTCCCCCACTGTTGCTCCCTTGCCTCCTACGAGAAAGGAACAGGCGGCTAAGATATCATCCTTTCATGGATCAACCCGTCGCCGAACAGGATCCCAAAGAATGGAAGCTATTCGTTGATGGATCGGCATGCAATACCGGTTCTGGAATTGGAGTTGTCCTCTTTCCTCCTGAAGGAGTTCTAATTGAACTCTCTGTTCGGCTTGGATTCAGTGCATCGAATAATGTGGCTGAATATGAAGCACTCTTGGCAGGATTGAGAAGTGCGAAGACCCTTAAAGCAGAACGGGTCAGGGTGTATTGTGATTCCCAGCTTGTTGTGAATCAGCTGTCCGGCGAGTACGAAACTCGGAACGAAAAGATGGTGGCCTACGTGCAGGCAGCCAAAGACTTGCTTGATACCTTCGAAAGGGTGTATATTGAGCAAATAAGTTCTGGACAGAACGCTCATGCAGATTCTTTAGCCTGGTTGGCTGCAGCAGTACCAACAGAAGTTTAAAAGAAGAGTGGCAGTAGAATACCTGAATGAGCCTAGCATTGGGAGGAATGTGGACTTGGTCTTGGACGTGAACCAAGGACCAAGTTGGATGGACCCAATAATGGAGTTCTTACGAGACGAGACTACTCCCTTCTGATAAAAAGGAGGCCCACAAGATAAGAGTCAAATCTGCTAGGTTTTGGCTGTCCCCAGAGGGTAAGTTGTACAGGAAATCCTTTACAGGTCCTTATTTGCTATGCGTACATCCTGAGATGGTACAGAAGTTCCTTCATGAGATCCACGAGGGAACATGTGGGAGCCATGCTGGAGGGAGATCCATTGCTCACCGAGCAATTACTCAAGGCTACTGGTGGCCACACATGCAAGAAGATGCAAAGGTTTATGTAAAGATTTGTGAGAAGTGTCAGAAATTCTCACCAATGATTCGAACACCCTGCCGAGGATCTGGTGCCTTTGACGAGTCCCTGGCCTTTTGCCCAATGGGGAATGGATATCGTGGGTCCATTACACAAAGCAACTGGGAATCGAAAATTCCTGCTTGTAGCAACTGATTATTTTACGAAGTGGATTGAGGCAGAACCATTGGCCAAAATCACTGAACCTATGATAGAAAGGTTCGTGTGGAAAAGCATCATCACTCGTTTTGGGGTCCCTTATTCATTGATTACAGACAATGGATCCCAATTTCAGAAGAAATTCAAGACTTTTTGTGCTCAGTATGGAATACGAAACTATTATTCCACTCCGGCCTACCCTCAGAGTAATGGGCAAGCAGAGGCTTCTAACAAAACTATCCTTGATGGGATCAAGAAAAGGCTGGACAAAGCAAGGGTAAGTGGCCTGATGAGTTGCCATTGGTTTTATGGGCTCACCGAACAACGCCTAGGAGGTCTACGGGAGAGACCCCCTATTCGTTGGCATTTGGAACAGAGGCTGTCATACCTCTGGAAGTGGGTCTGCCGACCAACAGAACAGCTTTGGTTGAAAGTGGAGGCAATGACAGGGCCCTTGAAATCGAGCTTGATCTTGCCGAGGAGAAGAGAGAAAAGGCCTTGGTACATCTTGCTTCTTACCAAGAACAGCTGATGAAAAGCTACAACAAACATGTTCATCCTAGAGAATTTGGTGTTGGGGACCTTGTGCTACGAAAAGTGCTCGGCAACACCAAAGTGGCAAACGAAGGCAAGCTGGGGGCCAACTGGGAAGGCCCGTATAAAGTAACCGAGGTTGTGGGCATAGGAGCCTATAGATTGGCAGATCTGGATGGTGATCCAATTCCGAGGCCTTGGAATGTTCATAATTTAAGAAAGTTCTTTGTTTAGAAGCATTAAAATCTGTTTTGGATTTGCACTACGTGATTGTGTAGGAATTACGAATATAATTCCTCTGTTCTAGTTTTTATTATTGGTTCATGAATAAAATCACTTCTTTCGAATAACTGTTGTGATATTTAAATACGAACTACGAGTCTGGTTCCTCCTATTCGTATTGGGGAGCAGGATATACCTTTTGAGTATGTGAAACTTAAAAGATTATAAGTACGCGAACTTAATAAATACAAGTACGAAACACTTGTATAAACTTGAACACAAGTATGAAACACTTGTGTGCTTTTCAAACTTTTTGAAGTACGTGAAACTTACAAATGTTACAAGTTTGACAACACTTGTATATTATTACAACATACAAGTATGAAATACCTGTATGGACGTTTAACGAATGAGATACTTATAAGTACGTGAAACTTATGTTCCTAAGTATGTGAAACTTGAGGAAATTCCTTTATGATCAAGTGTCTGTGTGACAAACACTTGAAAGATTTGTGACACAGCAATTGGCTTGGCTTACAAACATAACGAGTATATGTTCAAAGTACGTGAAACTTATAAATATCTGTTCTTAAGTACTGAAAGACTTAAAAGAACAAATTGTATGTTCTGGTTCTTAAAACTATGTGCAAATTGCACAAGACAATCAAAAGTACGAAATACTTGAGAACAAAAATCAAAAACATTGTATCCAAACAGATGCAATAAACACAACGCCACAGGGGGCCGAGTACCTGTTTTAGACAAAAGTATTAAAAGTTTGGGAGCCACACAGGGCCAAATGCTTATGGTCACGCAGGACCAGCAACCAACGTCAAAAACAAAGAGTTCAGACAAACTTACCAACAGTCAGTCCACATTTTGGACTTCCGGAACATCCGTATTAACCTGGGGACCTGCCCCATCATCTGCTGGATTCTCCTCCAATACTATAGGGTTCATTACCTGCATCACTGAGCTGGGGACTGGACAGCCTTGGGAACCAGATGGGATGTCTTCTTCTGCTCCAGGTAAAATCTTCGATCTGCTGCTTCAACATCATCTTCCAAGGAAACATCTTGCTGTTGGGAAGCTGCAGGCCGGCTGCTCGGTAGTTCATTATCAGTCCACAATGGAGAGTCCTCAGCAACAGCCAACCTTTGTTAAACAGGTTTCCCAGCAAGCAATCCAAATTTGATCTTGAAGAGCAGGAATCTGTTGAACATAGTTCTCAGTTGTGGTGTCAAATCCTTTCTGGTACCCATCCTCATATGCAGCTTTTTTGGCAGTAATCAATCTCTGATAAAGCCTGATTGAGGCTCTCTTCGGCAACTTCGAGTTTTTCCTTAGTTTGGTTGAAAGTCAGATTTAGGCTTTGTCTCTTTCTCTCTCCAGTCTGGTAACTGTTCGGAGCAGTCTGGTGTTGTCATTCATCAGCCTTATCCTTTCTGCATCTGCTTCTTGGTACTTTTACCTAAAGTGACCATTTTTTGAATGAACTGGCAAAATGTCAACGAGTTAGAAACGGGTATGGCAATACATGTTTCAGTGGTATATGATATATACATAAAAGACCTTATAAAGACAAATCAAGTAACAAATACCTTGATACCACTGACAAGCCCAGTAGAAAACAAGCCGATCAGGAGTGGATGCATTTTCCTTTTGCACATCCACTGGGAGGAGCAATCCTTGAGCTAATGCAAGTGCGGTCTCAGATGAACCAGCACTGTCCCCAACGTGAACGGGACGATCTCCCCTAGTGAAAGAAGGAGTCCAAGTTTGAGGAAGGACTTCAGTTGTTGGAGAGATGGGATGTTGAGTTTCGGTAACTGCTCGGGAGCAGTACCATCTTGATCGTCGACTCTTGGGCGTTTATCTCGATGGAGGTCAGTGGCCTCTGTAGCGGTATCAACTTCCCGAGGAGAAGATGATGACCGTGCAGATCCCCCCCTATTACGACGAGATCGTGGGGGAGGGGCGCCAGTTGAGGCCACCCGGCCAGTACCGCTGTCCCCGAGAAGAAACGGTAAGGAGGAACTGAGATTAAGGGGTTCACGTGCCATTGTCTCTAAGATAGGGGGAGATCGGAGTATAACCTGATGAGGACGATTGCTGGTTAAACGAGTTGAGGAAGGCTGTTCGGGCTTGTGAGGGACTGTTTGACTCTGGGTGGTCCTACGAAGTCTTAAACGTGGCAATGGAACTCCTTCTGAAATGGGAATTTCTCCCAGGTTGACCGGCAATGGTAACACCGGATTGACGTCTTGAGGTACGATGGTTGGGGAGCAGCTGATGTAGAGGTAGAAGCAGCTACTGGTGCTTGGATGAGCTAGTCTTCTGTCTATAACTCCTCTGTACGACGGGTTCGTATCCTAGCAGCACCTCAGCGTTACGACCCCGACCAGCTGTGGGAGTACCAGGTTCGCCTTTATATTTGAAGGATTTTGTTGATGTCCTCTGTTCGGACGTAGCTAGGCTCTCGTCTTGGACGTTTGTTGACGTTTTCAGCTGCACAATCAGAGTTATCAAATCAAAAATTAGATGCAATAGAAAGCTACGAGAAAGCAGCAAACAAACGAATAGCAAAGATAAAAAATAAGAAGCATACGTGGGTATCCCCATATATGGGGGCAGTGGAGACCCACCACTTGACCATCCTCTCCTAGTGGCTCAAAGGCTCCAGTGACGTAAAGGAAATCGATTTCATGATCCCGAGCAGAGTCTGGCAGGTTTAGCACGAGACGCTTGTCGGCCCTTCTAACTTTGAAGTAATAGGTGTTGTAATCAGGGTTCAGTACAATGCTGTACCACCACTGAATGTCCCAAATTCCTAACTGGGTCCCCAGAATCCTATTTAAAGCTATTACTCCCATTATCAACCTAAAGACGTTTGTTGATACTTGCATGGGGGTGAGACGATACCAGTTTAGGATCTGGCGAAGTAATGGATGAAGGGGGAAACGGACCCCGCCTTCGACGATGGCTACGATTGGGATACACATTCTATCCCAAGAGCCACCGTCCCTATCTGCCCCTAGAGGGGCGAGTTCGAGACCAACGTTCTCTGGAACGTTGTAATCCCTCCTAAATGCCGTCATGGCAGAAGGGGTCTCGCATAATTTCCTAAATTTACCGGATTTAAGAGGGTTATCGTGTTCATCCGCCATGGATATACTCGAAGGAAACGTAAAAGCAAGATCGGGCGTGATTGAAACCCTAGACACGATCTACAAATTTGAGAATGAAATCTCAAATGAAAAACCTAAACAGAGATAATGGAGTTAGAACGAGAATCTTACAAAGGGACCGTGATGATTTCCTGAAATGCAATCGAGTTTTGCAGGAGGCGGCGATGGCAGAAACGCTTAGAGGGAAAGTTTGAAGGACGTTCGAAAGTTTTGGGTAAAAACCCAAAATGAACCCTTTTTGGGGTTTAAAGGAAAGAAACGGAGACGAAGCGTCTCCTCTTACGCCGTTACAGAAAAGTAACGGGATAGAAGGTTTCGACTAACGGCATATTGACGTCGTTTAGATAGAACGTCAGTTCACATTTAATGTAAAAGCGTACGATATGCGCCACGTGGAGTCATTACCTCGAGATGGTATAATGACAGAGGCGCCAAAAGGCATCAATGAGATATTGAAATTATGACTGCACGGGATCAGAAGAGTTTGATCGTAGTAAAAATTCTGTTTCTAAACATCATATATTGCCCCCGAACAGTGGTAAATACATGAAGCTGGGGAGCAATTGTAGGGAGGTATTCCCGAGCAGATACATTTAGTTACCGAACACGTGATGTTTGGGAACACGTGGTAAACACAAACGGTACTTATCGCCGGGCAGTATGGTGAACAGGAATACGGACCAGTGATATGGGAAGTCATTGATCTATGCAGTCTGTTCGGCTAGTAAAAGGCCGATGACAAGAGAAGTCAGTGGTGTGAAACTAAGCTGTTCGGCAGATAGTAGACATTCTCATTACTGCTTGGACCAGATTACATGTGAAGTCATTTGGTCCAGGCAGTCCTGTTCGGCAACGAGATTGGCCGAACAAGGAAAGAAGCCCCAAATTAATTGTTGTAACATGGGGAACATTCTGGAAGAATCCAGAATGTTGGTATTCTGATTAAGGAATAAGATCCCGTGAATAGAGGATCTGAGAAAGATACCCAATGAGAATGGGATGTTTCGGCCAGTAAAGGAAAAGAATCCTAAAAGGACTCTTTTCCATTAACTGATAAAGGAAACGAGAATCCCTTGATATCCTGGGTTTCCGATACGAGTTGAGAAGTCCTATGGAAATAGGAATGCTTGGGCAGCAAGCATACACAAGTCTATATATATGAGGTGAACCTAGAGGAAAAAGGTACGCAATATACTGCATTATTATTGCTTTCCTACTGATAATTAGGGTTTTGTTCTTAGTACGTGATACTAACAAAGGCATCGGAGGGCCTTTGCCACGAGAGGCAAAGGTGCACTCACCCCCTGTCTATTTTGCAGATTAGGGTTCAGACGTCGTGCTAGGGTTCCGGTGAAGAGGCACGAATAAGTCGTTGCAATCCAGTTGAACCGAAGCATCAATTGTTTTCATCCCCCTACACAAGTCTAATGTTGTAGCAAGTAAAACAAAAAAATGCACAAGCATAACATACTTGAAACAGAAATGCATATGTAGAAATCAAAACCTACTAAACCTACACTGAACCAAAATACCAACTAGGGGTCTTATGACTAAACTTTTGCGGCTCTTACTGGGAACACTTCTCAAATCCACTAAAGGTGTGTCTTGGTGTGAGTTGTGTGTGTTGTGTCCTCTAAAGGTGTGGATTTCATTACTGGTGTGTTTTGTGGGTGCCAAGTTAGTTGGAATGCAAAAAATAGCCAAAAACCATCAGTAAAGATCAGCCAAGCAATCCAAAAAATTAAGAGCAAAAATACAAAATAGAAGTCCATAGTGAAATAGTTGGCTTTAGGAGACCAAAACTCTAAGTACTTTCACCAGAAAATGTGTCCCCATAGAGCTAGAAATACAATTCTAAGTCTTACTGATTCTAGTGGTTGTTTGATTGATGTTCCTAAGGCCGTGAGCCAGGAGATTTTGGGTTACTATGCTTGGTTATTAGGGACTGCTTTTGATGGGAAAGTGGATGCAATGCCTACTTTTAATCTAGCCATTTAATCTAAGGTTCCAGTTCACTTCAGAGATCAGTTGATTGCTCCAGTTACAGAGCATGAAATCCAACTATCCAAGTTCTTTGGTTAAAGACATTGAAAGCACTCTCATGGCATTTCTTTGGTCTGGATTTGAGCTCAAGCATTCAAGGGAAAAAGTGAAGTGGATCAGTTCTGTTGTCCTAAAGAGGAAGGTGGTTTGGTATTCAAAAGGATTAAAGAATAGAATAGGGCTACCATGCTAAGACACTTATGGGCCCTCTATAAGAAAGATGATACTCTCTGGATTAAATGGGTGCATTCATACTCCTCCTAATCTTCAACCTAATTCTGATGTGGAGGATTCTATTCTTTGGCTGCCCCATCCTAGTGGTTCTTCCATTGTCAAGTCAGCTTGGAATACCATAAGAAAGAGGTATCCAATTCAACTTTGGTACAAGATAATAGTTAACTTCAAACCAGAGCATATAAAAACTTTCATAATCTCTCTAAATAGAAAACCTATGCTGAAAAGGGGCAAAAAATCAAACCAACAAAAATATATAGCACACTCCAAGTTTTCTCATTAAGAATACAAATAGGGAAAGCATGATGTACTAACCAACAAGTTGTTAACCGGTGAATCCTTGTTGTTTAAGAAATGCCATAACACTAGCCAAAGTCCTCTCCTGTTCCTCTTTTGCCAAGGCAAGCTCGTCTATCTTATTGTTTGCTGCTTTAATTCATTCTGCTTGCTCCTAAATTTTTTCAGCTTGCTCTTGAATTTTCTCAGCTTGCTCTTGCACCTTCCTTCGAGGTGTGTTACATACTCCCCGTTCATAATCCTAATAGAGGAGGAAGACCTAATGCCAAGTCCCTTCACATAGCCTGACCTTGCCTTGAGTCCTTTAACAGAGAGCTCATCTTGCGTAATTGGGATTGCACCTTCTTGCGCATTATGTCCAGTCTCTATTTTTACCATCTTATCATGTCATTTTTAAGTAAATGCCAAATTTAAGTTCTGACAATTTAGTAGAGACAAGTTCTAATAATTTAGCAAACACTAATACACCACAAAAGTACTTGATACACGTACATAGAGAACTTTGGATTCTGAAGAGATCCACTTTTGCGTGTCCTTATTAAAGTGGGTGGATTTGTAACAGCCCTGATTTTTGGTCAGTAAAAATTTCGTTAAATATTTGAATTTTATTTGAATTACTTATTTTCTCTTGAGTGGCTATATGATTACTTGTTAATTTTCATCGTAGTTAGATTTTGGTCATTGGTTAAACTCTCGACTAGAAACCCTACTTAACCAATTTAGTTAGTTTCCAACCGACTACTTGGAGGAACCGAGCAACCAACTCACCTAGTTACTAGATGAACCTTTTGAACCTTTCGAACCTTTTGCCTTTACCCTTTGGTCCATAATGTTAGGGTAATTTTTGTCCATTGGACAATAAGCTTTTGACTAAAAGTACATGTAGTCTTTTCAAAATCTTATTTTAAAGATAAAAGTACTTATACTTCTATTATCTTTTGGTTATTAACCGCTAGGGAATTTATTACCCATTGGGTAATAGCTCCAATCTTCCTACCAAGTACAAGGTTTCATTTTAATAATCAAGATTTGGATTCCCATGTACTTTTATGCATTAAACTATTGAGGTATATCTAAACCCTAGATTTCTAAAGTACTTTATTGATTAAACTAGTATTTATACTTTATTATTGTTTTAATAGAAAGAATCCTAGCCTTTTTATTTAATTGGGGTATTTGGTACCACACCTATATTTAAATATAGGGCATTTGTTCACATGCTTTAAAGGACTTCGATTATTTTAATTTAAAGCTCTCTAGTTATTATTGTCCATTGGACAATAAAAGTTAGGAGATTTATTATCTATTGGGTAATAGAATTATTCTTTCATCTAGTACAAGGGTTTTAATAAACTAGTCTTTTCTAATTACCCATGGGATGAAGTGCATATATTTCATTATTAAAGTACTTAGTAGCCTTTAAGGCCTAAGATTCTTAAAGTACTCTTTTATTATTTTACATTGGGGTTTTGTACCCAATTGGATTAATTTATTGGGGAGTTGATCTTCCAAGAGTACATTAGTACACTAGTTTATTTATTTAATGGGACATGTGCCGAATTGGATTTCTTTAATGGGATTTTAGATTTAGAAAATCTAGTACCTTGGTACTTTCTTATTCTTCTTGTCATATATATATGTATATAGTTGTACTAATACAAGAGAGAGAGAGAGAGAGAGAGAGAGAGAGAGGGAAGGAGGGAGAGAGAGAGGAGAGAGAGGCCATGAGGGAGAGAGGGAGGAGAGAGAGGCCGAGAGAGAGGGAGAGGAGAGAGAGAGCCGAGAGAGGAGAGAGAGGGAGAGAGAGCGAAGGGATTTGATGTGTACCTTGATCCTTGATCTTCTTTGTACTTCAAATCCTTGGCCATGAATATCCTTCCTAGCCAAAATCTATCTCCCATTATACTTCTAGGATTGTTTTAGACCAAATCTTGTACCATTGTCTCCTTTCCTTTCAACAAATCTTCCAAAGATCAAATCCAAGGACTAACCTAGCCATGCAAGCCTACCATTTAGCCTTTGATCTTCCAAGCAACCTTGATTTTATGGAATAAAAAATGAGTTCTAGAGAGAGAGAGAGGGGCTGGCCAAGAGAGGATGGAGGGGAGTCTTTGCCTATAAATAGCACCCCATGTTTTCTCATTCAACTCACACCTTCACCTAGCAACTTCTTTCTCTAGAAAAATCTTGTTCTTTCTTTGTTCTTCATGTTCTTGAGTTGTTCTTGAGTTCTTCAAGAAACTCATCCAAAGCCGCCACTAAACTGCCACCCGACCACCCGACGATCCATAAAGTAGAGCAGCGTTAGTCAAGACGAAGTTTCGAGAGAAACCATTCTCTTTCTAAGCTCCCGAAGGAATATCGTACGAAGTTACTTCGCTCGATCACTGACCAAATCTTCGTAGCCGCCCTACCGCCAAAAAGTAAGGTAGAACCCCTTGCCCCTAACTCTACGTATAGAACCGTATGATAGAAAGTAGATTATCCTTAACGGATTCCGAAAGATAGAACTTATTGTTTGTTTAAAAGTATTTGTATTTTGATCTTTAAGATGATTATAAGCAGGCATATACGAATTGCTTGTATTACTTGTGGTGTAATAAAGCATAAGTGATTTCACTCCAAAGGCATCCGCACATGTGGCGTTGTGCTTTGAATAAGCATAAGTGATACACTCCAAGGGCGTCCGTACATGTGGCGTTATGCTATAAGTGGTATTGAGTTGGATGATCTTGTTAGAATGTTTCATGCTTACTTTTGTCCTACCGTGGAGTCTTTGCATGTAAACGAGACACGAGAATCGAGAAAGTAGAAACATGACACCTAGGGTGTGGATAATGATGAGATGTGTTTTGAAACCGCAATGTGGCTAGACTTGGTAGCCCATTGTGTATATGGAAACCCGCGATGTGGCCGGACATGGTAGCCCATCGTGTGGATTGTGAAAACCGCAACGTGGCCGGACTTGGTAGCCCGTTGTGTGTATGAAAACTCGTAATGTGGCCGGACTTGGTAGCCCATTGTGAAGATTGCCAATGCGGCCGGACATGGTAGCCTCATTGGTAATATGGCTTGGTTATCCACGGAGAGGAGCCAATGCAAGTTTTGTGTGCCAGTGGGAACCCGAGGCGGCGGAACCATTGTGAGGATACTCGGGAACCCGGAACGGCGGAACCGAGGTTGGGTGTGTTAAACAAATGATTTTGGGAAATGTTGATTGGTATGTGAAAATGGAGACACGGTCTACGATGAGTTGCGTAGGAGAAACTCAGAGAATCTTGGACACTAACAATAGTTATATAGCGATTGCGGATGTGTTATTGATATTGTCTTTTGTAGCTGTGTATACACGTATCATGTGGAAATCGATGTTTTATTATAACCTGTTGTTTGTAAGTTATGGTGTCACGCCCCGCCCCGCAAACGGCACCCAGAGTGGGCCCGAGTCAGCGCGGTCACGTGGCATTCCACACAATAGACCACACCACACTCTACAACCGATCAGAATACAATTTAGCGGAAGACTTCTCACTTAAAATACAACCAAGTCAACGCCAAAACCACAACTCACAAGTTATAATAAATACTCCTCTCTCCAATTAATTACATAACATTTAGGTTAGCTTCTAGACGAATCAGCTACGCAACAATCTAACCAAAGACATCACCCGACGCTAGTCTCAGCACTCTCCAAAGCGTTGACCAGTAGTGGACCCACTCTAAGTCACCTGCTACCTGGCAGTCCAAAAAGGAAAACCAGAGTGTGTGAGATATAGAAATGCTCGGTAAAATATCACAATACCCAAAAGAATATCAATAAGAATACTCACTACCAACATAACTGAAATACCCATATGAATACAATAGTCATAACCACCACATCCTCCAAACATACAAATATTATCCAATAAACAACCACATAACAATAACGGCATTAATGTAAATCACACGAAACTCAACATAAGTACTCAATCGTATAACCACATGTGTAAACACCAACATACAGTGGCACGTCTGCCACATCCCATGTACCCAAGGTATTGTGTCCCGCACACCACACTCCCATTCACCGTTAATTAGACGGCATGGCCCACGATATGGTGTGACTCACTCCACAATCCTTTAGCGAGTACAATCAACACCCAACAAACACATATCATTAACTAAATCCCAATTAGCATGATATACAATCACCACCATGTAATACTTTATTGAACATAACCATATCAAACACACTCACCTTTCATTCGACTGGAGTATGCCAAACTTACGGTTTCGACACCTCCTAAAAGACCGGCTCGTTACCTAGCCACAAGTTAACCCATATTAGCATATGAACATCTAAGAATGTTAAACCAAATGCTAGACTAACAAATCATAACATGCCTTCTACACTAGCTAATGGGGCAAACATTACACAAAGTCACCAAAATCTCTAGAGGTGTCCGGGAGTACCCACGTACCCGGGAGACCTCACACATCTCTTCCATACTCCAAGGTACTCCAACACACCCAAAAATATCAAATATAAAGACCCACAAGTGTACAATCTCAATCAAACAGACCAACACAACAAAACTCCCAAAACAGGAATGACAACCACAACCAGCCTGTCTTATTTTGGCCATATCTTATTAAACAACATGAATTCCAGGGCGACACTTAAAACCATTGAAAAGTAGACTTCTTCTTCTTTGAATCCATAGGTCATACATCAAAAACAGAGTTCGGGTAACCTAACTACGGCCTTACGATTATAGCTTCAACATAACAGTAAAAACTGGTGCAAAGGCAGAATTTAGGTCAACTTTAGATGCAAATCTGTTATCGCTCGAACATACCCATGATGCATGGGATGTATCGTTGGAAAGCTCTATGTGTCTAGTTTCTAACAAAACAAACAGTGTGTCATTTCGAGTCCCGAGCTAGGAGTTATGGCCATTATACCAAAGTCCGTCGGTGCTGTCAGATTCTATGCGGGAATAAGTAAAATTGATTGAAAAATCATAACTCTTTCATCTTAAACCCAAAAATATTGAAACCAACACCAAAAGTTGCACCACTACAAGCCCTACACTCAGTTAAAATCCCAAGTTCAGAAACGAGAGGAGGTTAACCCAACAATCAAAAGAAAAACCGATTCGCAACCATTTTCGTCCCAGTCAACCAACCCTGCTTTAGAAATTCACCAAAAATTGTATACTTAACCAAATTACTCGATTCTAATGCCAATCTCTTCTTAACTTAAATATGCAGCTCCTGTAAAAGACCCAAAGCCACCCAAAATGTTCATCATGCCCAGAAAGTTAAAAGAAGACAGCCACGCACAGAATCGCACATCCAGCAAACAGCCAGTATTAAAAAATTCATAACTAATTGTGTGATTATCGGTTTTGCATGATCTTGGTACCGAAATCTTCGTATTGAAACGTACTTTTACAGTTTTGAAGACACCAAAAATTGATTCCTAGCAGAAGGGCCCCCAAAAGACAGATTACCAAAACCCACGAATTTGACCCAAAACATGAACTCTGTCAATTTCCTTTCAAAACTCAATCCATGGAGAATCTAGCCACACAAACATGAAATTAAACATGGATTACACTTCTAGAGTATAAAAACTTACCCGTTACCGAGTTGGATCACCGAAAACGGATCTCTCCTTCCTCCCTCCCCTTAGCCGTGACCTCCTCCTCCCTTTCTCTCCCCCTCTCTCTCTCGCTATGTCGGCAGAATTGGGGAGAATGAGGAAATATCCTCCTGATGGCTATTTAGTCACTTAGGAAGAAATCCCATGTAGTCACCTCTCCTCTCAACTTATACTCCAAACCAATAACAATTCTCTATGTAAATCACACCAAGGCCCCTCATAGAATCCAACAAATACAAATTAAACCCCAAACCTCAAAATTAAATTGAAACTCTAAATATCCCGGGATGGGTGTTACATATGGGTTAGTGGGTATGGGATTGTTCTGCTAAGCTTTTGTAGCTCATGGTGTTCCCTTTTGGTGACCCTGACATATTATATTGCTGGCGACGCCGGTATAATGTGTCAGACCTTGTAGATGAACAGGGTGAACTTTACACCTTGGAGGCCTTTGGAGCTGAAGAGCTGGCTCAGATGGAAGAGCAAGTGGAGCTGTAGTTAGGAATCCTAGAACCCCCTTCATTTGTGTAATTATTGAACTCTTGTGAGAGTTTTGTTGTAATAACGAGCTAGACTCCATTTGATTTTATAAATAAAATGTTTATTTAACGTACCCAAAATTTGGGGCGTTACAGGATTTGTACATCTCTGTTACCGTGGGCACAACACCTCCATTATCATGCATCTGATATATTATTTTCTCATCAAATTAGTTAATAAAACATGTTCATATTTGTAAAAAAACTGAAGGCCAATATAATATTGGAAAACTCACCGCAGCGGCAACCCTAACTGGGAGTGACTTTGATCCACATCTATGTTTTGTCTTAGACCAAGACCTATTTTTTGTTTTTTTATATAGGCAAAAGAAACATATATCAATAAAATAGAAAAGGGGTTACGAAGAGAAGAAGATATAGAATCTAGAATGGCAAATTCCTAGCATTGCCATGAGAAGCACCTATGTACTGAAAATGGCACATCCAATCCAAATGCCTAGTATCTATTTGTAATGTTGTTCTATATGAATGAATGAAGTGTTTCCTAGCATTATGAATGCAGTTCAAATCCCTAGCATTATGTTTTTTTGATAAGTACTTTGTTTGGACTTGAATCAGTAAGACCTATCCTCAGTTTGGAGTTGAATTAAAGAGGAAACATGACTTGAATTCCCCCAAGTAGATCAGCAGAGTAGCAAAGCCATATTGGATGTCTAAAGACTGATTAATCTAGGAATTTGATAGCAATAACAGTCCATGAGACCAAATGGCACATTTTTCTTCAAAAGAAGCAGCAGTAGTTCATAATATATGGATGAGAGCTAATAATCCTACAGTTGTGAGCATACATGGATGAAAGCCATGATGGAGGCCTAATCCATGACAGAATCAACCCAAAGATGAGAGCCATAAAATAGTAGCAAACTAAGGCATCACTAGCCATGAAAACAACCATAATAGTTCCATAAACAGCCTTACGCTGTTGGTGATGTTACTTAGTAAGTGCCATGGCTGGATGCTCTCAATTGAATTGATGCTTGCTTTCCGTCTGATGTTCACTAGTATGAGTGGTTTTGGATGGATCAATCTGTTTCCTGGCCCTGTGGTAATCTATATGCAATGATCTTTTCAACTAAGGGATGAAAGTTGGTGAAGTGCTTGGAAAATGGAGTCCATCTCCATGGGACTTCTTTCAATTTCTTATAAGGGTTGATATAAATAGAAGATGCCACAAAAAACAATATTCAAAACAAGCCTAAACAATCCTAAACTTAAGAGGCACTACAAAGAGCTCCCAGAATCAACAACAATAGGCACAAGGGCAGAAAAGATGGCAAAAAGGAAGCAGCAAAAGCAACATTAGAAAAGGGAAGACAATCAAACCTATTTGAGGAGGTTTTTTCTGATCGCTCCTAAAAGACCATAAACTAACAGAGAAAACTATAAGGGTTTCAAGTTTAGGATGTAGTTTTTTCAATAAAATCCAAAAGCAACATGCGATAAGAAGAACCATGACTATTTCTCTGGTGAACGAGATTACCAGCCATTTTGGAACAGTCCACTTCATAGTGACTAAGCTCTTCCACTGCTCTAGATTGACACTTGCTGGTGGGTTATTTCTAGCATACTCTTCCCCCCTTGTTTCTTTAAGTTTCTTGTACTTTTTGTGCAAAACGAAGTTGTGATTGCTCAACCTCCGTCCACATTGTGTTGCCACTGCCTTTTCAACATCGATTGGATCTCCTTGCAAGTCAAACTTATCCTGCAATATTTGATAATTTTAGTAATGACTTGATCCTAATTTACAGAGTTAATACCCTATTTGTAAACTAAGAACTGCTCTAGGAGCAGCTGCAAATGAAAGATTAACTGCTGGAAATACTCAGAGTTTACCATTATGCGCTAAAGTATAGGCGCTTTAACTTTCTCATCTACTGCCTTCCACCTAGGGACACCAAGGTCTATCACATGTGTGCGAACCTCGACACCAATCCTTGAGGCTAATTGAGCAGCATGCTTTCCTACCGATGCACAGAATAGTTGTGGAATGGGAACTGGAAGCTTTCCGTGTTTGTTAATGAGTCGTTGCCTCGCGTAGGTCCACGGGTTGGTCTATTGATTTAAAGACATACTAATAAGTTGGTAAGTCAACAAAATTAGGTTTTTTTTTTTTTTTGAAGCAGTGCTGCTGGTCTGACAGAACAGCAGCAGCAGTAGGCTTCATACAGCATAGCAGCAGCAGCAGCTGCAACAGGAAACTGCATTTTGCCTTGGCTTGAAAAACAGCAGCCATAATAGAAAACAGTAACCAAAACTCAGTGACTTCACTATGACAAACTGGTAGTAAGGGACACTTTTTGTATCCTAGTCCTCTTAAGCATTTACAAAAGAGATGGCATTAATGGTAGTAACTGATAGCTGGTAGCAGTTCAGACAGTCCATTTGCAAATGGATGGAACATCAGCAACAACAGACAACTAACTATTGCTATTTCAGTAGCAAACAGCAGTAGCAATAGCAGTAAGCATCAGAATATAAAAGCAAATAGCTATGTACAACAAATAGCAGTAAGCAATGAGCAGTGGCAGACATGATAGGCAGGCACAATGCAACCACACTTCTTCTGGCAGCATAATATAAAAGCTATTAAAAGAAAACAGCTATGTACAGCTAGAGTCATTGAAAGCAGCCAAGCAAAGACCAGTTGATCTGAATATGCTCAATGAGACCAATTACAATAATAGCTGCCAGAACAGCTAATATACACAGTATTAGTAGAAAAATCCAGCACATTGAAGTATCATATACTTGGGACAAAAGCACATGCACTTTCCAATAGCACACAAGTACATATATGCTAACAATGGAATTGACAAGAAGTTAAAGTAATAGCAGATGCGCAAGTGTCCTCACAAACCTCTGGGAACATCACATTACAAATGCCCGCCAATGAAAACCAAAAACACATCAGGTATGATTAAGTGATATGAGGGTAAGTATGATATAACTATCACAGCCATGCATAGAAACAATCAAATAATGAAACCCTTGGTACACAGCCAACTATCACATTACTTTTTCTTTTTCGTAAGGTTATCAGTGAATTGTTCTTTTTTCCACAAAAAGTGTACCAGTCATAATTTTATTTAGACTACATAAAACAAGATAATGTAACTGTAAAAATAAACCATATATTACATTACTCACCGCCATTGTTCTCAGGTAGCACCTCATTTTGTGGCTGAGCAATGGGAGACAGTGAGGCCTTGCTTTCCATGCTAGGATGTGGTGTTGATCGGGTGACCCTCTCAGAGATCAGAGTTGCACCACATTGTGGCTCTGTATGCGATTTTGCTGGTAGACCACCTGGTGGTATCTCTATGTCCTATAATAATAGAATACAAAATGCACCAGCATTAATACATATTGCACTTCATTCATTCAATAAGACAATAGAAAAAGTACGAGAAAGGATAAAAAATAGATACATTATTACCTCTTGCTCGAAAGAGTCATCAGACTCATTGTTATGGCCATGACCATCCTCATCATTTGATAGTATATAGTCAGGGTCGTCCACCTGATCAGCCCTAACACACTTCCCATTATCATTTGCACACTGGAATCGAGCCGATCCCATCATAGATGTTGCAATTTTCTTAACCCCAAGAGATTCCAATACCTCATTGTTCCTCTTTATTTGCTCATCTCTTACCCTCTCATAATGTGTTTTGTAATGAGTTGCTAGAAAATTAGGCTGGAGCATTACTTTTTCTTGTTTTTTTGTTGGTAGGCACTTTTTCTCCTCTGGACTTTTTTGCGTGATGATGAACTATAAATAAACAATATTGTTTTAAACTAATGCAGATTAAGAGCAGTGTAAAACAAAATGTCTAATGCAAACCCATAACGTCAAAAACTAAGCACATGTAAAATACATATAAGGATCCACATACAATGCTTAGAAGAAGTACATATATCTACCCAAAAAAAGAAGAACTACATGTCATAATCCATATCAGCATCCATATCAACATCGGATATTTCATGGTCTTCACCAGCTTCGTCATTTATATCCTCTCCTATTATTTCATGCTCTTCATCAACTTCGTCATCTGTTAGTTTTCTATTGTTTCATGTAATGGCCCAACTCCAGCAATAACCTCAACTTCATCGTCTTCCTTAAGGAACATAATATTACCTTCAATGTTAATTGGCACTCCTGAGGTCATACTTTCTTGTTGGAAGGCGTTGGTACATTCTGGAGGATCCAGTGGTTCACCATCTCCCACCTTTGGTACATCAAACACACCCCTTTGCTTGACCAACTGCACAACTTGCTAAGGTTCGCCCCATTTTGTATCATTTAAGTAGAAAACTTGTGTTGCTTGGCTAGGCAAGATGAATGGGTCAGATTGGCACCACCGGCTCTTAACATTAATGCTTGTGCAATATTTATCAGTTCGTATAGTGCCATTTTGACCTATGTTGCCGGTGTTGTACCACTCACATTGAAACAAAAGGACTGTATTCTCACACATGTACTCGAATTCCCAAACTTTGATCAAGTGACCATAATAGTTGTGCAGCTTCCCCTCGTGGTCTCCATGAGCAAGCACACCACTATTTTGACTCCTACGGCAGTCATCTACTTCTCTCGTACAGAACCTAAACCCATTAGTTATGCAACCGTAGTGCTCCTTCCCTAGCAAATTGGGACCATTTGCTAATGACCATAGTTCATCGGTCGCCTCTGTTGACTTGTTAGCCCTCAACCGATTTACCTAAAGTAGTATATATAACCATGAAAAAGTTAGTTATGCTAGGTAAATTTAAGCTATGGTTCATTTAATACTAATGACTAGCATCTCTAAAAGAATTCCAAGTATCTTACTTTCTCTTTAAACCACTTGGGAAAGACTTTTCGTTGCACACTGGTTATGTTTTGTCCATTGGGAACATGCAATGGATTTTTGTGTTTCCTATTCATAAAAGAATGTCATTAATAGCCGAAATACTATCATTGTCATCAGAGCCACTTAAAAAAATCAACTACATACTCTAGATACTCCTCTATCTCAGGGCTGTTTAACAAAACGAACCAATGGGCTACGTCACGGAGTTCTTGTGACATCTCGCCCTTCCTTGTGACTAGCCCAAAAGGACGAGCTGTCTCTGTGAATACTGTGTAACCTTTACGACGTTCGCCAAAGTCTTCATTTCGTTGAGGTTGATTATGCACGGTTTCAACCTCATCAAGATATATCGAGCAAAAAGTAATGCATTCCTTGACAATGTAAGCCTCTGCAATCGAACCTTCTGGTTGAGCTTGATTAGAAACAAACTATTTCAAAGTTCCAAGGAACCTTCAAGACCAAGACCAGTTAAGAGTAAGATTACACATGTAAAACAATGACCTTTTTCAATCAATAATTATGTTTGTTACAATTACCTTTCTATTGGGTACATCCACTGATAATGTACTGGTCCTCCAAGTATGGCCTCACGTGGTAGGTGAACAGCTAAGTGGACCATCACGTCAAAGAAGGCTCGAGGAAAGATCTTTTCAAGCTTGCATAGTATGAGCACTATACGTTCTTCTAAGCCTCAATGTCTTAGAACAGATGTCTTGGAAGAAACTACCCAACTCAAATAACGTTGTACTAATTTCCTTATCCACAAAACCACGCATCCCAATTGGAAGAATCTATTGTATAAGTATATGGTAGTCATGACTTTTTAGGCCAGTTAGTCTACCATTAGTTGAACTCACAGACCTTGATATCTTTGCTGCATAGCCATCTGGATACTTGACCGATTTCAAAAATTCAAAGAAAGCCTGCCTCTCTTTAAGGGTTAGCGCAAAGCTCGCACAAGGCTTGACATACGATCCGTCGGGACGTTGTGTCAACCATAGATCTTTTCGTATGCCCTTATCTTCCAAATCCTTTCGTGCCTTGTCCATGTCGTTGTTCTTTCCATCAATGCCCAACATTGTTCCAACAATATTTTCACTGAAATTTTTCTCACAATGCATGACGTCAATGTTGTGTAGAAGTTTCCTATCCTCCACATATGTTAGTTCATACAAAATGCATCTCTTTGTCTAGTTCGGTTTGTGACATTTCCTTTTCTTATTGACTGGATTCTTTCCCAAGATGACCCGCTTACATTGTTCAATTGCTCTCGTATCTTTTCCACCGGCAACTCTAAAGACCTCTTTCGATTCTTAGGCTTGCCATTATAGGCCAGCCTCTTTCTCTGTTCTGCATGATCTTCCGGCAAGTAGGCTCGATGATTTGTGTATGCAGTCTTACTTCTCAATGACTCAAAATATGGTTCATCGTTGCAAGTATTACAAGAATAATGGCCCTTTGTTCTCCACCCTGAGATGTCACCCAATGATGGCCAATCATGTAGTGTCCACCAAAAAGCTGCACGCATTTGGAACCAGTCACAACTCGCTGCGTCGTAAGTTAATGTACCAGTGTGCCACAACTCCTTCAACTCATCAACCAAAGGTCTCAAATAAACATCGATATCGATCCCAGGTTGTTTATCCCCTAGAATAAGCAGTGTCAGCATGAAGAACAAATCTTTCATAACCAACCATGGTAGTAGGTTGTAGAGAATAAGAATGACAGGCCACATGCTATAAGAGTTGCTAATGTTACCGAAAGGGTTGAACCCATCAGCTGCTACTCCTAATCTCACATTGCAAGCCTCACAAGCGAACTCAAGATGCTTAACATCAAACTCCTTCCACTCATCACTGTGGGCTGGATGCCTGGATTCCTCACCATCAGTAGGATTATTCATGTGGCCATCTCATGCCTCGGCTATCGCTCTAGACATGAACAACCGCTTTAATCTCGGAGTCAAAAGGAAGTAACGTAAAATCTTACGCGTAATCTTCTTTCCCCTAGCCCAATTGATCTCGTACCTCGACACATTGCACTTTCGACATCTATCTAGTGCTGCATTTTCCTTCCAAAAGAGTATACAATCATTTATGCAGGCATCAATGAGCTCGTATGACAAGCCTAAGCCAGACAATATCCTCCCTGCCTTGTATGTGTTCTTGGGAACTAAATTACCTTCTAGTAAAAGTTTAATCTGGAACTTCAAGAACATATCAAGCGATTTATTGGTCCAATGGTTTGTTACCGTCATATTAAATACCTCAATAACAAACTTCAACAGATTATAATCTTTGCTACCTGGGTATATCTCACGTTGGGCATCATTCAAAAGTTTGTCAAAGTTCTGGACTTCCTCATGATGTTGGGTTGTATCTATTGGTTCCCCTCTTATTCGATCTTCCACTAATGCATCAATACCACCTAGATCACCATCTCTCATTTCATGACGCCGAACATCATTTGATTCACGGGTTTCTCCATGCTCATGCCAAATAGTGTAACTTTGCATAATCCCATGCTTAAGCAAATGAATTTGCACATCTTTTGGACTTTTTCGGTAAAAGTTTACACACTTTAGACACGGACACAGAATATTACCTTGCGCATCAACAACTACTCTTGCAAATTGAATAAACAAAGTAACACCATTATAATACAGCTGACTAATTCTTCCATCTGCTGTCATGCCCATTTTCATCCAATTTTTGTCCATGTCTGATAGCAAATGCAAGTACATTTTAAGTAATCAAATTAATGTCATGTCATGCATCACATAGTAATTAAGTTGCTTACAATGAATGAGGTCTTCAGATTGGATAGATCTGAATAAACAAAACTACTGGAGTAGACCTACTTACGAAGCTAAGGCACAGTACAAAGTTCAATCTAATAATTTTAAAGTAACCTAATTAATGAAAGTATTTAGTTTGACTGTGACTAAGTATACAATGGCGTAAAATTCAGAAGCAGAGGAATAGCTTAAAGCGCCATATGGAAAGCAACTAATGAAGTTAATAAACCTCCATAATCCATAGACTTCCAAATTAATGAACATCAAAACCAAATAGAACATTATGTCAAACATCTTAGACACGTATATTCTTAAACTTGACTAAATAATGGTAATCTCTCTCCTTTACACATTCTCCAGTAGAAAGAAAGATACTGTTGTTCTGTTACTCATTCTGTTCTGTTATGTATGCTCTATTCTAGTTCACAAAAGTCTTATAATTCTACGGCAGTCTAGCAGTGTATAGAGTGGGCTGTTTTTCTGCTGTCCTATTCCTCTTA
Source organism: Rhododendron ovatum (assembly GCA_019656835.1). NCBI lineage: Eukaryota > Viridiplantae > Streptophyta > Magnoliopsida > Ericales > Ericaceae > Rhododendron > Rhododendron ovatum. Next base: position 31,297,514 of record CM033802.1, read on the forward strand.
GGCTGAGCAGCTACTTTGCTCGACCATTCAGAGTGCTGGACTATTTTGATGCCTTCATAAAGTTGTATAAGGTGTTTATGTTGTAATTGTCCAGCTTGAGGGCTTGGTAAGTCCCCATGTTTTGTACCTACCCTTGGAGGGTTGTCCCTCGGGCTATTTTAAGCTTTCCTAGGGGGCTTGTCCCTTGCTTCCTACATTCTCTTTTGAGTTTCAAACTATGTCCATGATAAATCTCTGTGTGCCTTGCTGTTGCTATTTTCGGCACAGTTTGTAAATGCTTAACTGCCTTTCTACTGCTGCTGTAGTTCGGTAAGTCCAGCTACTGGTGTTGTTTTGGTTCTCATTACATGGGTTGTTGTTGTTTGTTGCTATCATGGTAGCAAGTAGCTACTATTCTGCTACTCTCTACTACTGCTACTGGTTGTCTCCAGCTAGTTGACAAAGTTTGTCATGGTGAACTTGCTAGTTGCTACTACTGTACTTGCTGCTTCTTAATGTGTGGCAGTGAGACTACTAATATTAATAGTCACTAGATGCCTGTAATCCGGTTAGCTACAATGTTAACCACCCGCTCATGGTGGCCTCTCTTGTTGCTGACTAAAAGTAAACTGCTGACTAAAACCGTGCTATGCCGCTGTGTTTGTTATGCAGTTCAGGCCAGTTTTGAATTTTCACTGTTCAATGCCATGTGTTTCTCTTCCATCTCTTAGATGGAATTGACACATCTGGATGTTCAATGTAACCTTTGACGTAAATCAATGTAGCCACTTGGCTTAGATCATTTTTCTTAATCTTTGTTTTTTCTCTTGTTTTTCTCCTCCTGGGGTATGCCCCTTGTAGGTTGTACATTCACTTAGCCTCTTTTTATTTCAAGCTATTGTACCCAAAAAAGAAAGAAAGAGAATGCCAGGAAGGTCAATACAATTGTGCATTGACAAAAAACTCTATATCAGCATGAATACTCTTCACAATTAGCTATGCATGAAGCAACACAATACATTAGGTAAAATGTATACTTCAAGCTTAAAAGTTCTGAATATGTGTGCATGTGGAAGAATCACCATCTTTTACTACCTCTTAAAGTAAAAAAGCAAACATGTAAATACTACATTAAACAACTACTGGTCAAAAGGTCATCTACATCACTTTGGTTAAGATTTAGTATGCCTTCCAGTCCTTATGATAGCTTTTTTTTTAAAGGATTGTTTAGTCCCAACATATTTCTATACCTCAATGGCTACTCTTGTTTCAGCGATTCCTATGTACAAGCTTGGTGGCGGTAGCCACTGTACCATATAATAAGAGGGTTCAACTGAACTTCTAGTTTCCAAAAATATGAGCTGTACCTATGAAGTTTTAAGTACGAAAAAGGTTCGATTGAATCCGCTGAATTCTGTTTAAACCACATGAAAGTTCAAAGTTAATGGTGAGAATTCAAAATTTCTTTGTCCAATTAAGGACAATTCGTTCTACCCTATATAGGTTGTCCCTATTACTCCTAACCCCTCTCCTCTATATAGGCTGCTAATTACCAATACGTGCTCTCTCAAGTTATGGGAGTAAGAAAAGAATATAGTCCAAAGAAAAATGCCTACATGAAGGGAAAAAAAAAAACCCCTCCTAAGACCCTACAAAAAAAAAATAAAACCCCTAAAATCAGGTGAAATAAACTCTGAAATCATCTCTAAAAGCAGTCCCAAAACAGCCCCCAAGCAGCCATAGCCCCACCCTTATTCCACCTTTATTATCTAGAATCATGTTTGACTTGAAGAATATAAAATGTTTAAAAAAAAATATGAAGTTAGCTCCATTAAAAAAACTAGGGCATAAGACATAAGGGTACGAGTATCAAAATAAAGAAATGCTAACCAATCTCATTGTGTCGGCACCCAAAAGGAACAAATTAGATAAACAAACCAACGAATTTTGATTACAGAATAAACTAATCACAGTATGGGAAATCTATATACCAAACATAGAATAGGTTTTTTTGCTCGGCAAACATAGAATAGGTTACAATGACTTTATGAAGAAATCGAGGGCGGCTTACGGGATCTGCTCGGGATTACAAATCTAGGGCTTTACAAATACTCCAAAGTAAGAAATTCATAACCTAATCAAGAGAGAGAGAGAGAGAAAGAGAGAGCTCACTAGAATCAGACATTGCTGATTGATGATGCCACTGCAAAAAAAAAAAAAAAGGAATGCAGTAGAGGTTAGAAATCGGGGGAGGGAAGTGATGAAGGGGATCCACAGAGGAGAAGAGAAATAAGTTGAATAACATACCTTGAGAGAGAAATTCGAAGTTGCAGAGATGGCGGGGGGGGGGGGGGGGGGGGGGGCGTGTGAGTGATGGAGTTGCAGAGATGGAGTGGGGCGTGGTGTGAGAGACGGTGATGGGGTTTGTGAGAGAAATAGAGGGGTGTAAAAAATTAGAACGAACAAGGGCTTTCACTAAAATTTTGGGATCAACGCCCAAAATTTTCACCATCCTTTTCACTTGCCAAAATTCCCCCTCAATGACGACAAAAAAAATTCTCACCCAAACCCTTTTCTTTTGTGAGGAACTAATTTGTCATGAATTGATTGTAAGCATCTGGGCAAATTATGAAGGGACCAGATTAATGACGAAAAAAAATATTTCATCACCTTATATTTATTTTGTCAATCCTTTAGGTGACGAAATTTATATTTTCCTCACTAATTAACTATTTTTGGTGACAAAATAAAATTTCCTCACCTTAAATTTGTTTGTCCCCTTAATTAGTGACTAAAAAAAAATTCCTCACAAATAGGCACAGTTGGAGACGAAATCTACTTTTCTCACAAGCAATTTCGTCACTTATTTTCATTTTTGTTATAGTGTCTCCAAGGCCGATCTCATCATTGCTAGTTTCTCTCTCTCTCTCTCTCTCTCTCTCTCTATTCGTCCCTTTCACTCTAGCCGATTTGAGATTTGTGTGTGTTCTCTCTCTGTATTTGTCTCTGATTTTTGTTGCATGACTGCTTGAAAATGGTTGTAGATAGAACAAGAAAAATCTGCTCTAAATAGTAATTAGTATAGCCTCACAGACAAAGTTTTCATCTCAAATTTGGGTACTCATTCAGTTCGGAGTTACCCGAACCCCGTTTGGTTCGGTTTTGGTTTATTCCTCCCCTCCCGGAATGGGTATCTGGTACGGATATGCCAATATCCGTCCCAAATGCCTCCCCTACTAGTACTTCGGGAGTGAGAGGTCGCGGGTTTGATTTCTTTGGATAGGATATCTGTAACGTCCCGAATTTTGGGTATGTTAAATAAGTAATTTTATTGAAAAAGAAACTAAGTCGGGCTCTTTATTATAACAAAATTTAAAAGAAGTACTTTTATTACAAACGGAAGGGAATTAAGGTTCCTAACTACTGCTTCGCTTGTTCTTCCATCCGGGCTAGCTCTTCGGCTCCAAAGGCCTCCAAGGTGTAAAGTTCACCCTGTTCATCTATGAAGTCTGACATATTATACCGGTGTTGCCACCAATATAATAGGCCAGGGTCACCAAAAAGGTAACACCGTGAGCTTAAACGCTCAATAGAATAATCCAAACCATCTAACCCTTAACTTACAATAATACAACATATAGTCAAAGAATTCCACATAGCATGCTTATCTAGCCAATTTAACTATCAACACATTCGTATTCGATAAACAATCAACATTGGTGTCCAAGATTTGTGAGTTTCTCCTACGTGACTCCTCGTAGACCGTGTCAACATTTTCCACATTTCATAAACGTATCACCTTTTCAAAAACTCATTTTTAACACACCTAACCTCGATTCCGCCGTTTCGGGTTCTCGAGTATCCTCACAATGGTTCCGTTGTCCCGGGTTCCCATTGGCACACATTGCGTTGGCTCCATAACGCGGATAACCAAGCCACACACCCAACCTCGGTTCCGCCGTTCCGGTCTCCCGAGTATCCTCACAATGGTTCCGCCGTCCCGGGTTCCCATTGGCACACAAAACACACACCACACAATGGGCTACTACGTCCGGCCGCATTGCGATTTTCAAAACATTTCATACTTTTCAAAACATGCCTTTTCATAAATCACACCCTAGGTGTCATGTTTTTACTTTCTTGATTTCCGTGTCTCGTTCTCATGCATAAACTCCGTGGTAGGACTTTTCATATACGATATCATTCCTGGTAATATTCAATCTAACAAGGTCATCCATTCTAAACTACTTGACATGCTTGAATCACTTAATAACGATCATCATGCATTTCATACGTTTTCAACAAAAGATAACATTATCTACTTTAAATAAAATGATTAAAGTTACTTCCTAATGAACTTATATTTAGAGTTAGGGTACAAAACTACTTTATATTCGAGATAGTAGATAAGGATAACTACCGTTCTTCTTGGCGGTGGTCAGCTACGAAGATTTGGTCGGTCTGCTTCGAAAGGAAAAGAGATGTACTTTCTTTTCCTAGAAACAACTTTACTAACTAATGTGGACCACTTAAAAGATCTATGAGTGGTTTTAAGAGGTGGTTTGGTGGTATTGTTCAAGAACTCAAGAAAACTCAAGAAAACAAGAATTTTGGAAGCAAGAACACTTAGAATTTCTAGAGAGAAGTTGGAGCAATGGTTGAAGGTGTGAGTTCAAAGCTTGGAGTGAGCTTCTATTTATAGGCAAACTCTCCCTCCTTCTCTCCTTTGGCCGGCCCCTCTCTCTCTCTCTAAATCTCACTTTCTTTCACATGTCATGGTGGATTGATAGGTTGATGGGTGAAGTTAAGGCTTGCTTGCACACTAACCACCTAGTTTTAGGCTTGCATGGCTAGTTTAGTACCTTGGATGGGATTTTGGAAGATTTGTTGGAAGAAAGGAGACAATGGTACAAGATTCTTGTGTTAAACAATTGAGAGATGTACAAAGGAGGACAATGGAGTTAAGATTTGGCTATGAAGAATAACCACCAAAGATTTGAAGTACAAGGGAGATCAATGTCAAGGCATACATCACCTCCTTCTTCTTTCTCCTCCTCTCTCTCTCCCCCTCTCTCCCTCTCGGCTCACTCTCTCGTCTCCCTCTCTCTCTCGGCTCACTCTCCTATCTCTCTCTCTCTCTCTCTCTCTCTCTCTCTCTCTCTCTCTCTCTCTCTCTTGCATGGTACAATACACACTGTAAGGGGATGAAAACAATTGGTTCTTCGGACCAACTGGATTGCAATGGCTTATTCGTGCCTCTTCACCGGAACCCTAACTCGACGTCTGAACCCTAATCTGCAAAATAGACAGGGGGTGAGTGCACCTTTGCCTCTCGTGGCAAAGGCCCTCCGATGCCTTAGTTAGTATCACGTACTAGAAAACTCAACCCTAATTATCAGTAGGAAAGCAATAATAATGCAGTGTATTGCGTACCTTTTTCCTCTAGGTTTACCTCATATTTATAGATTCGTGTATGCTTGTTGCCCAAGCATCCCTGTTTCCATAGGACTCCCAGCTCGTATATGAAACCCAGGATATCAAGGATTCTCGTTTCCTTTATCAGATTAATAGAAAAGAGTCCTTTTAAGATTCTTTTCCTTTACTGACCGAACATCCCATTCTCATTGGGTATCTTTCTCAGATCCTAAATTCTCGGGATCTTATTCCTTAATAGAATACCAACATTCTGGATTCTTGCAGAATGTTTCCCAAACTCTAACAATCGATTTGGAGCTCTTTATTTGTTCGGCCATCTTGTTGCTGAACAGACTGCCTGGACCAATGACTTCACATGTAATTTGGTCCAAACGTAATGAGAATGTCTCTATCTGCCGAACAGCTTTGTTTCACGCCACTGACTTCACTTGTCATTGGCCTTTTATTAGCCGAACAGACTGCATAGATCAATGACTTCCCATATCACTGATCCGTATCCCTGTTCACCATACTACCCGGCGATAAGTACCGTTGTGTTCACCACGTGTTTCCAAACATCACGTGTTCGGTAACTAAATGTATCTGCTCGGGAATACCTCCCTACAATTGCTCCCCAGCTTCATGTATTTACCACTGTTCGGGGGCAATATATGATGTTTAGAAACAGAATTTTTACTACGACCAGACTCTTCTGATCTCGTGTAGTCATAATTTCAATATCTCATTGATGCCTTTTGGCGCCTCTGTCATTATACCATCTCGAGGTAATGACTCCACGTGGCGCTTGTCGTACGCTTTTCATTTAATGTGAACTGACGCTCTGTCCAAACGACGTCAATACGTCGTTTAGTTGAAACCCTCTACCCCGTTACTTTTCCTGTAACTGCGTAAGAGGAGACGTTTCGTCTCCGTTTCTCTCCCTTAAACCCCAAAAAGGGTTCATTTTGGGTTTCTTACCAAAAAAAACTTGAACTTTCAGTCTTTCCTTCTCAGCTTTCCGCCATCGCCGCCATCTGCAAATTCAATTGCATCTCAGGAAATCATCACGGTACCTTTGTAAGATTCTCGTTCTATCTCCATTTCTTCTACTTAGGTTTCCATCTAAAATCTCTTTTCTCAGATTTTGTGGGTTATTTCTAGGGTTTTAGTTCGTACCCATTTCCAATTTTTCCTCTTTCCTGAATATACCCATGGCGGACGATGGTGAGAACCCCTTGAGACCCAGTAAATTTAGGAAATTATGTGAATCCCCTACTGCCATGGCGGCATTTAGGGCGGAATACAACGTTCCTGACAACGTAGGACTCGAACTCGCCCCTCTAGGGGCAGATAGGGACGGTGGCTCTTGGGATAGAATGTGTATCCCTATAGTGGCCATCGTTGAAGGAGGAGTTCGATTTCCTCTTCACCCATTACTCCGTCAAATCCTGAACTGGTATCGACTTACACCAATGCAGGTTTCGACCAATTTCTTTAGGTTAGTGATGGGGGTAGTAGCTTTAAATAGAATTTTGGGGACCCAACTGGGGATCTGGGACATCCAGTGGTGGTATAGCATCGTGCTAAACCCCGACTACAACACATACTATTTCAAGGTCAGAAGAGCAAACAAGCATTTCGTGCTCAATTTACCAGACTCTGCTCGTGACCATGAGATAGATTTCTCTATGTAACGGGAGCGTTCGATGCAATAGGGGAGGACGGCCAAGTGGTGGGCCTTCACTGCCCCCACATATGGGGATACCCACGTATGCTTCTCATATTTTCGATCTTTGCAATTTTTGTTGTTTACTGCTTTCTCGTAGCCTTTCTATGTATCTAATTGTGTTGTTTCAATTTCGATTTTGCAGCTGAAAACACAAACAAGCGTCCTAGACAGAGCCTAGCTACGTCCGAACAGAGGACATCAACAAAATCCTCAAATATAAAGGCGAACCTGGTACTTCGACAGCTGGTCGGGGTCGCAACGCTGAAGTTCTGCTAGGATACGACCCATCGTACAGAGGGGTCATAGATAGGAGGCTCGCCCATCCAAGCACCAGTACTGCTTCCACCTCCACTGCTCCCCGAGCACGTCATTCAAGACAGCAAGCCGGTGTTACACTCGCTGGACAACCGGGTGAGCTTGCTGTCCCTGAAGGCATTCCTCAAACACGGGTGGTACTCAGAAGATCTGAACGCAGGCCAGTTGTGCCTGAACAACAGCCAGTTCTTCGTTGTATTACCAGTTAGTCATCCTCCTCAGGCTACTCTCGATCTCTCCCAACATCAGGTACAATGACTCGTCAACCAATTGACCTCAGTACTTTATTAACTGTGTCCACACGAGGGCGTGTTGCTGCCAATAGGGTGGCATCAACTGGCACCCCCCCCCCCCCCCCACACGATCTCGTCGTAATAGGGGGGGATCAACACGATCCTCATTTTCTCCTCAGGAACATGATAGTTCCCTTGAGGCAGTTGATGCTCATCGGGACAAACGTCCCAGGAGTGAAGAAACTGGAGACGCCACTGCTTCAATCCAGCAGCCTCCTTCAACGAACATTCAGGTGCTTCCTCAAAGCTGGACCCATAGTCTCATTAGGGGTGATCGGCCTGTTCATATCAGGGATAGCGCCAGCTCCTCGGAGACAGCACTCGCGCTTGCACAAGGTTTACTTCTTCCTGTTGATATGCAAAAGGAGTCTGAGGCCGCACCTGATCAGCTTATTTCCACCGGACTTGTTAATGGTATCAAGGTAATGTGTTTTAAGCTTTCCGTACATGTTATTATGTATATTTCGTATACCACTTGATATTCGCATTACTTACTATTTGGTGTTTTGCCAGTTCATTCAAAAGATGGTCACACTAGGCCAAAAATTTGAAGATGCTGATAATGAAAGGATCACGTTGCTGAACAACAACACCAGGCTGCTCCGTACGATTACTAAACTAGAGAGGGAGAGAGACAAAGCCAAAGCAGACTTCGTTGAGGCCAAAGACAAGTTGGAGCTGCTGAAGACAGCCTCAACCATGCTTTGGTTGAGATTGAGCAGACCAAAAAGGCTGCTTTTGAAGATGGTTATCAAAAGGGCTTCGACGCTACAACGGCTAGCTACATAGAGCAGATGCTGATCATCCAGGATGAAATCTGGGCTGCTTGTTGGGAAGCATGCCTCACAAAGGTAGGAGTTGCAGAAGACTCTCCCCTATGGGTTGAGAACGATCTACCGAGCCGCCGAGTTACTGCTCCAACTGATGATGTTGATCAACAGATTGACGATTTTGCAGACATTGATGAAGAAATACAGGTTGAATCTCAAAATGATGTTGAGCAATCATCTGTTCGGGAAGTAACCACTGAAACAGTTGTCCAAGAAGAGACTGCAACTGCTGCTGGTAATCCTGACGTCCAACCAGAAATTCAGAACCTAGATTGATAAGTAAATAAGTGTTTTGTTTAAACAATATGGCAGGTCCTGCGTGACCATGGTATGTCAACCCTGCGTGGTACCAGTACTGTCAATACTTTGTCTAAAACAGGTATTCGGCCCTTATGTATTTGCATCTGTTCGGATGCAAATAGGTTAATCTTAAAGCATTTCGTACTCTTTGTTTGCATAAGTATTTCGTACTCTAGCAAATCTTTCAAACATGATTTCTTTATACTGGATCTATGTCTCATGTACTTAAAAACTTTTGTTTCTCAGTTTCTCATACTGTTTTCAAGTTTATTTCATACTTTTTACTCGTACTTAAAAGTACATACAAGTGTATTCATACTTGTATTTGTTTTCAAATCTTTCAAGTGTTGTCACACAAACACTTATGAGATTCATGATCTTATAGGTGTTCTTTTAAGTTTCACATACTTAAGAACATAAGTTTCACGTACTTAAGAACATAAGTTTCACGTACTTAAACTAAGTGTGGCTAACATATACTCGTTTATGCTTTAAGTCAAGCCAATATAGTTTTTCAAGTATCACGTACTTAAAATACCATATAAGTGTCTCGTACTTTGAATTTCCATACAAGTATTTCGTACTTGTGTTTTCATACTTGCTAAGTATCACGCACTTAAGAAAATACATACAAGTGTTTTCATACTTGCGAAGTATCACGTACTTAAAAGTTTGAAAAACACACAAGTGTTTCGTACTTGTATTTGTTAAGTGTCACGTACTTTCAAAAAGTACACAAGTGTTTCGTACTTGGTTTTAAGTTTCACATACTTTTAAGTTTCACATACTTAATAGGTTAAAAGGTATACCCCGCTCCCCAATACGAATAAGGGAAACTAAACTCGTAGTTCATATTTTAATACCACAATAGTTATACTAAAGAAGTGATTTTATTCAGAATCTGTAAAAACTGAAGAGGGCGTTTATTTGTACCCCAAAAAATAATCAAAAATAGAACAAAGGAATTATATTCGTAATTCCCACACAATCACGTAGTGCAAATCCAAAACAGATTTTAATACTTCTAAACAAAGAACTTTCGTAAATTATGAACATTCCAAGGCCTCGGAATTGATCACCATCCAGATCTGCCAATCTATAGGCTCCTATGCCCACAATCTCAGTTACTCTATACGGGCCTTCCCAGTTGGCCCCCAGCTTGCCTTCGTTTGCCACCTTGGTGTTGCCGAGCACTTTTCGTAGCACAAGGTCCCCAACACCAAATTTTCTAGGATGAACATGTTTGTTGTAGCTTTTCATCAACTGTTCTTGGTAAGAAGCAAGATGTACCAAGGCTTTTTCTCTCTTCTCCTCGGCAAGATCAAGCTCGATTTCAAGGGCCCTGTCATTGCCTCCACTTTCAACCAAAGCTGTCCTGTTGGTCGGCAGACCCACTTCCAGAGGTATGACAGCCTCTGTTCCAAATGCCAATGAATAGGGCGTCTCTCCTGTAGACCTCCTAGGCATTGTTCGGTGAGCCCATAGAACCAATGGCAACTCATCAGGCCACTTCCCCTTGGCTTTGTCCAGCCTTTTCTTGATCCCATCAAGGACAGTTTTGTTAGAAACCTCTGCTTGCCCATTACTCTGAGGGTAAGCTGGGGTGGAATAATAGTTTTGTATTCCATATTGGGCACAAAAAGACTTGAATTTTTTCTGAAATTGGGATCCATTATCTGTAATTAATGAATAAGGGACCCCAAAGCAAGTGATGATGCTTTTCCACATGAACCTTTCTATCATGGGTTCAGTGATTTTGGCCAGTGGTTCTGCCTCAATCCACTTTGTAAAATAATCAGTAGCTATAAGCAAGAATTTTTGATTCCCAGTCGCTTTATGCAATGGACCCACGATATCCATCCCCCATTGGGCAAAAGGCCAGGGACTCGTCAAAGGCACCAGGTCCTCGGCAGGTGTTCGAATCATTGGTGAGAATTTTTGACACTTCTCACAAATGTTTACATACACCTTTGCATCCTCTTGCATATGTGGCCACCAGTAGCCTTGAGTAATTGCTCGGTGGGCAATCGATCTCCCTCCAGCATGGCTCCCACATGTTCCCTCGTGGATCTCATGAAGGAACTTCTATACCATCTCAGGATGTACACATAGCAAATAGGGACCTGTAAAGGATTTCCTGTACAACTTACCCTCTAGGGACAGCCAAAACCTAGTAGATTTGACTCTTATCTTGTGGGCCTCCTTTTTATCAGAAGGGAGTATCTCGTCTCGTAAGAACTCCATTATTGGGTCCATCCAACTTGGTCCTTGGTTCACATCCAAGACCAAGTCTACACTCCTCCTAATGCTCGGCTCATTTAGGTATTCTACTGCCACCCTTCTTTTGAACTCTGTTGGTACTGCTGCAGCCAACCAAGCTAAAGAATCTGCATGAGCATTCTGTCCAGAACTTATTTGCTCAATATATACCCTCTCGAAGGTATCAAGCAAGTCTTTGGCTGCCTGCACGTAGGCCACCATCTTTTCATTCCGAGTTTCGTACTCGCTGGACAGCTGATTCACAACAAGCTGGGAATCACAATACACCCTGACCCGTTCTGCTTTAAGGGTCTTTGCACTTCTCAATCCTGCCAAGAGTGCTTCATATTCAGCCACATTATTCGATGCACTGAATCCAAGCCGAACAGAGAGTTCAATCAGAACTCCTTGAGGAGGAAAAAGGACAACTCCAATTCCAGAACCAGTATTACATGCTGATCCATCAACGAATTGCTTCCATTCTTTGGGATCCTGTTCGGCTACGGGTTGATCCTTCAAGGATGATGTCTTAGCCGCCTGTTCCATTCTCGTAGGAGGCAAGGGAGCAATAGTAGGGGAGAACTCTACCACAAAATCAGCTGACACTTGGCCTTTGATTGCTGTGCGCGGCTGATATTCGAGATCGTACTGACTTAACTCCACGGACCATGTCGAGATCCTTCCCGAGAAGTCTGCCTTTCGAAGCAATGATTTTAATGGATACTCAGTATAAACCACAACCTTATGGCTTTGGAAGTAGTGTGGCAATTTCCTTGTGGCTGTCCTAAGTGCCAGGACAAGTTTTTCTAAAGGCAGATATCTTGTCTCTGCATCCAACAATGTCTTGCTAACATAATAAATAGGGATTTGTTCGATCCCCAAATCCCTCAACAAGACTGCACTTACTGCATGCTCAAAAACAGCTAAGTACAAAATTAAAGACTCACCTGGCTGTGGAGTTGACAACAGTGGGGGTTCTGCCAGGTACTTTTTCAGGTCCTGGAAAGCTTGCTCACATTCTGCTCCCCATTCAAATCCCTCCCTCTTTTTTAACAACTGAAAGAAGGGTCTGTACTTGTCACTTGACCTGCTGATGAATCTGTTAAGTGCTGCTGCCATTCCAGTCAGCCTCTGGACTTCCTTGGTAGTTTTGGGACTCTATAGTCTCTGCAAGGCATCAATATGCTCGGGATTTGCCTCTATCCCCCTCATAGTAACCAAATGGCCCAGGAACTTTCCTGAACCAACTCCAAATGCACACTTTGAGGCATTGAGTTTCAACTTGTATTTCCTCAAGATTTCGAAAACTTCTTTTAAATCAGTAATATGCCCTCCTTTCTCTCGACTTTTTACCGCCATATCGTCTATGTAAACCTCCAAAGTTTTTCCAATGAGCTTCTTGAACATAATGGTCGCAAGTTTTTGGTATGTAGCCCCAGCTTTCTTCAGCCCAAACGGCATGACACTGTAGCAGTATAACCCTCGTGGTGTGATGAAGGAAGTCTTCTCCTGATCAGATTCAAACATAGCAATCTGATGATATCCTTGATATGCATCGAGAAAACTCATTCGCTCGTAGCCAGAGGTTGCATCAACCAATTGGTCAATCCTGGGCAAAGGAAAACTATCCTTAGGGCACGCTTTGTTTAGGTCTGTGAAGTCCACACAGACACGCCACTTCCCATTCTTCTTCTTTACCACAACAGTGTTGGATAACCATTCGGGGTAATAGACTTCACGTATTGCTTTGGCTTCCAACAAACGATCGACCTCCTCAATCACTGCATCTACATGCTGCACGGCTGCCCTTCGTTTTTTCTGAATGATCGGTTTGTGCTGAGAGTCAATGTTTAAATGGTGACAGATCACATCTGCATCTACCCCGGGCATTTCCTCTGGCACCCATGCAAAAACATCAATATACTCTTTTAGAAATTTTATCGATTCAGCCTTCTCATCTGCTGGTAGTGATTCCCCAATTAAAAAATATCTTTCAGGATCAGTCTCGTTGATCTGAATCTTTTCCAGGCCTTTAACCACTTTTTCAGCCGGGCTTCTTCCAACATTCTCGATGGTTGGTTGATCTGGTACTTCTAATGTGTGAACATGGTGGACTTTTGGGGCTGTTTTGATGATGGAAATCAAACATTGTTGTGCCACCTTCTGGTTGCCTTTAAGGACTTCAATCCCATTTGATCCTGGGAATTTCACCATCTGATGATAAGTCGAGGAGACTGCTCTCATCTTGTGCAACCATGTCCTCCCTATAATTGCGTTATAGGAAGAAGGGACATCGACCACTAAAAAGTCTGTTCTCAACACCACTGATCCGGCCCGAACAGGTAACGTTACCTTTCCAAGGGGCCAGACTGCTCCTGCACCGAACCCAATAAGAGGCGTTGTAGACTGTTCTAAGTCTGGTTGGGCCAGCCCCATCTTTTTGAATGCATCATAGTACAATACCTCTGTACAACTCCCCGAGTCCACTAGAATTCTTTCGATGTCGTATTCCCCAACTCGTAGGGTTACGACCAATGCATCGTTGTGGGGTATTTGGACCTCCCCCAAATCATCATTACTGAACGCCAAGCTCTCATTGCATACATCAGTCTCTCGCCCTCTCTTGTTTCCCAATCGCATCACGTGCTGATCATGCTGAACTTGCCTTTGTAGTAGCCTAACCTTACTTCTCGTGTAAGGTGTGGCCAATCCATGTATCATATGGATGACGCCTTTAGGGTTTTGTTCGTAACCCAGCTCCATAGCCTTCCCTTTCTCTTTAGGGTCCTCCTGGATAAATTCCTTGAGATAGCCCCGAGAGACCAAATCATCAAGGTGCCTCTTGTATGTCTCACAGTCCTCAGTCATATGGCCCCAATCTTTATGATAACTGTAGTGCTGATTCGTAGCACGTTTTGCATCTTTGTTTCCTCCTAGACTCGGGGGCCATTTAAAATATGGCTGATTCTTTATTCGATAAAGAATCCTATAAATTGGCTCCTTCCAAACTGTAGTGATAGAAAAGAAGGATTTAGGGTCTGGAGCTTGCTTGTCCTTGTATGACTCTTTCTTAGCCTGCCCATACTCCTTTCTATCTCTATAAGTCTTGGGTTCTGGCTTATCCACCTTTTTAGCAGGTGCCTTTGGCTGTTTGGCAACCATTCTACCGTCCTCACGGAGTATGTCATCCTCCATTCTGGCGTGTTGTTCTATCCGTTCCATCAATTTAGCCAGGGTGGCTACCAGATGTTTATTCAATGAACGGCGCAGCTCTCCCCGAACAAGTAAACCAGTTTTGAAGGTAGCAATTGCATACTCCTCACTGCAACTTTCAATCTCGTTGAAAGTCTCCCAGTACTTCTTTGCATAATCCCTGATCTGCTCGTTCTCCTCCTGCTTCATGGTGGAAAGACTCTCAAAAGTCTTCGGGGCTTTTCTGCTTGTCAAGAACCGAGCAGTGAATTCCTCGGCCAACTGCCTCCGTCCTCGTATGGATCGTGGGGCCAGTTTATGAAACCAGGATAAAGTCACCTTGCCAAGACTGGAGGGAAACATCTTGCACAAGATGGAATCATCCCCTTCATGCATAAACATGGCCTGTTGATAATGCTGTATGTGAGCCACGGGATCCGTATTTGTCTCGTAAAGTACGAACGCTCCGTGCTTCACTCTGCTCGGCAATCTCGCTTCTTGTAGCCTCTTTGTAAAGGGGGAGGCTGCAATATTACTCAGGGCCTTGCATGCTGCTTCTCGTGCAGTTATTGTCCCATCCTCTTGTTCCTTTAACTTGTGGGCCAAAGCCTTGACCCAATCAGCATCTGGTCTCTCGTACCTATCTCGATGATGTTTCCTCGTGTCCTCTTCCTCGGGGATAGAACTTTGGTCTCTGCTTCTCCTTTTTCGTGAAAAAGCCCTTCTCTCGGGTGTTCGGCTCCTACTTCTTCTTCCCCTTTTTCGTGGAGAAGCCTCATGACGCCCTATTACAGGACTTCTGCTCCCCTTTCTGCGTGAATGAGTCTGTTTATGAACCACCAGAGCCCGTCCGCCTCTTTGGGAATTCCTTCAAGAGAGTCCAGAATCTTCGGGGTGCTCTCGTACCCTCTGCAGCTCCCGTATCTCGTACTCTCGTTTTTTAATTAAACGAGCATACTCCTCAATTTCTCTTCTCTTTTTATCAAGGACATCATCATCGTTATGAATACTCTTTGAACGAGTAACTGACTCCTCTCCTCGATGAGACTTACTCCTTCTCGTGGAACCAGTAGCAGTCTTGGCTCCTTTTTCTTTGGAGTTTTCTTTGTCATGTCTACCAGTGGGCTTTCTCGGAGCGCCTGGTGGGGATTTATCTCTTCCTCCACCCAACTGGTCCTTTGGACTGAACGGTGTGACTGGATTTTCTTCCGTCATGATTACTTTTTCAGAAAAGTCGGTTCTTCCCACAGACGGCGCAAAATGTAAGGGGATGAAAACAATTGGTTCTTCAGACCAACTGGATTGCAACGGCTTATTCGTGCCTTTTCACCGGAACCCTAACTCGACGTCTGAACCCTAATCTGCAAAATAGACAGGGGTTGAGTGCACCTTTGCCTCTCGTGGCAAAGGCCCTCCGATGCCTTAGTTAGTATCACGTACTAGAAAACTCAACCCTAATTATCAGTAGGAAAGCAATAATAATGCAGTGTATTGCATACCTTTTTCCTCTAGGTTTACCTCATATTCATAGATTCGTGTATGCTTGTTGCCCAAGCATATCCCTATTTCCATAGGACTCCCAGCTTGTATAGGAAACCCAGGATATCAAGGATTCTCGTTTCCTTTATCAGATTAATAGAAAAAGAGTCCTTTTAAGATTCTTTTCCTTTACTGACCGAACATCCCATTCTGATTGGGTATCTTTCTCAGATCCTAAATTCTTGGGATCTTATTCCTTAACAGAATACCAATATTCTGGATTCTTCCAGAATGTCCCCCAAACTCTAACAATCGATTTGGAGCTCTTTCTTTGTTCGGCCATCTTGTTGCCGAACAGACTGCCTGGACCAATGATTTCACATGTAATTTGGTCCAAACGTAATGAGAATGTCTCTATCTGCCGAACAGCTTAGTTTCACACCACTGACTTCACTTGTCATTGGCCTTTTATTAGCCGAACAGACTGCATAGATCAATGACTTTCCATATCACTGATCCGTATCCCTGTTCACCATACTGCCCGGCGATAAGTACCGTTGTGTTCACCACGTGTTCCCAAACATCACGTGTTCAGGAACTAAATGTATCTGCTCGGGAATACCTCCCTACACACACACACATATATATATACTACTAATGCAAGAACACAAAGTAAAATAATGGTTACTTTCGGTACTTGAAATCCAAAATGACTTAAAGGTCAAGATTTTCCCTTTAAAATAATACAAAAGGTACAAGTACTTAATTAATATAATAGTGTACTTTGTACTCTTAGGAATCTTAACAAAATATTAGTTTAATAGGCCTAGTACTTAGTTGAAAGATGGATCCATTACCCAATGGATAATAAATCCCCTAATGGTTAATAACCAAGGGATAACAAAGGATGAGTACTTTAAATAATAAACTAAGTCTTATAAAAAGACTACATGCCCTTTGCATGGGGTAAATACACATGTATATATATACATACATGTATTTGACAAGATATAATAAAGGAAAGGCTATTGTTCAATGGGTAAAGATTATCCTAACAATCATTGTCCAATGGACAATAGTTACTAGGGTACTTTTATAGTAAAATTGCCCAAATCTTTTATTGAATCCTTTTAATATAAAGAATTGGGTTTCTATTATCCAATGGATAATAGTTCCCCTAACATTTATCGTCCAAAGGATAAAGAATAAAACCAAAACAATAAAAGAAAATAATTAAACAATTTCTAGTCTAGGGTTTGAAAAGGTTCAAAAAGTTCAAGATGGGCAAAATGGTCCATCTATGGTTAGGGAAAAATAACTAGGTGACTTCCTAGTTTTGTTTCTCCAACAAACCGGTTAGAAGCTAATTAGACTTGCTAAGAAGGGCTTAAAAGTCAAGAAACGATCCTTGAGGGGCTAAAGTGTAATTATGACCAACTACCGGAAAATAAAATAAAATCAAAGCAATCCAAGCAAATTAAATAATAACTTGAATAATAAATAACTTTTTATTTATTAAAATTCAGAGTTATTACAACCTATCCCCCTTAAACAATTTCGTCCTCGAAATTAGGTGCACGCTCGGATTCGAACAAGTGAGGGTAATTCATCTTCATGGTTTCTTCCCTTTTCCATGTGGTTTCTCCAGCTCCTCGATGCTTCCACAACACTCGTACCAACTTGATGGTCTTGTTCTGGATAGTCTTCTCACTTTGGTCTTGAATCTCTATCGGTTCTTCTTCGTATGTCGCGTCTTCTTCGATGGTGATGTCTTCCCAATTGAGAACATGAGTGGGTAAGGCTAGATACTTGCGAAGCATGGATACGTGAAACACGTTATGAACTCTATCCAGCTGTGGCGGCAGGGCTAGACGATAAGCAACTTTTCCGATCTTCTCCACGATGTCGAAAGGTCCGATGTAGCGCGGAGACAGCTTTCCTTTCTTCCCAAATCTGATGACTCCTTTCTTTGGTCTGATTTTCAGGAACACATGATCTGCCACAGCAAAGGTTAATGGTCGGCTTCTCTTATCCGCATAACTCTTCTGTCGGCTCTGAGCGGTCTGGATCCTGTGCCTGATGGTCGTGACCGTTTCCGTGGTATCTCGTACTATGTTGGGCCCGATCAATCCTGTTTCCCCAGCATCGGTCCAATAGACTGGAGATCGGCAGGGTCGACCGTATAAAGCTTCATATGGTGCCATCCCAATGCTTGCTTGATAGCTGTTGTTGTAGGCGAACTCCACCAACGGCAAATGCTGCTCCCAGTTTCCAGAGAAATCCAAGGCGCAGGCTCTCAGCATATCTTCCAGGGCCTGAATAGTTCTTTCCGTTTGTCCGTCTGTTTGTGGGTGAAAGGCAGTACTAAGCCTCACGTCCGTTCCTAATGCTTTCTGCAATCCTTTCCAAAAGTGTGATACAAAACGTGGGTCTCTGTCAGATACTATCGAGATTGATACTCCATGGAGGCGTACGATTTCTCAAATGTACAACATGCTTAGTTGCTCCATGTTTTCTGTCATCTTGATAGGCAGAAAGTGTGCAGTCTTGGTGAGTCGATCTATGATCACCCAGATGGCTGTGTTGGACTTGGCAGATCTTGGCAGTCCCGACACAAAATCCATCGAGATGTGCTCCCACTTCCAGGTCGGTATTGGTAAAGATTGAAGATCTCCTCCAAGTTTCTGATGCTCGGCCTTGACTTGTTGACACACCAAACAAGTAGATACGAATCGTGCTACATCCTTTTTCATTCCTTCCCATCAGTACGTTCTTCGCAAGTCATGATACATCTTTGTACCACCAGGGTGAACTGCGAAGTTCGAATGGTGAGCTACTCGGAGTACGTCTTCTCGAAGGGTTCCAACATTAGGCACGAACACTTTTCCTTTGAATCTCAGCTGTTATTCTCCTCGATAGTCCATCCTGGCACCGCCTTTCCTTCTCGGATTCGATGCTAGACGAACTCACAATTTTGCTCGAAGGTTTGGGCTAGTACGATTTCCTGATGAAGTGCTGGCTCTGCAACTAGAGCGTACAGTCGAGTGTTTCCGCTCTCTGATGATGATTGCAGGTTGAACGCGTTAAGGGTGTCCACCATCTCCCATTCCTTGATGGCAGTCTTGACCTTCTGTGCTCTGTCCTTTCGACTCAGAGCGTCAGCTACCACGTTGGCCTTGCCGGGGTGATACTAGAGGGTAAACTTGTAGTCCTCCAAGTATTCCATCCATCGGCGCTGCCTCAGGTTCAACTCCTTCTGAGTGAACAAGTATTTGAGGCTCTTATGGTCGGTGAAAACTTCGAATTGTTCTCCCCACAGATAGTATCGCCAGGATTTGAGGGCGAACACTACTGCAGCCAATTCTAGCTCATGGGGAGGATAATTCTTCTCGTGCGGTCGAAGTTGTCGAGATCTGTAAGCTACGACCTTCCCATTCGGCATCAACACGCATCCCAAACCATCTCTCGAAGCGTCGCAATAAACAGTATAATCTACCCCTTGTTCAGGAATGATAAGTACCGGTGCGTTGGTCAGTCTCTTCTTCAATTCTTGGAAGGATTTCTCACAAGCTTCATTCCAATCCAGCTTCACTCCTTTCTGGGTCAACTTGGTCATTGGCTTGGCCAAGGTTGAGAAGTCTGGGATGAATCTTCGGTAATACCCAGCCAATCCTAAGAAACTTCTAATTTCGAACACTGAGGTCGGCTGTTTCCAGTTCAACACTACTTCGACCTTACCTTCGTCCACTGCAATCCCTTCCTTGGATACTACATGTCCCAAGAACTTAACCACTTCTAACCAAAACTCGCATTTACTTACCTTGGCATAGAGTTGGTTATCTCGAAGTACTTGTAGCGCTATCTGAAGGTGTTCTTCGTGCTCCTCCTTGTTGGCAGAGTATATCAATATATCATCAATGAACACCACTACAAACTTGTCTAAGTAGGGTTGGAAGATCTTGTTCTTGAGACACATGAATACTGCAGGAGCATTGGTCAGCCCGAATGGCATCACTACAAACTCATAGTGGTCGTATCTGGTACAAAAAGCCGTCTTGGCAATATCCTTGTCTCGAATCC
The DNA here is from genome assembly GCA_019656835.1 of Rhododendron ovatum. Lineage (NCBI taxonomy): Eukaryota > Viridiplantae > Streptophyta > Magnoliopsida > Ericales > Ericaceae > Rhododendron > Rhododendron ovatum. Next base: position 31,317,385 of record CM033802.1, read on the forward strand.
ATAATTGATGATAGCCTGACCGGAGATCGATTTTAGAGAAGCAGGTTGCTCCCCTTAATTGATCAAAAAGATCATCGATCCTAGGCAACGGATATCGATTCTTGACTGTAACTTCATTCAACCTCCTATAGTCGATACATAATCGCAACGTCCCTTCCTTCTTTTTCACGAATAGAGCAGGCGCTCCCCACGGTGAAGTACTCAGCCTGATAAATCCTTTGTCCAACAGCTTCTGTAATTGTCTTGAGCTCCTTTAGTTCGGCTGGGGCCATTCGGTAGGGTGCCATCGAGATTGGTGCCGTTCCTGGTTGAAGTTCTATGGAGAAGTCTATCTCTCTTGGAGGTGGTAAGCCAGGAAGTTCCTCAGGGAAAACATCGGCACATTCGCACACGATGTGAGGCAATCCTAACTCAATCCTGTCAGTTTCGTCCATTTGGAGACTAGCTAGCCATCCAAATAGTTGATTCTGCCACCTAGATCTTTTCGTTGTCGAACTCGCTGCTTCTCTATCCCCCTTAAAACGAAAATAAGTTCCCTCTGGAGTGTAGGCAGTCACTGTCTTCTGATGACAGTCTATAACTGCTCGGTGAGCCAATAGCCAGTCCATGCCTAGAATTACGTCGAAATCCACCATGTCGATCACTCTGAGATCACAGGTCAGGCGCAGGTGTAGGTGGACAAATTCAATTAGTGCTTTGATCAGCACTAGATTGTAATGGCCTCTCGTGCCTCTTGACCGGAACCCTAATTCGTCATTGGAACCCTTGACCTGCAAAACAGACAAGGAGTGAGTGCACCTTTGCCTCTCGTGGCAAAGGCCCTCCGATGCCTTTGTTAGTGTCTCGTACTAATGATAAACCCTAAGTATCAATAGGAAGTTACGTAAGAATGTAATGTATTGCGTACCTTTTTCCTCAAAGTTTACCTCGTATTTATAGATTCATAGATGCTTGCCAAGCATCCCTGTCGCCCTAGGATTCCTATCTCGAAAAGGAAACCTAGGATATCAAGGATTCTCGTTTCCTTTATCAGTTTGCTACCTTAGTCCTTTTAGGACTCTTTTCCATAGCTAGCCGAACATCCCATTCCCGTTGGGTATCTTTTATAGATCCTACATTCTCGGGATCTCACGTTTTAATGGAATACCACTGTTTCTGGACTCTTCCAGAATGTTCCCTCTACTTCAACATCGAATAGGACCTCTCTCCTTGTTTGGCCATCTCATGGCCGAACAGACGGCCTGGACCAGTTACTTCACATGTAACTGGTTCTTTATCAATTATTTGGACCATTCCTTTCTTTAGAAGTTCTCATTCTGTTCGGCTTTCTCGTCGCCGAACAAGTTACTTGAATAGTAGCTTCACATGTCACTTTCCTTCTATTTGGTCCAATAACCTCTCATATTTTACTGAACTGAGAATCGTACAACCTCTCTGGACCAACGACTTCTCATGTCACTGGTCCATAATGCGTTGACCTTTTCTTCACACCGTGTTCGGGCTTTTCTTGGGCCTGTTCGGGAATACCTCCCTACAATTGCTCCCCAGTTTTACTCGTTATGTTTTACTCAAATGACGAGTAAAGCTCTTTTACCGAGCAAACTCATTTTGCTCCTGCACCTTATTTCATATATTGGTGCAACTTTTTATCATTTTGCCAAGGCGAAAACATCTTTTCGTTTGGCCGTCATAGACTTTTAGTCTTAATCTTTACACGTGTCGATCATTCTATTGCTTACATTAAATGCGGACAGACGTGTTTTTTGGGGAACGGAACACTCAAACGGCGTTTGGGGTGACGTTTCACATACGCCACCCCACTTTAGGGTATTTTTGGGTTTTCGTCCTATTTTCAAAACCCCATTCTCTCTCTTAGACTCCCTCTGCAGAAAAGAAGGTTCAAGCTTTTACCCGCCATTGAAGCTCTGCTCACCATCTCAAGGCCTCCTTCTTTCTGCTTTTAGGGATTCCATCTACCAATTTCGTAAGTCACCATTTCTTCTTCTTGCTGCTCCATTTCTCTGGTGGATTGTTTACAATCATTTTAGGGTTTCATCGTCCCCTTTTCTCTATATTTCAAAGAACCAAAAAAAAAAAAACTTTTCTGGTTATGGGGAGATTTCGGAGGTATTGTAATACTCCTTAAACCATGGCAAGTTTCAGATCTCGTTATGAGATTCCTGACAACGTAGCTACTGTTTTGGCTCCTGAGGATGTCATTCGTGAAAGTTTTGATTTTGACACCCTTCACATTCCAGTGGTAGCCGTCGTTGAGGGCGGGGTTAGGTTTCCCTTGGCTCCCCTGCTTCGTCAGGTCCTAGCGTACTATAGGCTTTCCCCAATGCAGGTTTCTGCTAATTTCTTTCGAGTAGTTATGGGTATAAATGCCCTAAACCAGATGATAGGGACCTTTTTAGGTTTGTATGACATTCATCATTTATACAGTATCTCCAGAACCGGGGATGCCCTCACATATTATTTAAAAAGTAGGGATTCTAGAAAGAAACTTGTCCTTGAACTCCCTGACTCTGCTCGAGGGGATGATGACGACTTTCTGATCGTTACGGGCAACTTCGAACCCAAAGATGAGGACGGCCAAGTGATTAGTTTTCATGCTCCTCACGTATTCGGGAGCCCACGTTAGTGCTCTCCTCCTAATTCATATGTTTGTCTTTTTCAAAAGAAAAGCTTTTTCATGCTTCTTATTAGTTGTGCTTTGTCATTTTTCAGCATCAAACATCAATCGACGCCATAATATAATAACCCCTCAAGTTCACGTAGCAGATATCAAGCGTGCACTTGCTTTCAATGGTGAAGGGACCTACCTTTCTGGCCAAGCAAGGGCAGCTCAGGTACTGCTTCGTTACAAAGCATCATACGGGGGTTTTATTGATCGGTGTACCCGTGCAGCTGACAACCTTGTAGTAGCTGGTCCTTCAAGACCAGTCCCCGAACAAGAAGAGAGGTGTTCTCGAACTCCTCCAATCTCTGACGAACCAATCCCTCTTACTGAGGAAGCTTCCAGTTCGACATCCAGCTCGTCTTCCAGCGGCTACACCCCCTCACCTCCAGAGATGAACCGGCCAATTGACTTAGGCAACCTTCTCACCATTCCTGGTCGAGGTCGTAACATTGTTTGGGGCCAAAGTGGTCAAGGTCGTGGTCGTCGTACCCAGACTCAAACCGATGCTCCCCCAGGATTTTCTCTAGAGGAAATTGAAGCCCTCCATCGAGAAAAACGTCAACGAGTGGAAGAAACTCAGGAGAGGCCCCACAAGCCTCTTCATCTCCTGCTCCTATCTAGGCTCCTTCTTTCTCACACGGGAACCAAGCTATCACTGCTCGGGACAGTGTTGAGTCTGAAGGCACGGCCCTTGCCCTGTCCCAAGCCTTTCTACTGCCTGGAGACATGCAAAGAGAAGTGGCAAACTCTCCTGACAACCTTCTGAGCTCGTTCATGTCCCATAATGCCAAGGTATAATTTCCCTTTGTAAACCATATCTTTGGTATCCATGTTTATCTGTTTGAATGTTTCCAGGCGATGCAAAAGATGGTGGCCATGGCTCAAAAGCTTAGCAAGTCCGAGCCCCAATGTGCCAAACTTGTCAGTGAGAACACCAAGCTACAACGTACCATTATTAGGCGAGAGAGAGAGAGAAACCAAGCCTTGGGGTAGCTGACGGGCTTAAGGGACACCTGAAGGGGGCTGAAGATAGCCTAAACCAATCCTTGAAAGAGCTAGTGGCGAGCCAGAATGAAGCCAAAGCTGCTTTTGAAAAAGGATATAATGAAGGAATCAAAGTAGCTACGGAAAGCTACACGAACCAGATGCCTGGGATACAAGATCAAGTTTGGGTGGCCTCCTGGACAGCTTGCCTTGCCAAAGCTGAGATTCCTGAATCATCTCCCCTCTGGACCAATATTGAACTACCAAGTGCTGCTGCTGGTCGTGAGGAAGATATTACAGAGGAGGGAGATGAGGAGCAGGAGGTGCACACGTCTGAGCAACCTGTTAATTATGTAGAACCAGGTGAAGACATAACCAACCCTTGCCAAAAGGAAGTCAGTGGTAGTCAGCCTGGAGGTGAACATGCCACGGAAGACACGACTGCACCAGCAGCTCCTACTACTATTCAAGATCTCACTGAAGACGAATGAGTTCGATCTTCTTTTGTTTGTCATCCTGTTTGCCATCTGTTTTAACTTTGTTCATGGTATACTTTCCAAAGTTTGGGTTTAATCATGGGCGTTGTGGTCATGGAATACCGTGTTTGAAACTGTTAAGTATGTCGTACTTATGTAAGTCTCTTGTAAGTCTCTCATACTTTATGCATGCATTCGTATGCTTTTAAGTGTCTCGTACTTATGCATATGTTCGTATGCTTCCAAATTTGTTCGTATTTGAATAGTTTGTTGTTGTGCATATTCTCGTATGCTTGGATATATGCCTAAGTGTACTCGTACTTTAAAGCATTTCATATAAACTGGTGCTTGGTTTTAAGTTTATTCGTACCTTTACGCAAGCTGCATATCTCGTATGTAAAGAAAGCATCAAAAAATGTAGAATCGTATGGGACCATTCCTTGCTCCCCAATATGAAGGATGTTGGAAAAAGAAGTTGCAGTCTTCACATTATAGAACCCAGAACAAAAATGGAAAGAAGAACATGTCATTGGAGTTTGAAAAATTCAAAACTCAATGGGGCGTTACTCGTACCCCTTGCAACTAATAAAACATAAGAGAGTTTTATTCGTAACTCTCACACAATCACGATGTGCTTAAAGAAAAAATATGTTCAAATATATTCATATAAAGATTTTTCTCAAGTTGTGGACATTCCAAGGCCTTGGCACTGGGTTCCCGTCCAGATCAATCAAACGATAAGCTCCAATGCCTACGATCTCAGTAACTCGATATGGGCCTTCCCAATTGGCTCCTAACTTTCCCTCATTTGCCACTTTAGTGTTGCCGAGCACCTTTCGTAGCACAAGGTCTCTAACACCAAACTCTCGTGGATGCATGTTTGTTGTAGCTTTCATTACTGCTCTGGTATGAGGCCAAGTGCACCAGGGCCCGTTCTCGTCGTTCCTCGGCAAGGTCTAATTCAATCTCCAAGGCTCTATCATTTCCTCCACTTTCAACCAAAGTGGTCCTGTTGGTCGGCAGACCTATTTCCAATGGAATAACAGCCTCTGTTCCATATGCTAAAGAATAGGGGTCTCTCCTGTAGACCTCCTAGGCGTTGTTCGGTGTGCCCATAGAACCAATGGTAATTCATCGGGCCATTTCCCTTTGGCTTTATCCAACCTTTTTTAATCCATCAGAATTGTTTTGTTAGAAGCTTCTGCTTGTCCATTACTTTGGGGTAGGCTGGAGTTGAGTAGTAATTCCTTATCCATACTGCACAGAATGCTTTGAACTTTCTGAAATGGATCCATTGTCTGTAATCAATGAATAAGGACCCCAAAGCGAGTAATGATGCTTTTCCACATGAACTTTCTATCATAGGTTTAGTGATTTGGCCAATGGTTCTGCCTCAATCCACTTAGTGAAATAGTCAGTTGCAACTAATAGGAATTTTCGATTCCCAGTTGCTTGTGTAGTGGACCCACAATGTCCATTCCCCATTGGCAAATGGCCAGGGACTCGTTAGTGGTACCAATCCTCGCTGGTTCGAATCATTGGTGAAAACTTCTGACACTTTTCACAAATTTTACGTATACCTTAGCATCTTCTTGCATGTACGGCCACCAATAACCTTGGGTGATTGCTCGATGGGCTATGGACCTGCCCCCAGCATGGCTTCCACATGTTCCTCGTGAATCTCGTGGAGGAAACTTTTGCACCATTTCAGGATGCACACAAAGCAAATAGGGTCCTGTAAAAGACTTCCTATATAATTTTCCCTCTGGGGATAACCAAAACCAAGCAGATTTGGTCCTTATTTTGTGAGCCTCCTTTTTGTCTGAAGGGAGTATTTCATCTCGTAAAAACTCCACAATTGGGTCCATCCAACTTGGTCCTTGGTTCACGTCCAAGAACATCTCCACGCTTCTCCCAATGCTCGGCTCAATTAGATACTCTATGGCTATCTTTCTTTTAAACTCAGTTGGTACAGCTGCGGCTAACCATGCTAATGAATCTACATGAGCATTCTTTCCAGAACTTATCTGCTCAATATACACCCTTAACGAGCAAATCTCTGGTTGCCTGTACATAGGCCTCCATCTTCTCGCTCCGGGCTTCATATTGCCCGGACAGCTGATGGACTACAAGTTGTGAATCACAATATACCCTAACACGTTCTGCTTTTAGGGTTTTTGCACTTCTCAAGCCAGCTAAGAGTGCCTCGTACTCTGCCACGTTATTTGATGCATTGAACCCTAGCCGAACAGATAGTTCCAACATTGATCCTTTAGGGGGTAAAAGAACTACCCCGATTCCTGATCCGGTGTTGCAAGCTGACCCATCAATGAACAGCTTCCATTCTAGGGGATCTTGTTCGGCTGATGCCTGTTTCTTCGTTACAGGTGGCTTTGCTTCACACTCCTTTCTCGTAGGAGGCAAAGGTGCTACTGTGGGTGAGAATTCTGCCACAAAATCTGCCAACACCTGGCCTTTGATTGTTGTGCGCGGCTGATAATCGATGTCATATTGGCTCAACTCAATGGACCAAGTTGAGATCTTTCCCGAGAAATTTGCTTTTTATAGCAGTGATTTTAATGGGAACTCAGTCTAAACCACAACTTTATGACTCTGAAAATAATGTGGCAATTTTCTGGTTGCTGTCCTTAGTGCTAGGACTAACTTTTCAAGGGGCAAATATCTTGTTTCTACATCTAACAACGTTTTGCTCACATAATAGACTGGGATTTGCTCGGATCCTTTATTTCTTAAGAGGACTGCACACACAGCATGCTCAGAAACAGCTAAGTACAAAACTAGTGACTCACCTGGTTCCGGAGTTAAAAGAAGGGGAGGAGAAGCCAAATATCCCTTTAGATCCTAGAAGGCTTGTTCACACTCTGCTCCCCATTTGAACCCTTCCCTTTTCTTTAACAGCTGAAAGAAAGGTCTGCACTTGTCACTTGACGGCTAATAAATCGATTAAAGCCGCTGCCATCCCAGTCAACCGTTGGACTTCTTTCGTTGTCCGAGGACTCTGCAGATTCTGTAAGGCCTTTATCTGGTCGGGGTTCGCCTCAATCCCCCTTAAGGTTACAAGGTGGCCCAAAAACTTTCCGAACCGACTCCAACACACACTTCGAGGCGTTGAGTTTCAGTTTGTATTTCCTCAAGATTTCAAAAGCCTCTTCAAATCTGCTATATGGCCTTGCCCAGTTTTACTTTTCACCACCATGTCATCTATATAAACCTCCATAGTTTTGCCGAGCAATTTTCTGAACATGATGGTTGCCAATCTCTGATATGTTGCCCTGCATTCTTCAATCCAAAGGGCATGACATTGTAACAGTACAACCCTCGTGGTGTAATAAAAGAAGTATTCTCTTGATCTGGCCCAAACATGGCAATTTGATGATATCCTCGATATGCATTGAGAAAACTCATCCGTTCGTATCCTGCTGTTGCATCAACTAACTGGTCAATCCTTGGAAGAGGAAAACTATCCTTTGGGCACGCCTTGTTTAAATCTGTGAAGTCTACACAAACACGCCATTTTCCATTCTTTTTCTTGACAATAATAGTATTTGATAGCCATTCCGGATAATAAACTTCCCTTATTGCCTTGGCTTCCAATAAATGGTCTACTTCTTCAATTACAGCGTCAACGTGCTGTATGGCTGCCCTTCTTTTCTTTTGAATGACCGGCTTATGCTGTGGAGCTATATTCAAATGATGGCAGATAATGTCTGCACTCACCCCAGGCATTTCTTCTGGTGTCCAGGCAAATACGTCGGCATAAGTCTTTAAGAAACTCATTAATTCAGTCTCTTCCTCTGCTGGCAGTGATTCCCCAATCAAAAAATACCTATCTGGATCAGTCTCGTTGATCTGTGTTTTCTTCAAACCCTCAACTACCCTCTCGGTTGGGTCCTTTCCGATATCCTCAATGGTCGGCTGATCCGGAATTTCCACTGTATTGACATGGTGGACGTTATGGATTTTTTAATGATGGATACCAAACATTGTTGAGCTACCTTTTGGTTACCCTTGATGTTCAATCCCATTGACCTGGGAACTTTACCATCTGATGGAAAGTAGAAGAGACTGCCCTCATCTTGTGTACCATGTTCTCCTATAATCACGTTATAGGAGGACGGTACATCCACCACAGGAAGTCGGTTCGTAGCACCACTGTCCCAGCCCGAACAAACAAAGTTACCTTTCCTAACGGCCAACTGCTCCTGCTCCAAATCCACCAAAGGGGTTACTGATTGTACCAATCTTCTTGAGTTAGTCCCAATTTCTTGAATGCATCGTAATATAGCACTTCGGTGCAACTCCCTGAATCCACGAGGATTCTTTCCATGTCATATTCCCCAACTCGTAGGGTTATGACTAAAGCATCATTGTGAGGTACCTGGACTCCTCCCAGATCTTCATCTGTAAAAACTATGCCTTGTTGCATGCTTCTTCGTTACGCCCTCTTTTCTTTCCCAACTGCATCACATGTTGGTCATGTTTATCTGTCTCTGAAGCAATCTCACCTCATTTCTCGTATAAGGTTTGGCTAATCCATGTATCATATGGATTACTCCCTTTGGATTCTGTTCGTAATCCAATTCCATTGCTTTTTCTTTATCCTTGAGATCTTCTTGGCTAAATTCTTTGAGATAGCCTCGCGAGACCAAATCATCAAGATGCCGTTTAAACATTTCACAATCCTCTGTCATATGGCCCCAATCCTTATGGTAGCTGCAATGCTGATTCGTAGCACGTTTTGCATTTTTATTCCCACCTAGAGTTGGAGGCCATTTAAAATAAGGTTGATTCTTCATTCGATAAAGAATCCTGTAAATGGGCTCTTTCCAGACCGTATTTATTGAAAAGAATGACTTAGGATCTGGAGCTTGTTTGTCCTTGTACGGCTCTTTCTTTGCTTGCCCATAATCCGTCCTTTCACGATAGGTTTTGGGTTCTGGCTTTTCTGCATTTTTTATGGGCCCCTTTACTTGCTCGGCGGCCAGCTTACCATCCTCCTGAAGAATGTCATCCTCGTTTCTGGCATGCTGCTCAATTTGCTCCATCAGTTTTGCAAGTGTCTGCACCGGACTCATGTTTAGGGACTTACGCAGCTCCCCTCGAATAGGCAAACCTGTCTTGAAAGTGGCAATGGCGTATTCCTCGCTGCAACCTTCAATTTCGTTAAAGGTTTCCCAGTATTTTTTTACATATGTCCTAATCGGCTCGTCCTCGCCTTGCTTCATAAAGGAAAGACTCTCAAAAGTTTTTGGAGCTTTCCTGCTCGTCAAAAACCGTGCAGTGAATTCCTCGGCCAACTGCACCCATGTTCGGATGGAGCGTGAACCCAACCTATGAAACCAAGACAAAGCTACCTTCCCTAAACTTGACGGGAACATCTTGCACATAATTGCATCATCTCCTTCATGCATAAACATTGCCTGCTGGTAATGCTGTATATGTGCCACGGGATCAGCATCTGTCTCGTAGAGGATGAACGTTCCGTGTTTCACTCTGGTCGGCAACTTAGCCTCCTGTAACTTTCTTGCAAAAGGGGAGGATGCTATATTCTTGAGTGCTTTCCGTGCTGCTTCTCGTGCAGTCATGGTTTCATCCTCTGGTCCTTTCTTTTCGTTGGGTCTAGTTCTTTCCCAATCGGAATCAGGTCTTTCGTACCTGTCCCTATGATGTTTCCTACTCCCTTCCTCCTCAGGGGTAGAGCTTCGACCTCTGCTTCTCCTCTTTCTTGGAGAATCCCTCCTTCTCTCCGGCGTTCGGGTCTTGCTCCTCTCTTTTCGTGGAGAAGCTTTACGTCGCCTTGGGGTTGGACTTCTGCTCCTGCTTCTTCTTCCTCGTGAAGGAGCTTTTCTGAATTGTACCATAGCATACCCACTGCCTCTGGAATTTCTTCGAGACAGTCCGGAGTCCTCCGGATGATCCCTGATTCTTTCCAGTTCTCTAATCTCATGTTCTCATTTTTTAATCAGACGAGCATACTCCTCAATTTCTTGTCTCTTTTTATCAAGAACGTCTTCGCTACGGTGCACACTCCTAGAGTGTGCGACCGATTCATCCCCTTGACGGGATTTACTCCTTCTCATGGATCTCGAAGCCGTCTCTCCCTCTTTATTTTTGGGGTTATCATGGATGGTAAGGGGGCGGCCCTTACTCGTAGTCCTCCTGTGTCCGCCCTCAGGCTTTCTCGGAGCCCTAGGCGGAGTTTTATCCCTTCCTGCATCTAACAGATTCTTTGGGTCGTGTGGTGTTGCTGGATCTACTTCCACCATGGTTGTATTTTTAAAAGGGAACTCTTTCATTTCCCATAGACGGCGCCAATTGTAGGTGGACAAATTCAATTAGTGCTTTGATCAGCACTAGATTGTAATGGCCTCTCGTGCCTCTTGACCAAAATCCTAATTCGTCGTTGGAACCCTTGACCTGCAAAACAGACAAGGAGTGAGTGCACCTTTGCCTCTTGTGGCAAAGGCCCTCCGATGCCTTTGTTAGTGTCTCGTGCTAATGATAAACCCTAATTATCAATAGGAAGTTACGTAAGAATGTAATGTATTGCGTACCTTTTTCCTCAAAGTTTACCTCGTATTTATAGATTCATAGATGCTTGCTGCCCAAGCATCCCTGTCACCCTAGGATTCCTATCTCGAAAAGGAAACCTAGGATATCAAGGATTCTCGTTTCCTTTATCAGTTTGCTACCTTAGTCCTTTTAGGACTCTTTTCCATAGCTAGCCAAACATCTCATTCCCGTTGGGTATCTTTTACAGATCTTACATTCTCGGGATCTCACATTTTAATGGAATACCACTGTTTCTGGACTCTTCCAGAATGTTCCCTCTACTTCAACATCTAATAGGACCTCTCTCCTTGTTCGGCCATCTGCCATCTCATGGCCGAACAGACGGCCTAGACCAGTTACTTCACATGTAACTGGTTCTTTATCAATTATTTGGACCATTCCTTTCTTTAGAAGTTCTCATTCTGTTCGGCTTTCTCGTCGCCGAACAAGTTACTTGAATAGTAGCTTCACATGTCACTTTCCTTCTATTTGGTCCAATAACCTCTCATATTTTACTGAACTGAGAATCGTACAACCTCTCTAGACCAATGACTTCTCATGTCACTGGTCCATAATGCGTTGACCTTTTCTTCACACCATGTTCGGGCTTTTCTTGGGCCTGTTCGGAAATACCTCCCTACAGCAGGTTGGCTACTTCTAACTCGCACCCTCTGCACATAAGATTAACAGTTATGCTCCCCCCCGTTGGTGATACTACTTTTGTACTTTTGCTCAGGGGTTCCGTTTCTAGTGCTAGGGCAGTTACACAAGTAGTAGATATGAACGAATGCGATGCTCCAGAATCGAATAAAGCTTGTACACAGGTGCTATATAATAATAGCGTACCTTGGATCACAGAGGGATCCTGCTCCTACTCCTCAGTCTGTAGGGCAAAGATACGCCCTCCAGTGCCTTGCTAGGTTCCAATGAGCTGTTTTCCCTTGTTTAGCCCATTCTGCTGTTGCGGTGGGCCTCTAAGGTTTTGCTTCACAAAGCTGGCCTACCCGAGTTGTTGAGTCTTCTAATTCCCAAAGCTCCCATTCCTCTTTTTCTGGGGCTGGGGGCACTCACGCCTGTAGTGACCCATGGCCTGGCAGTTGAAGCACTGGACCGTTGCTCTGTTTTGGCTGCCCCTCTGCGGTTCACCATGCCCGGATGCAGCAGTCCTCCAAGGTTGGTTGTTTTGAGCTAGGGTGAAAGGTGAGTCCTAAGCAGTGAGTCCTAAGGATCGAGTGTCAAGTACTGCTACTCACTGGTGAAAGGTGTCATCACCACTATCTTGTATAATTGTTCACCGGTCTCGGGGTCATGGACTCCCAAGTGTGGGATGGAAATGGGGCTCTCGGGTGATATCAAGGTCTTGTAGTACAACAGGTCTGCTACGGTGATAAGAGTATGGCAATCCATATCTACATTAAGGAAAGTTATATATTAGACTTAAGATGGCAAGAAGAAATCGCACGCACATAATTATACATAAACAATGATCATGTCAAATAGAGGACACAAGTCTTTCATTACTTAAATAAACAAGTACAACATAGAAGGCTTACTAGCCATAGCTTCCTACTAAAATTGATTACATAAAAAGGGTCCAACTACTACTTAAGCCTACTAGACTATTCTAGAAGATACTAGGAAATTCCACCCGATATGCGCCTATGTCGGTCTCAAAAGGTGGTGGTGGCACATTGCCAGAGTCAGCGATTGTATCCATGACTTCGGGCTCCGCTCCTAGGAATGCTACTTCCTCCTCATCAGATTTCCAATTCTCTAAGTCCTCAACATCGGATGGCGCATTGAGATCTGGTCCTTGCATCAAGTGTTGCCAATCTTCTTCGTCGCTGAACTCTTCGGGGTCCTCTTCAAGTTCTTCCATAGGTTCTTCCTCGGGAACTTCTTCCGGATCTTCCTTGGGATCCTCTTCGGGTTCTCCCGCAATCATGTTGATGAGCGGGATCATTGGAATTTGGGCGAGGGTTGCTCCAGCATCGTCCTCTCCATTTCCCTCAATTAAGAATTCCACATCATTGGGAGGTGCTATTTGGACTAGGACGGGTGCTGCTTCGGCATCATCCTCTCCCTCGGGAAGTATGATAGTGCCATGTTCTTGATAGTAGTCATTGGTGTAGGGAAAGGCATAAGGAAAGTAAGGATCTTCTATTAGTTGGTTCGTCATTGACCTTAAGGTACTTGCGAGATGGTGTGCTTCGGCTAGGAGGTTGACTTGGTAGGAGCTCAAGTGATTCATCTACAAGGAAAGATTTCTATTAGCCAAGTTTTTGAAAGGAAGTTTTAGTAAAAACTTTAGAGAAAACTTTTCAGGTTTCTACATTCCACATTTGATTCTTGATTTAAGTCATCATCCAATTGTTCAGGAATTCCCAGCTCGGCCGTACTGCCAATTCCGTGCCTTGCCTCAATCCAAAGATTGTTTTGACAGAATTCCACCCAATTTGGGATGGCAAACTTAAACTCAATTCACGCTTGTACAACGGTCAAACTTATCTCGTGGTTCTACCCATTCTACCCATCCAAGGTTTTGAACCTAAAGCTTTGATACCAAGTTGTAACGCCCCAAATTTTGGGTACGTTAAATAAGTAATTTTATTGAAAAAGAAACTGAGTCAGGCTCTTTATTACAACAAAACTTAAAAGAAGTACTTTTATTACAAACGGAAGGGAATTAAGGTTCCTAACTACTGCTTCGCTTGTTCTTCCATCCGGGCTAGCTCTTCGGCTCCAAAGGCCTCCAAGGTGTAAAGTTCACCCTGTTCATCTATGAAGTCTGACATATTATACCGGTGTCACCACCAATATAATAGGCCAGGGTCACCAAAAAAGCAACACCGTGAGCTTAAACACTCAATAGAATAATCCAAACCCTCTAACCCTTAACGTACAATAATACAACATATAGTCAAAGAATTCCACATAGCATGCTTATCTAGCCAATTTAACTATCAACACATTCGTATTCGATAAGCAATCAACGTTGGTATCCAAGATTTGTGAGTTTCTCCTACGTGACTCGTCGTAGACCGTGTCAACATTTTCCACATTTCATAAACGTATCACCTTTTCAAAAACTCATTTTTAACACACCCAACCTCGGTTCCACCGTTCCGGGTTCCCGAGTATCCTCACAATGGTTCTGTCATCCCAGGTTCCCATTGGCACACATTGCATTGGCTCCGTAACGCGGATAACCAAGCCACACACCCAACTTTGGTTCCGCCGTTCCGGTCTCCCGAGTATCCTCACAATGGTTTCGCCGTCCCGGGTTCCTATTGGCACACAAAACACACACCACACAATGCGCTACTACGTCCGGCCGCATCGCGGTTTCCAAAACATTTCATACTTTTCAAAACATGCCTTTTCATAAATCACACCCTAGGTGTCATGTTTTTACTTTCTTGATTTTCGTGTCTCGTTCTCATGCATAAACTCCGTGGTAGGACTTTTCATATACGATATCATTCCTGGTAATATTCAATCTAACAAGGTCATCCATTCTAAACTACTTGACATGCTTGAATCACTTAATAACGATCATCATGCATTTCATACGTTTCCAACAAAAGATAACATTATCTACTTTAAAGAAAATGATTAAAGTTACTTCCTAATGAACTTATATTTAGAGTTAGGGTACAAAACTACTTTATATTCGGGATAGTAGATAAGGATAACTACCGTTCTTCTTGGCGGTGGTCGGCTACGAAGATTTGGTTGTCGATTTGCTTCGAAAGGAAAAGAGATGTACTTTCTTTTCCTAGAAACAACTTTACTAACTAATGTGGACCACTTAAAAGATCTATGGGTGGTTTTAAGAGGTGGTTTGGTGGTATTGCTCAAGAACTCAAGAAAAATCAAGAAAACAAGAACTTTGGAAGCAAGAACACTTAGAATTTCTAGAGAGAAGTTGGAGCAATGGTTGAAGGTGTGAATTCAAAGCTTGGAGTGAGCTTCTATTTATAGGCAAACTCTCCCTCCCTCTCTCCTTTGGCCGGCCCCTCTCTCTCTCTCTCTAAGTCTGACTTTCTTTCACATGTCATGGTGGATTGATAGGTTGATGGATGAAGTTAAGGCTTGCTTGCACACTAACCACCTAGTTTTAGGCTTGCATGGCTAGTTTAGTACCTTGGATGGGATTTTGGAAGATTTGTTGGAAGAAAGAAGACAATGGTACAAGATTCTTGTGTTAAACAATTGAAAGATGTACAAAGGAGGACAATGGAGTTAAGATTTGGCTAGGAAGAATAACCACCAAAGATTTGAAGTACAAGGGAGATCAATGTCAAGGCATACATCACCTCCTTCTTCTTTCTCCTCCTCTCTCTCTCCCCCTCTCTCCCTCTCGGCTCACTCACTCCTCTCCCTCTCTCTCGGTTCACTCTCCTCTCTCTCTCTCTCTCTTGCATGGTATAATACACACATATATATATACTACTAATGCAAGAACACAAAGTAAAATAATGGGTACTTTCGGTACTTGAAATCCAAAATGACTTAAAGGTCAAGATTTTCCCTTTAAACTAATACAAAAGGTGCAAGTACTTAATTAATATAATAGCGTACTTTGTACTCTCGGGAATGTTAACAAATTATTAGTTTAATGGGCCTAGTACTTAGTTGAAAGATGGATCCATTACCCAATGGATAATAAATCCCCTAATGGTTAATAACCAAGGGATGACAAAGGACGAGTACTTTAAATAATAAACTAAGTCTTATAAAAAGACTACATGTCCTTTGCATGGGGTAAATACACATGTATATATATACATACATGTATTTGACAAGATATAATAAAGAAAAGGCTATTGTTCAATGGGTAAAGATTATCCTAATAATCATTGTCCAATGGACAATAGTTACTAGGATACTTTTATAGTAATTTAATCGAAAAGTACTTTCAAAGTAATTATAAAAATCTATCTTAAGTTCTTTGCCCAAATCCTTTATTGAATCCTTTTAATATAAAGAATTGGGTTTCTATTATCCAATGGATAATAGTTTCCCTAACATTTATCCTCCAAAGGATAAAAAATAAAACCAAAACAATAAAAGAAAATAATTAAACAATTTCTAGTCTAGGGTTTGAAAAGGTTCAAAAGGTTCAAGATGGGCAAAATGGTCCATCTATGGTTAGGGAAAAGTAACTAGGTGACTTCCTACTTTGGTTTCTCCAACAAGCCAGTTAGAAGCTAACTAGACTTGCTAAGTAGGGCTTAAAAGTTAAGAAACGATCCTTGAGGGGCTAAAGTGTAATTATGACCAACTACCGGAAAATAAAATAAAATCAAAGCAATCCAAGAAAATTAAATAATAACTTGAATAATAAATAACTTTTTATTTAGTAAATTCAGAGTTATTACAATATCAACCCCTTGTGATAATACTAACTTCTCATACCCCCCACCCCTGCTGATATATACAATGTGGACAAAAAAAAAAATCTAGTTCTAGTACCTATAATCTACAATTTAAAATTCAAAATCGGCAAAATATGTAATTGACTCCGTGAATGAAAAAGTGAGTTGAGACGTTGTCGAGGAGCACGATATAATTTTTCCAACCCAAAGACCAATGGTGGATGTATGATTTTTCCGTGAAACCTATTCCGTGTCCACCCTTATCCTGTGTTTGGTTTCCATTTTGCACCCGGATTTGCTAAGACCCTGTACGTGCAACGGCCTTAGCTTATCCCACCTCATCCTCTAGGATAAGCTTATTTGGTTGAGTATAACTCTATTCACAGATATCACAACTCTAACACAGCTTCGGTTGAGTAGAGAAACGATGGGTCCACGCGCCATAGATGCGACTGTAAGTTTGGAAAGTGACTAAGAGAGGGAGCGGGAGCAATTAAGACCATCGGGTTTTTTTTAATAAAAAAAATTGCGAAATTCTGACAGGGAGAAACCCCGAGCTTTAGGGTTCCAAAAATTTGCTGACCCAATTTCCAATGTCAGAGAGAGAGAGAGAGAGAGAGAGAGAGAGAGAGTCATGGTCAACAACTGTTGAGTGATTGGAGTGGGAGCATCGCTCTTTCTCTCGGGGTGTTGACTTAGAGAGATGCACAATCATCCGAATACAATATCAAATGCAACTCCTCATATGGACGTGAATTTCACACATATTTAACACGAGAGATTCACTTATATATGAGGGGTTGTGTTCAAATAATTATGCACATAGCATTTTTATTTGACTTGAAGTCCGCACGTGATCTCTTATATTAGGGTGTATGCGAAAATAATTACTTATCTTTTGAATTAATTACTAATGAAAATAATTACTTATCTTTTGAATTAAAGATAATGTATCGTGAGAGAACAACTTTTTAGGTGTCTCGTAAAACGAAAAATAAAAATTTTAAAAATAATAATACTAGCCGAACGAGGCCTCATCCAACACCTGCGCAAAGCCTGTTAAAACTTGAACAATTGCAGTGCCACTGCAGGTAGTAAAACCTGATTTCCTGAAATCTACAATGTGTGGGCAACCACAGCCCTGAGTGGATCGGGGTGGCCAGAAAAACAAAGTTTTGAATTTGAAAATTGAAGAGCCGCCACCCAAATTTAAGGTTCGCCATCCAAAAAACCGTTTTGATTGAAAATAATTTTTGAAGTTGAAAACCAGAGATCGTTTTGGGTTTGGGAGCAAGTTACAAGAAGGGAAGGGTTTTATGGCACCCCTCTCGCCCAACACAAAGTCGGTTTCTACTAAACATTTGTGAAATTTTTATTAAAAAGCATTTTGTTTCATTTAAAGCAATTAGCACATATTTACAAGAATGAAAAATAACAGTATATGCAGGTGCTTGTGTACAAAATATGATGGCGATACATGCAATATGTAGATTTCACAAAAGACGACAGTGCCACTGGAAATGTTACCGAGCACTCAGGAGTGGTCTTGAGCGCTCGGGACTAGCTCCTTAATCCCTGCAACATAGAACTTAGCACTTATGGATGCAAACAGAATATACAAACAGTGAGAGATAAATTAGAACAACATTTAGGCAGGTTTGCTCAACGTTAAACTTGAACAAACAAGAGCGGGTCTCAAATATCCAAGTTTTGCCTCATTGCAGACAGAAAATAAACATAACTGGCTCTGGAAGGACTAGTACATGCACGCCCAGTATCTACAAAATCATCTAAAATGAAACAAATAATGGAAAAACGTGATTTTTGGGGTGCCTCAGCACTCTTGAGGGCTCAGGAATGGTCCCGAGCACTCAAGAGTGAGCCCAAAAAAATTATTTTTTTCTTTTTTTGCTGTTAAACTAAGATTAAATGTAACGCCCCCAATTTTGGCTATGTTAAATAAATATTTTATTGATAAAACCAAATGGAGTCTGGCTCGTTATTACATCAAAACTCCCACATGAGTTCAGTATTTACACAAATTAAGGGAGTTCTAGGGTTCCTAACTACAGCTCCACCTGCTCCTCCATCCTAGTCAGCTTCTCAGTTCCAAAAGCCTCCAAGGTGTACTGTTCATCTCGATCATCTACAAGGTCTAACACATTATACCAACATCGTCACCAGTATAATATGTCAAGGTCACCAAAGGTATCACCATGAGCTACGAGGGCTCAATAGAATAATCCATACCCACTAACCCTAACTTACAAGCAATAGATCATAATACTGACGATTTTCACATAGATCATGCATACATAACAAAACGGTTAACAATGACACATTCACAATCAATATTCAACTAACGTTGGTGTCCAAAATTCTCTGTGTTTCTCCTACGTGACTCGTCGTGGACCGTGTCTCCATTTTTCACTTTTCATTTTCCAAATCATCATTACCAAAATTGTTTTTACACACCCATCCTTGGTTCCGCCGCTCCGGGTTCCCGAGTATCCACACAATGGTTCCGCCGCTCCGGGTTTCCATTGGCACACAAAATTTGCATTGGCTCCTCTCCACAGATAACCAAGCCATACCTCGGTTCCGCCGCTCCGGGTTCCCATGGGAACACACACAACCTTACAATGGTTCCGCTGCTCCGGGTTCCCATTGGCACACAAAATTATTGAATTTGGCATTGGCTCCTCTCCACGGATAACCAATTCACAATTCAAAACCCTCAGTTCCGCTACTCCGGGTTCCCGAGTATCCCACAATGGTTCCGCCGCTCCGGATTCCCATTGGGTTTTCGAAAAACACACCCACACAATGGCTACCACGTCCGGCCATTATGTAGTTTCAAAAATATTTTATCTAAGTCAAAACATACCTTTTCGTTACCCACACCCTAGGTGTCATGTTTCTATTTTCTTGGTTTTCGTGTCTCATTTTCATGTATGGACTCCGCGGTAGGACTTTTCACATGAGTACACATAAATCATTCATTGGAAACTTAAAACTAAACTAACAAGATCATCTAACTCTATATTACTCAATCATGCTCATAACCATCTTAAGATCAAACTACAAATACTCCTTAATCAAGTTAATATTTTCAAAATCCGTTCTTTCCTCCTTTGTGGGGAGTTCAATACAACATATGTTTAATGTACTGAAAGTCATTTATTCAATATAACAATACTACCTTTAGCAAAATAAGCTATCATGCATTTCAAACGTACAAACAACATACATATTTCTATTTATACTTAGGGGAAGTAGATAAGGATATTCTACGTATACTTAGAGATAGGGGATAAGAATAATCTACAAGATTGTAATTTCATTTCAAGATTTTAGTAAAACGAGGTTGCTATCTATTTCTAATACATTAACTTGCCTTATAATAAGCAAAAATAACTAAAGTTATACTAGGGGGAATGAGTAGAGATTAATCTAGTCGGGGCCGAATAAGCTAGTTGGAAAATTCTACGGGTGGTGAAACTCGCAAATTTAGACCAAACTTTGGATGACAGTAACTCGGTCAATCTTTGTCTGAATATGATCGTTCTTGGGTCTAAATCGAAGCTCTAGAAGCGCTCTACAACTTTGGTGAAGGAAGTTGATCCTAGAAACTAATTTAGGTAGGAGAAAAATGGTGATAAAGGAAGAGACAGTATGCTGTCTGGAACTGGAAATCGGAGATTTTTACTGAACTTCGGATGTCAGTATCTTTGTCATTTCTTGACCAATTAGGGTGGTTCTTGGGTCTAGCTTGAAGGTCTCGAAGTGCTCTACAACTTTCCCAAAGGGAGTTGGTTCTAAGAACCACATTAAGCAGGAGAAAAATAAGGATTTACGAAGGGCAGTAGGCTGTCTGGAAAACGAAAATGGTTTCTAGAGAGAAGTGAGAGCAAAGGAGCGAAGGTGTGAGAAATGACTTGGAACGACTTGCTATTTATAGGCCAAGGCTCCTTCTCTCTCCCTCTCACCCGAAATCTCTCTCTCTCTCTCCATATCTCATTTTTTAATTCAACTTGTCATGCTTTCTTTGAAAGATCAAGGTTTGCTTGCACTTTTCTACCTAGTTCTAGGCTTGCATGGCTAAATTTGGTACTTTGGATTTTGATTTTTGGAAGATTTGATGGAGGAAGAGTGATGGTTCAAAGATTGTGTGAATATGTAAATATATAAGGACAATGAAAGTATGTAGGAAGATCATGTCATGGTACCCTCCAAATCTCTCCCATATCTTCCCAATCTCTCCCTCATTCTCTCTCGGCCTCTCTCTCCCTCTCTCCTCTCGGCTCTCTCTCTCTCTCTAGTACTAATACACACACACACACACACACACACACACACATATATATATATATAGGCACATGCTCAAAAAGAATCCTAGAAAATCTAAGGAAGATATGATTAGATCCTAGGAATATAATAAGAGATTATGAAGTACATATAAACATATATATACATGTACTTAGAAAATCTAGGAGAAGACTTTGGTAGGAATTAGATTTTTGGACTAAAATACAAGGTTTACCCAAGGGACAAAACTGTCCCCAATATTTATTTTCCAATGGATAAAGGTAGGTCTAGGTAGTACATGTACTTATAACATATAAAAGTACTAGGTACATATATCTATTTACAAACATATAAGGGTACTATGTAATCTTATCAAGATTTTCAAGTATCCAATAAAAAATATAAGGTCAAGATTTCCCATTAAAATAGTCCAAATGGGCACATGCTCCATTAAAATACTAGATTATGTACTTAGAGTATCTTAAGGAAATCTAGGGTATATTATAAAGTACACACATATATATTCATACAAATATATCATCACATGGGAAATCTAGGAAATGATTATTAAATAAAACCCTAGTACTTACTAATTCTATTATCCAATGGGTAATAATTTTCCTAGCGATTATTGACCAATGGATAAAAGGGTGAAGTAATATCTACTTAAATAATGCTTATATGTCCTTTTAGGCATGTATATATATACCTATATATAACTATATCCTTGTACTTAACAATCTAGCATAGATATTTGTTTAATGGAAAGTCTATTATCCAATGGATAAAAGTTTTTCTAACTTTTATCGTACAATGGGTAAAGATCCAAGATGGCAAGTATGACTTGATTGACTAGTCATATATATATATATATATGTATGTATGTATATGTATATAATAACCTAGGTTCAAAAGGTTTCATTAGGGTTTGAAAGGTTCAAAAGGTTCAAGGAGGTTCAAAAGGCTCGTCTAGGGTTAGGAGAAAGTAACTAAATGAATTAGTAGTTAGATCCCGCTAACTAATTGGTTAGAATCTAACTATACTTGCCAAGTAGAATCTCTAGCCAAGAAATATAATTTTAAAAGACTAAAATCTAATTATGATAGATTTTTAGAAATACAAAAGGAAATTTTGGAAGCGAATCCAAGTATTAAAATAAAAATTCAAATTTTTAACGAAATTTTTACTTACTAAAAATCAAGGTTGTTACATTAAAAGAACTCTCAACCAGTATGGGGAATTAGTGTAAGTCCCTGATTTCCCTCAGAAAGGGGAAAAACGGTAGCTTGGAAAACAAAGGTATTTATACCTTTTTAACTTGAACTTTGCTTCTTGAATGGATTTGAAGGTGGAGAGTAGTGGAAAATTACAAAAAAATAAAACAAGAGATGGCTCTAAATTTTCTTGGTTTTTTTTTATAGATTTTTTTGGCGTTTTCTTCTTGAAAGAAGTTTGAAAGAGAATTGAAGATGGGTGTGCCAGAATGACTAGGGGGTTTAGAGAGAAAGAAATTTTGTATCCTTTGTGTGCTGAATGAGGGAGTATTTATAGGGAAGAAGGAAATAGTTTTGAAATTTGAAAATTAAAAGAAAATAAAATGCATGGAAAATAGTTTTTGGGGAAAAATGGCACGATGATATTCTTGCTGGTCTTCTGAGATGTGCAGGTTGAACTGCAAGTTTGAATGGACTGAAAACCTGAAAAAGCCATGGTCAAAGGTCAAGCTCATCATCCATTGGCTTGTCAAAGCTCCCGAGCGCTCAAGAATAGGAGTGGCTGCCAAACTTCAGAAGGGAGTCACGGACACTGCCGAACTCGATTTTGGGTGTTTTTTGAAGCGTTGAAAAGCCGGTTGAATCCTTTTTTTAACCCAACTGGTTTCATTCAAAGATATTTTATACACTAAAATGTGTGCCCATTTTACCCTTAGGGTTTTGTGAAAAAAAAAAGATGGTTTAGGTTTGTGAATGTAACGCCCCGAATTTTAGGAAACGTTAAATAGGACAATTTCATTGAAAATTAAAAGGCATCAGGCTCGATATTACAACATAAATTTCAAAAGAGTGCTTGTAATCAACAAAGAAGGGGTAGCTAGGGTTCATATCTACTGCTCCACTTCCTCTTCCATTCGGGCCAGCTCTTCGGCTCCAAAAGCTTCCAAGGTATAAAGGTCACCCTGTTCATCTATGAGATCTGACACATTATATCGGCGTCGCCACCAATATAATATGTCAGGATCACCAAAGGTAACACCATGAGCTACGAAGGCTCAATAGAATAACCTATGCCCACTAACCCTTAACTTACAAACAATTGATCAAAAGTTAATGATTTCAACATGTACATGATTAACACCACAATTAACAATGATACACCACATTCACTATTCAACTAAAGTAGGTGTCTATGAGTTCTGAGTTTCTCCTACGTGAGTTCTCGTAGATCGTGTCATCATTTTTCCACATTTCATTAACCTTATCATTATTTTCAAAATCCATTTAACACACCCAACCTCAGTTCCGCCATTCCGGGTTCCCGAGTATCCTCACAATGGTTCTGCCGCACCAGGTTTCCATTGGCACACTTTGCATTGGCTCCTCTCCGTGGATAACCAAGCCACACACCCAACCTTGGTTCCGCCGTTCCGGGTTCCCAAGTATCCTTATAATGGTTCTGCCGCACCGGTTTTCCATTGGCACACAAAACACACACCACACAATGGGCTACCATGTCCGGTAACATTGCGGTTTCCAAAATATTTCACCATTTCAAAACAAGCCTTTTCGTCAAACCACACCCTAGGTGTCATGTTTCTACTTTCTCGATTTCCGTGTCTCATTTTCATGCATAGACACCGCGGTAGGACTTTTCACAAACATAAATTATTCATTGTAATCTTGAAACTAAACTAGCAAGATCATCCAACTCTAT
Source organism: Rhododendron ovatum (assembly GCA_019656835.1). Classification (NCBI taxonomy): domain Eukaryota; kingdom Viridiplantae; phylum Streptophyta; class Magnoliopsida; order Ericales; family Ericaceae; genus Rhododendron; species Rhododendron ovatum. Next base: position 31,340,722 of record CM033802.1, read on the forward strand.
ATTAGTAATCATGGTCATAACCATCCTAAAGATCAAAATATGAATACTTATATCAACGATAAAGTCTTATCTTTCGAAAACCGTTCTTTCTTCCTTTATGGGAAATTTAAAACAACACATGTTTATTAGAGTAAAAGTAGCTTATCCAACATGCTCATTCATTAAGATACACTTGTTGACTACCATGCATGGTGATAATAAATGATAGATAACCTCATCTACTTGAAAACTAAACCATAGATAACCTAATCTACTTAAGGAAAACGATGAGGATATTGATATTTTGAATTAAGAACAATCTACCTTCTAATGTAGAAATTCTATGCTATACGTAGAGTTATTGGACTAGGGGTTCTACCTTTCTTCTTGGTGGTAGTTGACGACTATGGAAAGCTGGTTGGTGTTTGGGCGGAGTAACTTCCTATGGTTGGCTTCCGATAGCTTCAAAAGAGAAAGGTTTCTCTCGAAACTTGATCTTGACTAAACTACTTGAACTTTTTGGATTGAAAAGTTGTTTTGGGATGAGTTTCTTGAAAAACTTAGGAAGAGCTTCAAGAACAAGGAAAAACTAAGCAAGAAGAAGTAAGAACACAAGCATTCTTAGAGAGAGAAGTTGGAGGATGAAGGTGTGAGTTGAATGGTGAGTGGGGGGGTGCTATTTATAGCAAAAATTTGGCTCCCTCTCCTCCCCCCTTGGCCGGCCTCCTCTCCCTCCCATTACCCATTGGATTTTGCTCCATTGACTTGTCATTTCAAGTCTTTCAAGCATGCCATGCCTTGTCACTTCCATTTTAGGCCATAACTTAGGTCATTATGAAGGTTTCATTGACTTGTCTTGTCCTAGTATGGGCTAACTTGCAAGAAAGAACAAGATTCTAGGCTAAGAATATACTTAAAGTGGTCTAGTCATGGGTTGTCATGAGATAAATAGGCTTATGGCTATAATGGTAGCTTGTGGGAGTGACCAAAGTCACATGCACACACCACACTCCCTCCCTCTCCCTCTCTCCTCCGGCCTCTTTCTCTCTCTCCCCCTCTCTCTCTCTCGGCCCATCTCTCTCTCTCTTGTACAATGGACAAACATATATATATATATATATATATATATATATATATATATATATATATATATATATATATATATATATATATATATATATACACACACATCTAGGAAGGTGAAACCTAAATAATTAGGCTTAAGGCTATGACCTAGGTGTGCATGCATGGCATGGCTAGTCTTGCTTCTTTTGGAAGCAAAATGATGGCTATGATTTGTCTTGTCAAATTATACACACTTTGGCAAGTCAAAGGTTTATTATCCAAGGGATAATAATTCCCCTAGCATTTATTAACCAATGGGCAAGGAAATAAAGAAGGTAGGCATGGGCTTAAATGACCATTCATGGGGTATAATGATTACCCCTAAAGGTCTAAAGGTTCAATTAGGGTTTAGGAGAGTTCATAAGGTTCAAACATGGTGAAAAAGGTCCAATTAGGATTAGGGTAGTGTAACTAGGTGAATCGGTGGTCCGGTTCCTCCAACTAGTCGGTTGGAAACTAACTTTACTCGCCAAGTAGGGTTTTTAATCAAGAAATGAATCTTAAAGGACTAAAATCTAATTATGACGGATTATAGAAATTAAAAAGGAATATTTAAAGTAATATTAAGTAATTTAAAGAAATTCTGATACATAAATGAAAGTTTTTACTAATAAAAATTTCAAGTCGTTACAAACTATCCCCCTTAAACAATTTCGTCCTCGAAATTAGGTGCACGCTCGGATTTGAATAGGTGAGGTAATTCATCTTCATAGTTTCTTCTCTTTCCCATGTGGTTTCTTCAGAACCGCGGTGCTTCCACAAAACTCATACCAACTTGATGGTCTTGTTTCGGATTGTCTTCTCACTTCGGTCCTGAATCTCTATTGGTTCTTCCTCGTACATCGAATCTTCTTCGATGGTGAGATCTTCCCAATTAAGGACATGCCTGGGCAATGCAAGATACTTGCGGAGCATTGAAACGTGGAACACGTTATGTACTCTATCTAGCTGTGGTGGCAGTGCTAGACGATACGCAAGCTTCCCGATTTTCTCCACAATGTCAAATGGTCCAATGTAGCGTGGGGACAACTTTCCCTTTTTTCCAAATCTGATGATTCCTTTCTTCGGTCTGATCTTCAGGAATACATGATATCCTACTGCGAAGGTCAATGGTCGGTTGCTTTTATCTGCATAACTCTTCTGTCGGTTTTGAGCGGTCTAGATCCTTTGCCTGATGGTTTTGACCTTTTCCGTGGTATCCCGTACTACGTCAGGCCCAATCAATCCCGTTTCTCCAGCATCGGTCTAGCAGACTGGAGATTGATAGGGTCAACCGTATAGAGCTTCGTACGGTGCCATCTTGATACTCGCTTGATAGCTATTGTTGTAGGCAAACACTACCAATGGTAAGTGTTGCTCCCAATTCCCGAAAAAATCCAAGGCACAGACTCTCAGCATATCTTCCAATGTCTGTATAGTCTTCTCCGTTTGTCCATCTGTTTCTAGGTGGAAGGCTGTACTAAGCCTTACATCTGTTCCCAATGCCTTCTGTAATCCTTTCCAAAAGTGTGACGCAAAACATGGATCCCTATCGGATATAATTGAGAGAGGTACTCCATGTAGGCATACAATCTCATGAATATACAATAGGCTCAGTTGTTCCACGTTCTCTGTCATTTTAACAGGCAGAAAATGCACGAATTTGGTGAATCGATCCACAATTACCCAAATGGCAATGTTTGACTTGGCAGATTTTGGCTGTCCAGTCACGAAATCCTTTGAAATGTGTTCCCACTTCCAGGTTGGTATCGGTAAGGGTTGGAGGTCTCCTCCCGATTTTTGGTGTTCAGCCTTGACTTGCTGACACACTAGGCAGGTTGATACAAATTGAGCTACGTCCTTCTTCATTCCTTCCCACCAGTACGTTCTCCGCAGGTCATGATACATCTTTGTACCACTAAGGTGTACTGCGAAGTTCGAATGGTGAGCTTCTCGGAGTACAGCTTCTCGAAGGGTCCCAATATTAGGTAGGAACACCTTTCCCTTGAATCTCAGGTTGTTATCCTTGTTGATTGTTCATCCTGGTAGCGCCTTTCCTTCTCGGATTCGATATCGAATGAACTCACAATCCTGATGATGGTCGCAGGTTGAACTCGTTGAGGGTATCCTCCATCTCACATTCCTTAATAGTTGTCTTGACCTCTGTGCCCTATCCTTTCGGCTTAGAGCGTCAGTTACCACATTGGCCTTGCCAGGCTGATACTGAAGTGGAAACTTGTAGTCCTCCAAGTATTCCATCCATCACCGCTGCCTTAGGTTCAACTCCTTCTGAGTGAAAAGGTATTTGAGGCTCTTGTGGTCGGTGAAGACCTCGAATTGTTCTCCCCACAAATAGTAACGCCAAGATTTGAGGGCGAATACCACTGCAGCCAATTCTAGGTTGTGTGTGGGGTAATTCTTCTCGTGCAGTTGGAGTTCTCATGATCCGTAGGCTACGACTTTTCCATTCTGCATCAGCACGCATCTCAAGCCATCTCTTGACGCGTCGCAGTAAACTGTATAATCTACACCCCGCTCGGGAATGATGAGTATCGGTGCACTGGTCAGTCTTCTTTTCAACTCTTGGAAAGACTTTTCGCAGGCTTCATTCCAATCCAGCTTCATTCCTTTCTGAGTTAACCTGGTCATTGGTTTGGCTAGGGTTGAGAAATCTTGTATGAATCTTCGGTAATATCCAGCCAATCCTAGGAAACTCCTGATTTCGAATACCGAGGTCGGCTGTTTCCAATTTAGTACTGCTTCAACCTTACTTTCGTCCACTGCAATCCTGTCCTTGGATACTACATGCCCCAAGAACTTAACCACTTCCAGGCAAAACTCGCATTTACTCGCCTTGGCATAGAGTTGGCTATCTCGGAGTACTTGTAGCACTATCCGGAGGTGTTCCTTGTGCTCCTCCTTGTTGGTGGAGTATATCAAGATATCGTCAATGAACACCACTACAAATTTGTCTAAGTAGGGTTGAAAGACCTTGTTCATGAGACACATGAATACTGCCGGAGCATTTGTCAGTCCGAACGGCATCACTACAAACTCGTAGTGTCTGTATCGGGTGCGGAAGATTGTCTTGGCAATGTCCTCGTTCTGGATTCTTAACTAATGGTAACCTGATCGGAGATCAATTTTGGAGAAACAGGTTGCTCCTCTCAATTGGTCAAATAGATCGTCAATCCTAGGCAGGGGATATCGGTTCTTGACTGTGACTTGATTTAACTTCCTATAGTCAATACACAATTGAAGTGTTCCTTTTTTCTTCTTCACGAACAATGTGGGCGCTCCCCACGGTGATGTACTTAGTCTGATGAATCCTTTATCCAACAGCTCCTGCAATTGGGTCTTGAGCTCCTTTAGTTCTGCAGGGGCCATTCAGTATGGTGCCATTGAGATTGGTGTTGTTCCTAGTTGGAGTTCTATAGAGAAGTCTATCTCTCTTAGAAGTGGTAAACCTGGTAGTTCTTCAAGGAAAACATCGGCATGCTCGCAAATGATGTGTGGTAATCCCAATTCCATTCGGTTGATTTCTTCCATTTGGAGACTAGCTAGCCATCCAAACAGTTGATTCTGCCACCTGGATCTCTTCGTCGTTGAACTTGCCATTTTTCTATCCCCCTTAAATCAAAAACGAGTCCCTTCGGAAGTATGAGCCGTCACCGTCTTTTGGTGGCAATCTATGACCGCTCGGTGAGCTGATAACCAGTCCATCCCAAGGATTACGTCAAAATCTGCTATGTCGATCACTCTAAGGTCGCAGGTTAGACGTAGGTTGGCTATTTCTATCTCGCACCCTCTACACACTAGATCAATAGCTATACTCCTCCCCAATGGTGATGTGACTTTCGTACTCGTACTTAGGGGTTCTATTCCTAGTGCTAGGGCAGTTACACAAGCAGAAGATATAAACGAATGTGATGCTCCAGAGTCAAACAAAGCTTGCACGTAGGTACTATACAATAATAGCGTACCTTGGATCACAGAGGGATCCTGCTCCTGCTCCTCAGTCTGTAGTACAAAGATGCGTCCTCCAGTACTCTGTTGCGTTCCCATGGGCTGTTTCCCCTTGTTCTGCCCATTTTGCGGCTGCTGTGTTGAGCCTCCGAGGTTTTGCTTGCCAAATCCGACCTGTGTAGGTTGTTGTGTTCCCTGGCCTCTAAAGTTCCTATTCTGATTCCTCTGGGGTTGGGGGCATTCCCGCTTGTAGTGGCCTATGGCCTGACAGTTGAAACATTGCACTAACACTTTGTTTTGGCCGACTCTCTGTGGTTCACCGCGCCCTGGTGCAGTAGTCTTCCATGGTTGATTGTTTTGAGACGGGGTGAAGGGTTTGGTAGGGTAGGGTCCACGGTTATTATTGGAAGGTTGAGTTCGGATTGGTCCATCGACGTTGCCTGCTACCTTTCTCCATCGGGTTTTGAAGTCAATTTCCTCACTCTCCAGCCAAAGAGCACACTTCACAACATCGGCATAAGTGGGAAAGGCTTGAGACACTGTAGCCCTTCTAGTAGTTGTCAGCCCCCATTCAAACCTTCTCGCTTTCTTGTCCTCCATTGCTATGGCGGCTAGGGCGTAGCGGGACAGTTCCTCAAACTTGGCCGCGTATTGGGTAACGGTCATCGTTCCTTGTTTCTGATTTAGAAACTCTTGTTCCCTAAATGAAAAGGGGTGGGGAAGTACTTGTCGAGAAACAGGGTCTCGAACTCGTCGAAGGTCATGGTGGCTATGGTATGGGTTGCCTCCATCAAATCCCACCAATAACGGGTTTCTCCTTTTAGCTAGTATGTGGCTAAGGCTACACGATCTCCATTTCGGGTAATCTCCAAGGTGTCCAGGATCACCTTGACTTCCTTCAGCCATGTTTCAGCTATGGTGAGGTTGGTATCTTCATTGAAGGTCGGAGGTTGGCGTTTGCAAAATTCGTTCATCGCTTGGGTTCGGGTCATAGGTTCATCATCACGGTTTTGGTTTCGGCGGTTAGCGTTTAAGGCTGTTATGAGCGCTTGCATGACTTCAGCTAGGTCGGGGTTGGTGTTAGAGGATTCACCATTCTCATATCCTAGTCCACTGCGTCGGTTCACCATCTACGAGTAAAAATTGAAAGGGGGAGTTTTAGTCTATCTAAATAATTTTCTTTTCGCAAATGGTATGTCTTTTTAGAAGTCAAACGCAATAGATTATATAGTATGCAACGGTACTCTTAAAAACAAGGCAACTTTTCATAGATAAGTAGGACATTACAATTACAAACATAGAGTTCTACTATAAGGCAAGTAGACTTAAAACAAGATTCCCTAATACAAGTTGAGACGAACCTACATGCTCTTACTACACGATCTTACGGCTTACAAAGCCTTATTCTACTCTGTGGCCACAACACTCTAGGGTGGACCGATTCTAAAGACTTCTCTCAGCCACATTTTGTAGCTCCTCTCGACAGTGGTTTCTTCTCTAAGAAGACGCTCACGTTCTTATGCGAGCATCTCATCCATAGTTAGGACGGGTGGTTCCTCCAGTGATCCTAGGTAATACTGGGAGAGATTCAGCATTGTAGCCTCCAACTCTGGGTCAGACATGAGGTAGTCGAATGGTTGCTCATAGTTCTGCACAGGTGGAGCAGGGCCAAATGGTTGCTCGAAATTCTGCACAGGTGGTGCAGGGACCTGGGTAGGTGGAAGGGGCTCGGGATTTGCAACTGGTGGGGGCATTTCCCAAGTGATTGGGACTTCATAGAGCTCCATGTCATCCTCGGATGCAAAGGTTGGTCCAGTGTACTCTGGTGCTAGTAATGACCGATAGTTGGCTAAGACTCGTGGGGCGAATGGTGGGCATCTTCCTCATGGTAGGTTCGACATCTGTAACAATAAGAGAGTTATATATTAGGCTTAACGGTGTAAGGAGTGTACGAAACATAAATAAATATAAGTACACACAAACATTGATCATTTGCAAAAGGAAAATACAAGTCTTTTATTACTAAATAGAACGAGTACATCATAGATTACTAGCCTAAGCTTCCTACTGCATTCCGATTACGACAAAAGATCCAACCACAAGCTAGGCCTTCTTAACTAGTCTAGAGAATGTTTGGAAATTTGACCGTATATGCGCCTATGTCGATCTCGTAGGGTGGCGGTGGTACTTCATTGTAGTCTCCGGGCATGTCTATGAAGCTTGGCATGACCCATCCTGGCTCTATTTCTCCAAACTCCATTTCCTCATCGCTCTCATGATACAATGGTTCCTCCTCAGGAAACTCCTCTTCTTCGGGTTCCTCCTCGGGTTCCTCCTCGGGTTCCTCAGCTAGGAACTCCACTTCTACGGGAGGAGCTAATTGGACTAAGACAGGTGCTGCCTCGGCATCATTTACCTCTTCATTTACGGGAAGTAGGATGGTGCCATGTTCTTGGTAGTGGTCATGAGTGTAGGGAAAAGCATAGGGGAAGTAAGGATCTCCCACTAGTTGGTTTGTCATTGACCTTAGGGTGCTTGCAAGATGGTGAGCTTTGGCTAGTAGGTTGACTTGATAGGGACTCATGTGATTCATCTACAAGGAAAAGTTTTAAACCTCAATTAGTAGCATTTTTAGGCAAGGTTTCCTAATACTAAAAATGCAGTTTCTAAGTTCCACATTCGATTCTTGATTTAAGTCATCATTCAATTGTTCGGGAATTCCCAGCTAGGTGGTACTGCCAATTCCTACACCTTCCTTCAATCCGAAGATTGTTTTGTCAGAATTCCACCCAATTTGGGACGGTAAACTTAAACTCAATTCACGTTTATGCAACGGTCAAACTATCTCATGGTTCTACCCATTCTACCTATGGCCGAGGTTTTGAACCTAAGGCTCTAATACCAAGTTGTAACACCCCGAATTTTGGGGAACGTTAAATAGGACAATTTCATTGAAAATTAAAAGGAGTCTGGCTCAATATTACAACATAAATTTCAAAAGAGTGCTTCTAATCAACAAAGAAGGGGTAGCTAGGGTTCATATCTACTGCTCCGCTTCCTCTTCCATTCGGGCCAGCTCTTCGGCTCCAAAAGCTTCCAAGGTATAAAGTTCACCCTGTTCATCTATGAGATCTGACACATTATACCGGCGTCGCCACCAATATAATATGTCGAGGTCACCAAAGGTAACACCGTGAGCTACGAAGGCTCAATAGAATAACCCATACCCACTAACCCTTAACTTACAAACAATTGATCAAAAGTTAATGATTTCGACATGTACATGATTAACACCACAATTAACAATGATACAACACATTCACTATTCAACTAACGTAGGTGTCTATCAGTTCTGAGTTTCTCCTACACGAGTTCTCGTAGACCGTGTCATCATTTTTCCACATTTCAATAACCTTATCATTATTTCCAAAATCCGTTTAACACACCCAACCTTGGTTCCGCCGTTCCGGGTTCCCGAGTATCCTGACAATGGTTCCGCCGCACCGTGTTCCCATTGGCACACTTTGCATTGGCTCCTCTCCGCGGATAACCAAGCCACACACCCAAACTTCAGTTCCACCATTCCGGGTTCCCAAGTATCCTCACAATGGTTCCGCCACACTGGGTTCCTATTGGCACACAAAACACACACCACACAATGGGCTACCATGTCCGGCCACATTGCGGTTTCCAAAATATTTCACCTTTTCAAAACATGCCTTTTCATCAAACCACACCCTAGGTGTCATGTTTCTACTTTCTCGATTTCCGTGTCTCGTTTTCATGCATAAACTCCGCGGTAGGACTTTTCACAAAGATAAATCATTCATTGTAATCTTGAAACTAAACTAACAAGATCATCCAACTCTATATTAGTAATCATGCTCATAACCATTCTAAAGATTAAAATATGAATACTTCTATCAACGATAAAGTCTTATCTTTCGAAAACCGTTCTTTCTTCCTTTATGGGAAATTCAAAACAACACTTGTTTATTAGAGTAAAAGTAGCTTATTCAACATGCTCATTCTTTAAGATACACTTGTTGACTACCATGCATGGTGATAATAAACGATAGATAACCTTATCTAATTGAAAACTAAACCATAGATAACCTTATCTACTTAAGGAAAATGATGAGGATATTGATATTTTGAATTAAGAACATTCTACCTTCTAACGTACGATTCTATGCTATACGTAGAGTTATTGGACTAGGGGTTCTACCTTTCTTCTTGGCGGTAGTTGACGACTACAGAAAGTTGGTTGTTGTTTAGGCCGAGTAACTTCCTATAGTTGGCTTCTGGTAGCTTCGAAAGAGTAAGGTTTCTCCCGAAACTTTATTTTGACTAAACTACTTGAACTTTTTGGATTGAAAAGGTGTTTTGGGATGAGTTTCTTGAAGAACTTAGGAAGAACTTCAAGAACAAGGAAAAACTAAGCAAGAACAAGTAAGAACACAAGCTTTCTTAGAGAGATAAGTTGAAGGATGAAGGTGTGAGTTGAATGGTGAGTGAGGGGGTGCTATTTATAGCAAAAATTTGGCTCCCTCTCCTCCCTCCTTGGCCGGCCTCCTCTCCCTCCTATTACCCATTGGATTTTGCTCCATTGACTTGTCATTTCAAGTCTTTCAAGCATGCCATGCCTTGTCACTTCCATTTTAGGCCATAACTTAGGTCATTGTGAAGGTTTCATTGACTTGTCTTGTCCTAGTATGGGCTAACTTGCAAGAAAGAACAAGATTCTAGGCTAAGATTATACTTAAAGTGGTCTAGTCATGGGTTGTCATGAGATAAATAGGCTTATGGCTACAATGGTAGCTTTTGGGAGTGACCAAAGTCACATGCACACACCACACTCCCTCCCTCTCCCTCTCTCTTTCGGCCTTTCTCTCTCTCTCTCGTACAATGGACAAACATATATATATATATATATATAAGTACATATATATACATCTAGGAAGGTGAAACCTAAATAATTAGGCTTAAGGCTATGACCTAGGTGTGCATGCATGGCATGTCTAGTCTTGCTTGTTTTGGAAGCAAAATGATGGCTATGATTTGTCTTGTCAAATTATACGCACTTTGGCAAGTCAAAGGTTTATTATCCATGGGATAATAATTCCCCTAGCATTTATTAACCAATGGGCAAGGAAATAAAGAAGGTAGGCATGGGCTTGAATGACCATTCATGGGGTATAATGATTACCCCTAAAGGTCTAAGGGTTCAATTTGGGTTTAGGAGGGTTCATAAGGTTCAAACATGGTCAAAAATGTCCAATTAGGGTTAGGGTAGTATAACTAGGTGAATCGGTGGTCCGATTCCTCCAACTAGTCGGTTGGAAACTAACTTTACTCACCAAGTAGGGTTTTTAATCAAGAAATGAATCTTAGAGGACTAAAATCTAATTATGATGGATTATAAAAATTAAAAAGGAATATTAAAAGTAATATTAAGTAATTAAAAGAAATTTTGATAAATAAATGAAAATTTTTATTAAGAAAAATTCCGAGTCGTTACAGTGAAAGTCCAAGAGGCACCGTTCAAGCTTTAGCCTAGTACTGTTTTTATTTCGTTTCATCATCAGGGAGCCTCAAGTCCACAAATTAAGTATAATTAATCGGTCCAAATTGGGGTGTCTACAATTGCCCCTATTTGGACGGTGCTCGACATCATGTTTGGATACGAGTGACGCCCAAAGATTGAGATAGCCCAATTCGAGCTCTACTAACTCCTTAATCCAAAAATCAAATGCAAGTGAAGATGTACAAGCATTTAAAGTCATGAGGTCGTGCTCTTTTGAGCTGCCTATGTACCCTTTTCTGGAGGGATCAGACGAGCGTAGTTTTTGGGGCAAATGCAATCATGCTTGCTGTAGAAGGCATAAAGACATGCAAGCAAATAATTGACAAGATAGATTGACTGAGGAGCACCCACCAATTGCTCTGTCTCAGTGGGTGGAATAATTAAACAGGCGAAAAGGGTTGTAATCGACGCCATGCTCTTGAGGCAAAAGATATAACATAAAATACACCAACGAGACAAGTTAGTTTGTCTCAAAGAGATTTAAATGTGATTAAACCCCGAGGGGTGCCATCCAACGAGATAAGTCAATTTGTCCTTGAAGGAATAAAATGCAATTAAACTCCGAGGGGTGCCATCCAAAGAGACAAGTCAGTTTGTCTCAAAGGGATAAAATGCGATTAAACCTTGAGGGGTGCCATCCAACAAGACAAGTTAGTTTGTCTCGAAGGGATAAATGGCGATTAAACCTTGAGCGGTGCCATCCCACGAGGCAAGTCAGTTTGTCTCAAAGGGATAAAGCCAAATCTATGGCAAAAGGTGATTGATAGGTGTCTCTCAAGATGATGCCAAATCTATGGTGGAAGATGATTGAAAGATGACCCTCAGGATGGTGCCAAATCTATGGTGGAAGTCGATTGAAAGATGACCCTCAGGATGGTGCCAAATCTATGGTGGAAGTCGATTGAAAGATGACCCTCAGGATGGTGCCAAATTTATGGCAGAAGATGATTGAAAGATGTCCCTAGGACAATGCCAAATTTACGATGGAAAATGATTGAAAGATGTCCCTCAAGATGGTGCCAAATCTATGGCGGAAGTCGATTGAAAGATGACCCTCAGGATGGTGCCAAATCTATGGTAGAAGTCGATTGAAAGATGTCACTCAAGACAATGCCAAATCTATGGCGGAAGGTGATTGATAGATGTCCCATAGGACAATGCCAAATCTATGGCGAAAGATGATTGAAAGATGTCTCATAGGACAATGCCAAATTTATGGCGGAAAATGATTGAAAGATGTCACTCAGGATGGTCACGCTTTGAGACTTGACAACGACGACACTGTTTTTTTTTTTTTGTAGAAAAATAGGGGACACATCTAAGTGTCCTTTTTGCTTTACTGTCTTTTGGCCAGTGGACCGGTATTTTCAGGTCTTTTGGATTTGGGATGGAGTTTGTCTTTGGATGGGAATTGGGTTTGAACTGGAGCCAGGGCTTGTGCTAGAGTTGGTTTGAGCTTGACTTTGGTCAGGGCTTGAGTTTCGAGCTTTCATGTCCCAGTCTTGATGTTCGCTGTATGCTTGCAATGACTGATGACATCGGGTTGATGTGCCCAGTGAGTGAGAGACCTCAGTTCTGATTCTTTTCCTTGATTCCATGATAGTTTCGGCAACAAGTTTTATCATGAGCACAAGCGCGGGTTCTTCCATGTATTGGATTGTCTCTCACGAATTGGGGCCTCAAGATCAATATGACTTGACTAGAAGGATGATCTTGTGTGAATTTGGACAAGGCCTAGATGACTCAAAAGACAAGAAAGACCTTTTATCAGATGACTGACTTTCAATGATGACCTTGACTGGACGAGGAGCTTGATCACTTGAGGGTTCGAAAAAATGGCAAGCATGCCCCACAATTGATGTTTGAAATTGTCATGATAAAATCAAGTTTCGATGATTTTCCCATTCGGGGTTTCGAAATTGTTTTAGCTCCATCAAGATTTTCTTTGATCTTGTTTTGTCAAAACATGAGAATTTTTACCACGAACCGTGCCCCAGGTTGCAAATGACAACCCATGGATTTTGAAAATGCCTCAGTTTGGATTTTCGCCTTTTACGGGATTCACAAAATGTCTTGCCATTCCTTCTTGTTTAATCCCAGTGCTTAGGATTCTTGTTATCAAGTTGCGTTTTCCAATCTGAAAAGACTTTATCTAGGTTGTAACGTGTTAAAGGTTTGGCTTAACAAAGAAAGAATAATAGGCTCAAGAATTTTCATTTTCTTTGGATTTCGAGAGCTAGTAGCCATCTTGAACGTTTTTTGTGCCCCTTTTGCTTTTGGTTGGCACCTTCTCTCACCTGATTTGCTTCGCACTTTGTTGTGTTGATTTGTTTAGCACTTTCATTGATTTTGAGCTTTCTTTGATTTTTCTTTAATGTTTTGCATCTCATTGTGCCTATGTATTTGGCACTTTCACGTTTCAAATTTTGATGCGCCGATGATTGTCATGTGTTTGGCACTTTTGTCCTGCACATTTCACCTTGGTGTGGGGGATAGCTGCCTTACTGGGTTCTTTCAAAGAAATCGACTTCGGCTTAAAGGGGGTATCAATGGATATATATCTTCAAGCGTTTAATAAAAGAAAATAATGCCTTTCTTCATTTTGAATTGCACAACTTGATAACTTGATCTTAGATGCAAGTTAAGAGATTTGTGTGCTCTAACTTTTGCCTAGATCACATTTTGAGGTTTTGATCTAGCGAGCTTTTTCTCGGGCCAAGGCGTCGTTTCTCGACGGCGTCAGGAAGTGGTCCCATGAAATTCTTCTTCTTGCTAGGGCGAAGGTTTAATCGACAACTGTCTCATGTTTTGATTCCTCAATTGATGGTGAAAAACAATTCCAAGTTAAGGGACTATCACAAAATGCAAGTTTATTATCACAATTTCGACACAAGAGGCTTGACGTAGTTTGGGCCAATGAAACTGACTCTCTTTTCTATTTTTCTTCTTTGACAATAAACTTGAATTTGAAAATATACAGACACGAAAGCATGCTAGACTTAAGGGACAAACTGACTCGAAATTGAAAGACGAAGAATCGACTTGAAACTTGAAAACTTCTAGATTCGTGAGAGATGGGATTGACTTCATTGCACTCAATATCCTCCTCCAGATCTGAGGCCCGACACTGGGATGGTTCCGTCATTGATTAAGTCTTGGATCTTGTGACGGAGACGGTGTGCTTATATATGTGATGGTACGAACCCTAGAGCTAGTCAATGAAAAAGCAACACGTCGGGGTGCTAGCGCGCCAGCCACTACAAGAAAAAATATATTTGCTGACCAAAAAAAATGGTAATGAAATTTAATTTTTACTATAGGTGACATTGTCGTCACCTATAGGTTGTCACCGAAATTCACCTTTGGTGTCGAAAATTTTGAGCCAATGCTAGCGCGCTACTCGGGCGCTCCGTGAGCGCCATTCAAACACAGGAATTAAAATTAAGTAAAAAATTAAGAACACTTTGAATAGCGCCACCGAAGGGCCTTAGCACTCTTAAAGCACCTATGAGTGCTAGCACGCACCAAGAGCACTCCACTTAGCTAGCACACGGTTCTGTTCACTTTTTGCCTTAGAAAAATTTCTCTTTCAAACCAAAGCCAGCCACACCACTCCATGCCTTAGAATTAAAAACAAGATTAGTCTATTTTAAGTTTAGGCTTGAAACAAGAAGTGATGCATGAAAAAACATTACACTAAATGCATATGAATACATATAACTCTTTCATAAAATCTGAGCATCCTTCGTGGCGGGAGCTTCTTAACATTTCTTCATTCACCGGGCAGAGTGTCTAGACAAGATAAAATAAAAACTCTCACCTAAACCCAAATGAAAAAAGAACAATACAGTCTCCAATGGTTTTGACAAAAATCGGAAAACGCCAATCAGTGGCGGACCCAGAAATTTGACATAGCGGGGGCACCAATTTTCTTTGTAACGCCATAATATGTGAGTTATAGTTAAACACATTCACACCAAAATAATTTTAGCATTCATGATAATGTAATAATTTAAAAGTATATATGCATTTTAATAACAAGCTACTTGGACAAATTTGCGCACCTCGACTATATGTGTTAAAACAAAATTATCACATGTTCATCATCTATTTTCCTATTATTAACTCTACAAGTACAAGTTTCGGAGACCAAAAATGTACAAATATAATGTGCGAGTTCATATTGAGTACTACACGAATGATTGAAGACATTGGGGAGTGGGGGAAACCTTGGTTGTGAAAGAGTTTTAGTGGATTTTGAAAAAAAAAAAAACTTTGGAGTGCCGGTATTGAACTGTTTTAGTGGATTTTGAAAAAAAATTAAAAAAAGTCTTCGCAGCTCAGGGAATCGAACTCGCACTGCTTGTTCCATATAGGACATTGCTTACCATTGCAACAAACTTAATCTTATTGTAGAAGTTAACATATATAATATATATATAGGGAAAATTTTCATAGTCATCGCTGTAGTTTTACGATTGTCTCACTTTCGTCCCTCTAGTTTTAAAGTGCTCCAATTTCGTCCCTGTAGTTTGTTTTACGTTCCAAATTGGTAAAATCGTTAACACCGTTAATGAAACTAACCGAAAAAAAATAGTGTTCCAATTTTCAATCTGTTTGAACCGGTGCAAATATCTTATTTTTCTGATTATTTTATCTTAAATGGTCATACTGGATTTTTGGTTCTAAGACTTTTCAATGAGCACCCTAAGAGAACCCTGAAACTAAATAAGGAGTCTTCGAGTGCTCGTTGAAAGGCCTTAGAGCAAAAAATTCATTACGACCATTTAGGATAAAATGATCAAAAAAATAAGATCTTCGCACCGGTTTAAACGGATTGAAAATTGGAACACTTATTTTTTTTCCCGTTAGTTTCGTTAACGGTGTTAACGATTTTATCAATTTGAAACGTAAAACGAACTACAGGGACGAAATTAGAGCACTTTGAAACTAGAGGGACGAAAGTGAGACAACCGTAAAACTACAGGGACGACTACGAAAATTTGCCCTAATATATATATACACAAAATTGGAAAAAAATTAAAAAAAAAAAAAAAAGGCGTGGGGCACGTGACCCCACGTGCCCTATGGTGGGTCCGCCCCTAACGCCAATCATACTACCATTTCCTACCAACAAATGTATCCATCCACGTACCCACCAGGGTAGATCAGGTATTTTTTTTTATCAAGAAAAAAGGATATCAGGTGATGAGAAAGAGCAAATAATCTCTCTTTTTTCCTGATCAAAACATTCACTTAATTAAGTTGATCCAACACTGCATAATTGAAGAGGAGTGATGATCCATGCCCAGCAGCGAGCACTGAATAATCTTCCATCCAGGCGTTTAAATCTTGTTCTTGCAGAAGGCCGGGGGAAAAGCTGGAAGGCCGCTCTTTTCGACAATATACCTTTTTTCCTTAATGAAAGCTAATCTTTAGAACGTACGTAAAAGAACCCTTTGGGACCAATAAATTTGTGCACTTGTGTTTAGAGTGCATGTTACTCCTACATTGGAATTAATTGGAAGGCAAATAAGAATACACTTGGTGAAGTGGTAGATCTTATCAAACTCAGAGTAGCTATTTGGGTTAAAGGAAGGTGTAATCTTTCTTATGAGATTGAAGACTTCAGGAGCCATTTGGATGGCATTAGAGCATTTCCAATCCTTACCTATTTTTTCACCCAAATTAGGGTAAAGATTTGAGTTAGAAGCTTGATTTGGACAAGACATCTCCAATGGTATACCCATAGTTTTACCCAAATCTATTATTGAATGGTAAATTGTAGTTAATGAGTGACACACTTCTAATTGATGAGAGTGAAAAGAGGTTTGAAAAAAATGGGTATGGGTTTGAGTCTCCCCAAATTTGGATGACGAATGAGGAGAACTCAAAATGGGTAGATAAATTGCTATGACATATTAGAGATGAGTTTTTAGGCTTTTTACTCAAATTTGGGATATGGATAGTGTTTGATCAAAAAAAAAAAAAAAAGAGATTACAGAGTCGTAGTACCCTAATCTGACCTCTTCGTAAAAGCGATTGCCCCACAACCTTTTGAGAAAGGTTGTGAAAGTTGGTTAAGATTTGACTTACTCGTGAAGGACATGATATTTAATGAATAATAAAATGAAACAACAAACAAACAAAATCATTTGTATTTCTGTGAATAAAGTGAAAGAGTACACAAAAAGTAAAGTAAAGAAAAGATAGAGACTTAGTAATATTGGAATTACAAGTCTTTCGAATGCTGAAAAAGATAAAGTTCTGAGAATCAAAAAGACTGGTACTGAATTATGAGGCGAGAGCCTTGGGCCTACCCTGTTTTTCCTTATTTATAGTTGTAAAGACCTTGAAACTTCAGATAAGGCCCCGAAAGTGCTCCACGTGTTCTTTGAAAAAAAACTGCTCCCATCTTATTAAAAAAAGCTAAAAATATGTACCACCATTGATATTGGCGGTAACTCCCCCTAATTGATGCCACATGGCCCTTTGAATTGGTCAAAAAGTGACATAACTACTATTTTTTAAGGCCTTTTCCCACTTTCAGCATGCACGAACCATTTCTGCTATAAACATGGCTCACCCACGCTCCAAGTAGCAATAACTTCCTAGTAACCGTCATAGTGGAGGACTATTCCCTGAATATGCCCTGAAAAGTTGTCAACCGTCCCTTGAATTTAGTCTCTGAGAATGCGACACATGTCTCATGTCTCTAAACCACTTCCAACTCAAATTGATTATAAACGTATGCTGATTGAAAATCGAAATTCCTGGATGGTTGCCACGTGGCCCTTTGAATAGGTGTAAAAACTAGAAAAACTCAAATTTTTCAGGACTATTCCTTGATTTGCTCATCTCACTGACCATATTCAACTGAAACATGCTTCATTAAGTGCCACGTGGCATTTATGACTGATCCTCACGTATTTAACCTTTTTAATGCTTAAAATCTAGGGGAATGAAGGAATATTCTCTGAGAATCTACTTGTGAATGCAATCAGACCCTAAAAAATCTCAACTATCCTGAAAAGTAGGAGTTTGTTGCTGAATATTAGGGTCGGGAAAATCTAGTATACCCTTGTCATTTTGGGATTGGTTTTCAACCGTTGATCCTTTAGCACTTGGACTTGATCGATTTTGACTTTCTCATTGACCAACCAAGCGGGCCAACTTGATTTTGACTCTTTGTTTGACTATGAATTCGGGCCCACTTACCATGTGGCACTCAATCATTAGCTCTTTCAAAATGTGTCAAAAATGGGTGTAAACTGGTAGTAAAATTGGTAGGATTGAAGATGCTCTCAGAAGGCACAAAATTTGATCTGCTTCTAGTTTATGTTTCTTTTCCTTGTCCAACTCTTGATTGGCCTCTCTCTTCTCTCCCCTGGATTGTTGACTTTGCACATGATTGAATAGGAGTGCTGCTATTGGTACATATAATATGTACATACAATGTACATATAGATTTTTTGGGGCCCAATTCGGGTCCCACAAAAATGATCCGAACCGCTAATTATTTTTAAAACATCTTTTTATGGAGCCCTGTAAAAAATGAGCTTAACCCGATATCGGTAAGGATTTTTTCTGAATTTGTAGGGGCGAAACTAAGCAGTTAAGTAGTTTCGCCTCCACAAATTAAGAAAAAATCCTTACCGATATCGGGTTGTGCTGATTTTTTACGGGGCTCCATAAAAAAATGTTTGAAAAATAATGGGCGGTTTGAATCATCTTTGTGGGACCCGAAGTGGGCCCCACAAAACTGATATGTACAAAATATGTACATTTCATATGTACCTCTAGCATTTTTGATTAAAAAAAAAGAATTCACTTGGAAAAAAGTGCTCCACATTTTCATAGTACTTTATAAATATCCACAGTGTGACCTAATAAGTTTCAGTTTGACCATCAATGTGGTTTATATGGTCGCATTACATGAGATCGGACCCACAGTTAAATCTTGTGGTATAAAATCAAGCATGGAAAATGTTTTCTGATGCCTTTTTTCGTTACTACTTTTTCGATATGAAATGAAAGACCATCATGATCGAATACTCCCTTTATCCCATGTTGTTTGTCAATTGTTTCTTTTGTCTCTTTTGTGTCTATTGGGTATATCTTTCTATGTGAATCTTCAAAAATATGAAATACGGATCTTATTTGATAAATTTCATTTTTTTTATAATATAAAGTTGTCAAAATCATGAAAAATATGATCGAAAGATATAATCACGAGACACAAAAGAGACGAAAGGAATAATGAACAAACAAAATGGGACAGAGGGAGTATTATTCATGTTTCTTTTTTAGATCAAATAATAATGTAATTTTTTTAATAATTTTTAAATTAGGGCGGTTCCGGGGACACTTAACAAAACCCTCCAAATCTTAATGTCATAGTTTCCGATCAAATTTTGATGATCCGAGCTGCTCAATGTGTTCAGAATGTGATTTTAAAAGTGCCCGCGAGAAACTGACAAAAAAACTAACCGGGAAGGGCTTGATTTGAGCAGTTTTTTATTAGACCGTTCAATAAAGTTCAATAAAAAACTGTTCGGATGAAGCCCTTCCAGGTCATTTTTTTTGCTGATTTCTCGCGGGCACCGTTAAAATCATGTCTGATTACATTGAGCAGCCTGGATCATCAAAATTTGATCGGGAACTTGGGGGGGGGGGGTGTTTAAGGGTCCCCGGAACCGCTCCGTTTTTGAATCTCTTTTTAATTTCAAAAAAGAATTGAGATCTTTAAATTGGTAAAATAATCCAGAAAAGAGAGTGGAGAGACATTAATAAAAAAAAGAGTGGCAAAATCAATTCCCAATAATTTGTTACTTGAAAATATATAAAGATTTGTTTTAATAAACTATATGCACCGATAGAACTATACAAAGTGAGTGATAAGTTGACCGCATACATAATTACATATTCTATTAGACTCCACAAGAGTGGGGAACAGAAACCTTATCTGTTTGGAACATATGGAAGGGAAAGGAAAAAAAAAGAAAATTAAAAAAAATTTCCTTTCTATTGTTTGGTTTGAAGAGAAAGAGTAAAGAAAATAAAAATTTCAAGTGTAGTGAAAAATAAATTTTTCCTCCCATTCTCTTCTTATTTTCCTTCTCTTTTATTTTCCTTTCTTTTTCTTTTCTTTCCCTAGATTCCAAACGAGCCTAATGGAACCAAAACACACCATTTGGTATGCCCAATGCCAGTCAAGGAAAGATGGCCCCCAAGGAAGAAAAAGCGCCGGAGAGAGATAGAGAGAGAGGGACCCAGCCGCCGCAGCTCCATAGCACCATCTCCCACTTGCCCATTGCCCAATAATAGGAGTATAAAAATCGTAAAACCCCTCAGTCACGTTTCAGCCCAACCAAAAATTTCCTTCCCCTCCGGTGGTCAAGCCTACAAAAGTCCATACCCAAGAGGAGCAAGAAATCCATCATCTAACACCCAAAACTTTGGCAATTAAAACTTCCTTCCCCTCACTTACATTTACTATAAGTTTATTTTTAGATATGGTTAAATATTCATTTCTTTTAGAATTTTTATTTTATTTAATTTCTAGAAAGTAACCTTCATAAATGATTAAATTGTAATTCTAAAAAATACAAGGCAAAGTGTGCGTAATATTGAATACGTAGTCAAATTTTACAAAAAGACATACATCTTTTATTTATTCTCTTAAAAGATTGAGGTTTCCGTACTTGACCAGCAACAAGATACATATGGTGTTTGTCAGGCTCCTAGTTGGACTCTCGTGATTGTGTTCGTGTTTGGGAGAAATTTGCAAGAAACAAACAGGAAGGACCAGTCTTCTAAATTGAATGAACTAAGATACATAACATGTTTGTTTTAGTTATTCGTATATTTAATTAGTTTGTTTTTGTTTTTTGCTCTAAGATTTTATATATTATTGATTGTGATCGAGGTCGTGTGGGATTCACATTGTTGTTTTCTGTCAGTCAACTCCTTGCCAACTGCTCCCTCCATCCCATTTTAAATGTCTTCTATGGTTTTTTATGCATTTTAAAACTCCCAAAAAATTATTTTATATATCATTTTTTTATTTTCTTTATAAGAAATTAATGTACTCATTGAAAACTTTAGTTTGGAATAAAACTATCAAATAAATAACACATAGAAATATATTTTTTTGGGGTTTCAAAATGTATGGATTGCCGTATGGGGCATTTAAGTAGGACGAACAGAGTATTTGCTTTGTTTTTCGGGTCAAATGATTGGCAGGTGTAGGAGTGGCAACTTAGTTGGATATTCGCTCCTCAACATGCGCGATGTCATTGTGTTTAGGGTTCTTTTAACCCTAGTAACATATTCTCATAGAGTAGTTTAATATATATATTTTTTCTAATAATAAAAATACTGGTTTTAGATATTCAAATGTGTAGAGTTAATAGTAATCCTTTAGTCATTGTTCGTTTTGGGTCTCAAAATCCCTACGTACAATCTCTAATATTTTTTCTCTCTCTCTCCACTTGTTACTTTAAAAAATTTCTCTCAAAACCTAAACTGAATAGAGAAATCTTCTATTGCACAGCTCTTTAGATGTTGGCTATGTAGAAAATCAATTGTTCGAGTTAGTTTACCAAATGAAATCAAGTAACTCGAACTCAGTACGTGTTTGGTTTATTAAAAAGAAAAGTTTCTCTTAGTTTTTGGGCTTTTTGGGTGTTTTCTTTATTTTTTTTTAAAAAATATTGCTTTTACTATTTATGCCACGTTATCGTCTCCATTAAACTGGGACCGCGCCAAGCAATCTTTTGTATGAATAGAGTTTTCTCCTTAGAGCAGGAATCTGGGCTTGCAACCCTCATATGGACGCACCATAGCGATGGGTAGCGCGTGGCTCCCACGCGTGGGGCCACGTGTTGCGCGATTGGGGAGTCACATGGCGAGCTAGGGTTCGTCGGCCAAACCGTCAACCCCGCGAAGGATGAGTATACGTGTCGCATGCCCATTGGATAGTCAAACGGTCAACGGTCGCGCCTATTGACCTTTCCTACAATTGCCCCCCCATGCGCGGATGGCTCACACACTGCCACGCACGCATGCAACGGTTGGGACGGTTCGGATCTGGGCAACCACCACACCCCTTTGTTGCACCATTTTTTTGAGATATGAGGGCCCCTCCCCTTCTGAGTATAAATAGCCATATTTAGCCAAAAATCTTGTCATTTTCCAAAAGATCCAGCCTCTCTCTCTTCTCTCCTCCACCAAAGTTCTTAACTTTGCTCTTCTTCTTCCTCCTCCTTCGGGTGACATCAACTCTTTCTCTCCCCCTTCCTTCTTGTAAACCCGTTTCTTAGTCAAAATGATTAGGGATGATGTGGAATCGGGGAGCAAGACCATCATGCAGACCTCCATTCGAGTGCTCCCCGCCGAAGAATGGTTTCGGGCACCGTACCTATGTAGTTCAAGTGACTCTTTCTGGAGAAAGGTGGAGGCTTTTGTCCTGGAGGTGGAGATTTCGACAAAGCCTCTCACTCTAGTTTCCGAGGTGCTCCCAGAGGAGGCCGATCTGATTCCTCCTTGCTCTGTCTTATGCTTCCAAGTGGAGAGAGGTGACATCCCCTCTTGCTTTGTCAACTATGAGGCCACTTCTCAGGCACCGGTTCATTGGCGGGACTGGGTTTAGGCGGTTTTGAGCAACTCGCACTCGGTGTAGATTCTTAGGGCTTCCCGTGCTCTCGAGCCCGTCTGTTTGTCCACGGAGTTAAGCATCCGCAAGAACAACACCAACATTGATCTCATGGTTTCCCGTTGGAGCAAGGACACCCATACTTTCGGGTTCCCGTGGGCAGATGGAGGCCCCACTATTCAAGACTCGGTCATGCTGATATGGTTGAGTACGAGAGGGGCGATGGCCTTCGACCCTTCAAACCTCTCTTCGGCAGATGCGAGGTCGGTGGATCGGTTGAGGAGGGCTTATACAGAGGTAGGCAAGTGCGGCTACCGCTTCGACAGAGAGGGACGCATACGGGCCCCTGTGAAGTCAGGCAAGACGTCTTGGGGTTGTTGGTTGAGGTACTTCTTCAAGGCCTTACCCCCTCTAGGGACTATGCCTCTAGTGGGACAAGCAACAAAGTTCAATGGGAATATGCTTGATTTTGATCTCCACCTTGCAAGTTTTCTCGTTTATTGGCTGTCTTTTTTTGTGATTCCAAACTTATGAAGGACCGAACCATACAGTTTTCCCCCTTGCGGTGAGTCTCGCAAGGGGGGACTTTGTTCCGCTTGGGTCTCTTCTTGAGTTCTTTGTTCCATCGCCTTGACTAGGTCCATGTTGATATGGAGAGATCCATGGGGCGCTATGATATGGTATCGGTGGTACACACACAATTTCTTATGGCCCTCTTCTTTGAGCACTTCCCTAGTCTCTCACCTTCCCCCGCGAATATTAGCGAAGGTGACGAGCCATGACCCCAGATCAAGCGGTGGAGCAGAGTTAGTTTGACCTAGTCTTGGGGGAAGCGTATTGACGACTTCGGCCGATTCTTTCTGCGCCCTTATGCTGAGCCTATGGATGGTGCCCTTCTTACCAAACTTTTTCTCAGAAGATGAACGCATCGTGGACTTTCGGACCGAGGGTGCCTCGATTCCTGCTTCTGCTCGTTCTGCCTTTGTCGTTGCTTGCTTGTGTTCCCTTCCTGCGTTATGCACGGAGGGGGCATGCTCTATATTGTATCGCTCTGACAGAGTGGCGAGGCAATTTGACTATGACCAGGGCGCGTCGGGGTCCGGCACCACCGTTGAAGAGTTACATGGAGAGTATCCGTCGCTTCACTAGGGCTTATGTAGAGGAGCAGCCGTTGAAGAGTTACATGGAGAGTATCTGTCGCTTCACTAGGGCTTATGTAGAGGAGCTGTCGGCAGGTTATGAGGTTGTGACACTTTCGGAGAATGGCAAGGAGACTTTCTTTACGGCTAACAACCGTTTGGATTGGCGCCGCAACCTAGACTCTTTCATCAACTATGTGTGCAGTAACCCCGTAGTTCCAGCTGTCTCTGACGTTTATCATCACGACATATCTCTGAGGTCCCCAAAGGCGAGGCAGCCCGGGTGGCATGGCAAGCGTAGTTACTAGGCTTCGTCGACTGCTACCTCCGCGGCCATCCGCGGTATTACCATTGTGGAACCAATCTCCACCGTACTTCCATCGAGGGTGACCCGTGCTAAGGCTAAGGAGTAGGCCTCTTCGCAACAGGTAGGTTTCTAGCTAAAATGGTTGTGGAAGGTACGTCTTTTGAACCATATATCTCCATTCGTCTTTTTAGCAGCATCTGTCACTATCACTTCTATAATTGAACTCATATCATCCCCCAGGGTGCCCTGATCAGAGCAACGAGGACTCCATGCTCCGAAGAGGCGCCCATGAGTGTCGTGTCAACTAGTGAGATTCGTCTACCCTTTTTCTTGTTTTTGCCTTCTACTAACTTACACATTGTTTCATTGTCATCTTCTCATACGCACTCATTTGCCTCGCAGACCCTTCACTCGGGTATGGGGGGGGGGGGAATACACCTTAAGAGAAAAAGAGCGGATGTAGGGCCTCACGTGCGTGAGGAGGGTTCCGACAGCAGTATTGATGATACCATCCCAATCAGTCGGTCTTTCAAGCTGCCCCGCGTTGCTCAGTGTAACCCAAGTGGCAAGTCCATTGCCAAAGACAAGAAGGTTATTGATCTTGATGAGGGCGACTCTGAAGGGACCGGTAGTGACGCTGAGAATAGCGATGCCCTTAGCAACGAAGATGGTGAGGACAGCAATGCTGATGTTGGTAGTGAGGATCAAAGCAATGATGACGGCTATGGTGGGGATCATATTGATGATGATAATAATGATGGAGGTGAAGATAACAATGACGACAATGCTGATGACTGTGATGGTAGTGACGGTGATGGTAGTGATGGTGGTGATGGTGATGATATCGAAAAGAGTTTGAATCCCAATATAGAGGTGCAACCTGTGGTTAACGAGGATAAAGAGGATAACGACGTTTCGGGCTTGATACCTCATTGCAAGGTTTCGATGGAGGGATTTCTTATAGTTCCCGATATTAATCAGTTGGCACCAGAGGCGGCTATTCAGCAATAGTCTCCAGGAGTGACGATGGCTACCGCGAGTCTCTTCGATAGGTGCATCAACGTGCCACCTATTGACGACCTCTCCACACACTTTCAAGCTCATGATGCGGTGGTGGAACTTGCAAATCTGAACTCCACAGAGGTCTTTGTGGACATCCAGAATGACTCGTTGATATCTCTCGGGACCCCATAAGCAAGGTATGTCATTAGTGATTTTGGTGAGGAGAGCTCTCTGTTGGCTGGGGGCCCATATTGCAACAACAGACTGAGGCTGGCACAAGTCGCATGCAAGAGGTGGTTGAGGACGACCCTGAGGTGCACGAAGTGGAGCCGCCTGTCGTTAATGAGGAAGAGGTGCTTTCAAACAAGGCTTTCCTTGAGCACTTCCGTGTCTCTCGTGAGCCGACTTCTTTCCTTTCTTTCAGTTCGAGACCGCTTCCTGTACACATTCTTCAAGGTTCGTGGCCTTCACAGCCAGACCATGGGCCGTCTGCAACACCACTGTCTCTACACTTTCTTGCAGAGCATTAGAAAGATACAAATGGGTGATTTGTGCACCAAGTGGGTGGAGGAGATCGGCCTCACTTTGCAGAACTTTGACAAGCTGGGCTTTGACATATGGTGGGTGTAGAAAGAGCTTGAGGCTGCCAAGATCATGTGTGAGAATGAACAACAGTGGAGGCATTGCGAGGGAGCTAAGGCATCTGTAGAGGAGGTTTGCATGACCCTTGTTAGAGCACAGAGCGCGGTGATCGTGGCCAAGGAGGTGGTGGAAGAACATAGGAAGACCTACGAACGCCTGGCTGAGGAGGCTCGCCTTGGTGAGAGGCTCATTAACATCCCTCTCTGCAGTACCGACCCTTTTATGAAGGGTATCTTTGGAGCTTGATTTACATGATTCGTTTGCCACCTTTTACAAGAAAACTATTCATAATGAACAAAGGATAGCAGAAAACAACGCTTTTTACAAGATTGAAAATATAAGAAATACCCATTATCATAGGTAATACATCTTAATAAACTTAGCATTGATGAGACCAGTTTTAAAACTGTCATTGACCCTTGCTATCTCATGATGGCCGCTGTTACTGGCCTTGATTACTTCATACAGACCTTCCCACCTAGGAGTGAATTTCAGCTACTCCAGGTTCCTCATGACCGCGGTCATAGACTTCCACACTAAGTCCCTAACTTGAAATGCTCGTGGCACCACCCCTTTTGTTGTAATACTTAGCCACTGATTCCTAGTACTTTTCTTGATTCCTCGCAGCGGTGTTCCTCCTTTCTTCCATGGCCTCCAAGTTTGCCCTTCTTTCTTCTTGTGTCACCTCAGCCGCAAAGACCAATCTCGTGGAAGGCACGCTTAGCTCCGTGGGGAGAACAGTCTCTACCCCTTAGACTAAATTGAATGGATGATACGCACCTAAGATTGCTTGATCGTGGTGCTTAAGCCCGTTAGTTATAAGTCTTTTTAGCTTTTAATTGTCGTTTTTAGTCAATATTGCTCGTAAGGTAGTTTGTTGAGTGTTTCAGGCAAAATGCCCTTAAAAGGCGTGTTTTGAGTGCAAAGTCAACCCCCAAGTTAATCCAAGAATCATCGCCCGGTGAAACTTGTGCCAAAGCGACCAAAGAACGAAGGCGAGGAGCATCGGGCAAGCCAACGGTCGTTGGGTGTCAAGACAAGTAGGCTAGTCTGAGGAACCAGAGATAAGCCATCCGTATCGATACGGATTTTACGCGTATCGATACGCGTTTGTTATCTCTCGAACCAGAGAGTCCCGTATCGATACGGATTTTGTGTGTATCGATACGGGTTTGTTACGGGAGATTGGCCTTTTCAGCTTAACGATGTAGTATCGATACTTTGCTTAATCTGTATCGATACGGAGAGCTTTCGGCCAGATATTTTGCTACTTTTTGGGCTTTCCATTTATGGAATACTTGCCTTTTATAGTATGTTTTTAGATATTTGAGGAGAGAGAAACCCATTGTGTATAAATAGGGGTCCCTTCTTCCTCTTTTGCTATCTAGGTCTTTATTAGCTTTTAGATTTTCCTCCATTAATGTCCTTTGAAGCTTTTCATAGTGTAATTCTCTTAGAACTCAAGTAAGTAATTCTCGTTTGTTAATTTCTCGTTTATTAAAGTTGTTCCTACGGACTAGATCTTTTATAATATCAAGTTTGTTTTCGTTTTTATCGGTTAAAAGTCATGTCTCATTTTTATGCTTCTTTTATGCATTAGCTATGTGTGAGTAGTCGATAGGCCAAGTCTCGGGGTAATCTTTCCCGAGTACTTAGGTGGTTATTTGGTTCTCAAACCTTCGGGCTTAAAATCTTGGTTTTCGGAATTTCATTAACCTAGCCATTTTGGTCTAAGCGAGGCGTGTTAACTCCTTGGTATGAAGTTTAGTCAAGCGGTCTTGGCAAGCGACATACCGAGGGCTCGTGGCCCCCTACGTGTTAGATACATTAGCAAAAATAGGTTGATTTAATTCCGGTTAATCACATCTTTCGATAAACGTAGTCATTAAAGTTAAATCTTCCGGGCGTGAGCACGCGGTCGTGACTCTCGCCTGAGTTATAATTGAGAACCGGTAACGGCTTAAGTCAAGGGTTAGACGATCCCTAGACTTGCCTCCTTTAGTTTATCTAGCTCATTTCTAGTCTTCGCTTTATCTTTTCCACCGTTTAAAGCAAAACTAAGTTGGCCGTCTTAAATGCCACAATCCACCATATAAAACCTACAATCCGAGTAAGCTACATTCGAATTCTCTATGGGTACGATCCCGGACTTCCGAATATTATGCTACCGACGATCTAGCCCTACGCTTGGGGTATTTCAACCTTATTTCAAGGCGAGGTTGGAGGCGAAGCATTTTTGGCGCCGTTGCCGGGGATTTCTTTATCTTGCTTATTTGGATGATCGACAAACCATTGCAAGTACTCCATTTAATTTTCCTTTTATGTATATTGAACTCAACTTAGCGGATACCTCTAACTGAGCCACCAATTCGACTTGAGGTTTAACGAAGCTAGTCGAGCATCAATTGCCTTTTTACCTTCTATTTATTATTGCTTATATAGCCGTGGTGGTGGCATAACCCCACGAGACTGTTTGTGAACGAGGCGGCGGCATAGCCCCTCTAGTCTGCTTTATTGGACTGTGCAGGTTGTATGCTCAATATCTATCGTAGCCCTTTATCGAATCGGCTACATCGATCTGCATCTCGTGAGCTATCACCTCCATTAAGCCCAATGGCAGATCAACCAGCAGCTCGTACTTTGCGCGATTATTTGACGCCAGAAAGAGGTCCACATGTCTCCCCCATAGCCATTCCCACTTGCATTGCCGCCAATGCATTTGCTTTCAAGCCAGAATATCATCGGGTTATACCAGAGTTTCGGGGACGTGAATTGGAGGATCCCTATGCTCACATTCGGGAATTCGAGACTATCGTTAGCACCTTTGTGACCGGGCCCGGACAGTTAGATCAAGCTCGCCTGAAGTTGTTTCCCTTCTCGCTCAAAGATAAGGCTAAGCAGTGGTTCCATTCTTTGAAGCCCCGCTCTTTGCTCACATGGGGTGAAGTGCAAGACGTGTTCACCACCAAGTTCTTTCCGGTCAGCCGAACCAAGCTTCTCATGGATCAAATTCAGAATTTCAAACAAAAAGATGGGGAAGTCTTCTATAAGTATTGGGAGCGTTACAAGGATTTACTCGCAGCTGTCCCCCACCATAACTTTCCCATGTATCTTGTGATCAACTATTTCTATTTGGGTTGTGATCGGGAGTCCAAGCAGCTTTTGGATACGATGGGGAGTGGTGATTTCATGGGAAAGGACCCTGATGCCGCTTGGGAATTCTTAGATGCTTTGGCCGAGAGAGCTCAAACTTGGCAATACATTGATCCGGGTGACCAAGCTATGAGAAATCAAGGACCGAGAGGTTCCGGTAAATTTTCAGTGAACGAGCATAACGGTCTTGAGACGCGCTTGGATGAGTTATCGTTAAAGTTGGACAAAATGAAGCTAGAGTCGGTCCAAGTGAAAGAGGTGAAAGAAGTGAAGGAGGTTCGCCAAGTGGAGGAAGTGTGCGTCATTTGTGAGACTACGGGTCATTCGACCGACAACTGTCATACCATCCCCACCCTCCGACAGCACTATAATCAACTCCCTGAAGAGGTGTGCGCATTGAACCAACGTTGGGATCCATATTCCAATACTTACAATCCGGGGTTGAGGTCTAATCCGGCTTTCCGTTGGGGTAACCAAAATGAGGCCGGCTCGTCAACTTCTCAAGCTCTTCCTCCTCAGAATCAAACATGGCGCCAATCTCAGTTTCAAGGTCAACCACGTTTTCCTCCGGCACAATCTCAAGGCCCGCCAGGATTCATACCACCGGGCCAATTCCAAGGGCAAAATCAATTTCAGCACCAACCAGCACCACCTCCACGACGTTTTTTGGAGGATACTTTGAATGCATTCTGTCAAATGCAAACGACCACCAATGAGCAAACTACCCAAGCGATGAACGACATAAGGAATCAAGTGGGTAAATTAACTTCGGCTATCGGTGTATTGCAACAAGAGAAAGGCAAACTACCTACCCAGCCTCAACCAAACCCTCAAGGCCAACATTTTGCACAAGGCTCTTCGGTGACTTTCCCTGAGCAAGCAAAGGCCATAATATCGTTGAGAAGTGGGAAGACGGTTGATAATGCTCAAGTGGAGCCGCCGGTTGCGCAAATCTTGCTACCTTTTTCGGCACCATTGAAGCCAACAATGCCAAATGAAGAATCTCCCAAATCAGCTCCTACAGAACAATACCCCAGGCCAGCGCCTACAGAAGAAGAGAAGGGAAAGGCCAAAGACGATGAGGTTCCCAAAGCTTTTACCGTTCCCGCTCCATATCCTAACCGACTAAAGTCACCGGCCAAGCAGAATTTGAACAGTGATATCTATGAAGTTCTTCAGAAAGTGACGGTTAACCTTCCTTTGCTCGATGCTATTAAACAGATTCCATCATACGCCAAATTTTTGAAGGAGTTGTGCACTCACAAACGGCAACTCCAAGTGCAGAAGAAAGTGTTCTTAACCGAACAAGTAAGCTCACTCTTCCAGTCAACCCTTCCGCCCAAGTATAATGATCCGGGCTGTCCTACGATATCCATCACCATCGGGGGTAAAGTTTGTGAAAAAGCTCTTCTTGATTTGGGGGCAAGTGTAAACCTCCTACCGTTCTCGGTCTATGAACAACTTGGTTTGGGGGAAATGAAACCGACCCGGGTGACTTTACAATTGGCGGACAGGAGTATTCGCATTCCCAAGGGTATGGTCGAGGACGTGCTTGTTCAGGTTGATCAATTTGTGTACCCGGTTGACTTTGTGGTTCTTGACACGTGCCCGGTACCAGCAGCTCAATCTTCCGTTCCAATCATTCTTGGCCGGCCGTTTTTGGCAACCTCCGATGCCGTCATTCATTGTAGGGATGGCCGGCTTAACATGAGTTTTGGCAACATGAAGATGCAAGTCAACATGTTCCATCTTGGAAGTCAAATGGGGGACGATGAGGATGTATGCGGAGTTAGCATGATCGACTCACTTGTCCAAGACCATGTCAATAAGTTTATTTGCCAGGACGAGTTGGAACTCGCACTGACTTCCGCCGAGGCCGATTTTCTTGATGCCCCTGAGGTTGCGTATTTGTCATCTTTGCTGGATGTGGAAGAGGTGTGTGCTATTACTCCGTGGTTTCCAAAATTTGAGGAGCTACCTCCTATTGAGAAGCACGCCGTTTCGTCTAGTGTGGAACCCCCGACTCTTGAACTTAAACCACTACCGGATACACTTAAGTATGCCTATCTTGGTGAAGGCCAAGCATACCCGGTGGTGATTTCCTCCGCCCTAACCGAACTTCAGGAATTCCAATTACTCTCTAAGTTGAGGAAGCATTCAAAGGCTATTGGGTGGTCCATAGCGGATATCAAAGGCATGGATGGATCTCTGTGCTCTCATCACATTTACATGGAGGATGATGTTAAGCCCTCTCGCCAGCCTCAACGACGGTTAAACCCGATTATGAAGGATGTGGTGCGAGCGAAAGTTCTTAAATTGTTGGACGTTGGCATTATTTACCTGATCGCGGATTCTAAGTGGGTGAGCCCAATACAAGTGGTACCTAAGAAGTCTGGGGTGACGGTGGTTAAAAATGACAAGGATGAGCTTATTCCAATGCGTGTTCAAACTGGTTGGAGGGTATGCATCGACTATCGGAAGCTGAACGCCAGTACATGAAAGGACCACTTTCCCCTTCCCTTCATAGATCAAATTTTGGAGAGAGTGGCCGGGCACCAGTTCTACTGCTTCTTGGATGGGTACTCCGGTTATAACCAGATTGAGGTGGCCTTGGAAGATCAAGAGAAGACTACTTTCACGTGCCCATTCGGGACCTTTGCGTATCGTCATATGCCGTTCGGGCTTTGCAACGCCCCCGGTACCTTCTCAAGGTGTATTATGGGCCTTTTTAGCGACATGGTGGAGAAAATTATGGAGGTATTTATGGATGACTTCTCAGTTTTTGGTGACTCTTTTGAGGCTTGTCTTACCAATTTAGGGCTTGTATTAGCCCGGTGCGAGGAGAATAACCTCGTGCTCAATTGGGAGAAATGCCACTTCATGGTGACCGAAGGCATTGTACTTGGCCACATTGTTTCTTCGACGGGGATAGAAGTGGATCGGGCAAAAATTGATTTGATTGGGAATCTTCCGACTCCAAAGTGTTTGAAGGATATCCGATCTTTCTTGGGGCATGCCGGTTTCTATCGGCGTTTTATCAAAGATTTCAGTGCCGTTGCCCGGCCATTGTGTCATTTGCTTGCCAAGGATGTGCCTTTTGAATGGACACCGGCTTGCGAGGCCGCCTTCGCCCAGTTAAAGTCACGTCTCACTTCTCCACCTATTGTGCGTTCTCCGGACTGGGAATTGCCATTCGAGCTAATGTGTGACGCCAGTGATTACGCCGTTGGAGCTGTTTTGGGGCAACGGAAAGGAAAAGAGCCGTACGTTATTTACTATGCAAGTAAAACGCTCAATGAGGCTCAAATGAATTATTCGACTACGGAGAAGGAGTTGCTTGCTATAGTCTTTGCGTTGGACAAGTTTTGGTCTTATCTAGTGGGGGCTTCGATTACTGTGTACACCGATCATTCTGCTCTCAAGTACCTTTTTACGAAGCAGGATGCCAAGGTGAGATTGATTCGGTGGATTCTACTTTTACAAGAGTTTGACCTCACCATTAAGGACAAGAAGGGTGTAGAGAACGTGGTGGCCGATCATTTATCTCGGCTCGAATTCGATGATCTTACAGCTCACATTCCTATCGGTGACTCCTTTCCCGATGAGCAGCTATTCTCCCTCACCACGGCTCCATGGTACGCGGATATAGTGAACTACTTAGTCACCGGTCTTATGCCTGCCCATTGGAATTTACAAGCGCAGCATCGGTTCTTGGCCGAGGTGAAATGGTTCTCTTTTGATGACCCATACCTGTTTAAGTATTGTGCCGACCAACTTGTTCGCCGTTGTGTGCCCGAGTCTGAGCAGCCGAGTGTTATCCAGTTTTGCACACGGAGGCTTGTGGCGGCCATTTCTCGTTCAGAAAGACCGCCGCTAAGATTTTACAGTGCGGTTTCTATTGGCCACAATTGTACAAGGACACGTTTGTTTTCTGCCGGGCATGTGCGCGCTGTCAACTTCTGGGGTGCGTGACGCGACGTAATGAGATGCCACTTACACCCATTTTGATTATTGAAGTGTTTGACTGTTGGGGTATCAACTTCATGGGGCCATTTCCTACCTCTTTTGGGTACCTCTACATTTTGTTGGCCGTTGACTATGTTTCCAAATGGGTGGAGGCTATCCCCACTCGAACCAATGATGCCCAAGTTGTCGTTGAATTTCTCCGTGAGTACATTTTGGCGCGATTTGGCATGCCCAGGGCTATCATCAGTGACCAAGGATCCCACTTTTGCAACCGATCCATTGCGGCTCTCATGCGGAAGTATTCCATCATTCACAAAGTCTCCACGGCTTACCACCCGCAAACGAATGGCCAAGCGGAGCTTGCGAATCGGGAGATCAAGAACATCTTGGAGAAGACGGTTAATCCTACCCGTAAAGATTGGTCAACTCGATTGATCGATGCTTTGTGGGCTTACCGTACTGCATACAAGACTATCTTGGGAATGTCCCCTTATCGGTTGGTTTACGGAAAAGCATGCCACTTGCCAGTCGAGCTTGAACATAAAGCGTATTGGGCCATTAAGAAGCTGAATTTCAATCTAGTAAAAGCCGGTGACCGGCGCAAGCTCCAATTGACGGAACTCGAGGAGTTAAGGTACAATGCTTATGACCATTCTAGCGCTTATAAATCTCAACTCAAAGCCAAGCATGATAATAGAATTGTGATTAAAAACTTTGTGCCTGGTCAAAAAGTATTGTTATACAATTCTCGCTTGCATTTGCATCCCGGAAAGTTGCGCTCATGTTGGGCCGGCCCTTATGTTGTCAAAAATATGTCCCCTCACGGGGCGATAGAAGTCGAAAGCGTGCGTAACGGTTCCTCTTTTAAAGTTAATGGTCAGCGGCTTAAGCCTTTCCTTGGAAATTTTGAAGCAGGCGAGCCCGATGAGGTTTTGGCCGATCCTGTTTATACGGATGGCCTTTCGGTATAGTTTGTGTTCCATTTATTTGCACGGGGAGCGAAAGCGTAACCGCTGAACTTAATTGTTTGTCAGACCCGGCCCCTGGGTAGGGGGTACCCTCCATTGACTTGGGTATATGTAGCTCCGGACGCCGCTACTAAAAAAAGGATCGTGTGCCCAGCTCCGGTTAGTAAGGGCAATTTTAACATCAGTGACATAGAGCTTTCATTAGCTTTTCTGATAGGAGTAATTCACAGTGAACCACTCACGTCTTCCAGATTAGCCCCAACGGGGGCGGTATAGATCTTAGGTTCAGCCTTGATATTCCCGTGCTCCATTACCGCACTTGGCTCTATCTTGTGCCTGCCTGGTTACGATCTTAGGGGACGCTGGACTTCATTGTTTGGCGGAGTCCAGCTGTGACTTGGACGCTCCGAGCTCTGATATTAAATTCTGTGTTTTTGTACATTTGTAAATATTGCTTTTGTGTTTTGTTTTTATTTCTTATGTTTCGGGATTTTCTCACCACTAGATTTCACCAACGCATCGTTGTATCGGACTTTAACTAGTCCTTCTTTGTCGTAGTTTGCCGTTAACGATCCTTGCTCACCAGATATGTCCCTATCGGGGGCAGCTTAGGTCTTTGGGGGAGACTTGATATTCCTGTCCTTTGGTGCTAGGCTCTGTCTTGTCTCACTTTGTTTCTATCATAGGGAACGCTGGGCTTAATTGCTTGGCGAGGTCAAGCGGTGAATTTTACTTCGGGCGTGATGTAACAAACTTGACGGTCTAGTATAGCCACCCGTGTCTTGTCTACTCGGTGAGACTCGGGAAGAAAAGTATGACTCGTAAGATTGCGTGAAGATCGGGTGGTGTTCTTTGATGTTTCTCTTTGTATATATGTTTGTTGGTGCCCGGATAACACGTGCCGGGTGGTTCTAATGTCATTTGGCTGTTAGTAGGTAGTTCGAGCTTAAGTCTTTTGCAGGGTGAACGTGCTACCACACCAGCCTTGGTGGCTTGGATCTAACGTCGGAGTGATTGAGGCATTCAGGAGCCCTAAGCATGGGTGCGATTACGTGTCGCGGTTGTTAGTCCAATAAAGTTTTGGCCATGATCCTGTGTGACTAGCTGTGGTTCCGTTGGAAGAGCCGAAGGAGTCGACCTTGAAAGCCGTTCGGATGACAAAAGGAGCCGGCGACGCAAAAACCTCCAACTTGGTCGAGGTATAAGGGGGTTGACATTCCCCCGTAGGTACGATCTTTTGTTCCTTTTTCCCTACTATTGTTCTCCATGCTATGAGGGCATAGCATATTTCAAGTTGGGGGGAGGGACATAAATCGGATATTTATGTTTTATTTATGTTTTATGCTTTTCGTTTAAATTTTTCGTTTTTGGTAGATCAATCCTTCCGTTATTACAACGTTAGTGGAATGGAGCAACTTAGCACTTGGTCATTAGTTCATTAATTGGCAAGAGTTGTGTAAATATTTTTGGTGAACTTGTTCTGTCCAACTTGTGTGCATGCTGAAAGGGCGTGAAATTAGGTGTTGAGTGTGTTGTGAGCAGGTTTGACCCATATCCCGTTGTTGTTCTCATTATATTCTTAGTTAGGTATTAATCTCATGTCATGCCTAAATATGTTCGTTATTTACTTTAAATCGCTTTGGAATCTATGGCATATGTAAGAAATGATACAAGGCCATCTTTGTTTGATTAAAACCACAAGAGAGTCCCATTGTCCTTTAAAAATAAAGCCTAGTCCGCGTCTCACTCTTTTCCATAGGAAACCGGATGTTTGGGTGGATGGTTGGAAGTTGGTTTTGAACTTTGTTGGGCTGGCCTCAGGCTTACAGGCTCCAGGTGTATTTATAGAGTGGCTTCGGGCGTCGGCATTGGCTTCGGGTGGCAAAGCTGAACTTCTGGAATTAAGCTCCCCGTACCAATACGGCCCGTAAGGCGTATCGATACGCGTTTGTTTCATGGGTCATCAGAGAGCTCCGTATCGATACGGATTTTGAGGTGTATCGATACGCGATGCTTAATTTTGAAATCTGCAGTTATCAAGGCCGGCCTGTTCATCCTCCCACCATTCATTCTCTCTCACTACAACTCCATAACCGCCCAATACCTTCGAAACCCAACCCCAAAACACCAAAACCCAACCCCAAAACTCCATAATCTCTCATCAAACTTTCAAGCTTTCAAGGATTTTTCAAGGATTTCAAGGATTTCAAGTCAAATCCTACTAGTACAAGGTAAATCCATTCTCACTCTCTCTATGCGTAACATCTTCCATTGTTCTCCCTCTAGAATCGCTTTAACCTTTGATTAACCACTATATCTTGCCATGCATTGCCATTTTGAACCATCCTACTCTGTTTTCTAACCCCCAAAGTCTGAGATCACCCATGAACCTCTTTTCCGGAAATTTTGAAATTTTGATTGGATTTGGGACTAGAATTGCATGGTGAAGTTACCATTTGTGCACTGAATTTTGGAGGAAGAATCTGTGAAGTACAACTCAGAAGTTTTGTGGATTTTGTCTGGCCGCTTATTTTTGTTGAAACTTGTGCGTTCCTGGCTGCAATCTGGGTTGCTTACTGTAGTATTTTGTTTCAAGAGTTGGGATTTTGTTCTGTTTGGTAGGTTTTGCATGCAATGGTGAGAACAAAGACTGTGGCTTCTAAGGGCAAGGCTCCGGCTTCTTCTTCGCAACAAGCGGAGGAGATAGTGCAAGAAATGGAGGATGAGGAGGAAATGATTGCGAACCCGCAAAAGCGAGGCCGGGCTAAGAGGAGGACGGCTGCTGAGATTCGCGCCGCGACTCAAAAGAAATGGGAAGAGGGGATCCGTAACCGGGGGTTTAAGAATGAGCGTCATGTGGACGTCGACAACCTTGGCATCGAGAATCCGTTTGTTTGTCGCATCCGCGACCAAGGTTTGTCTTACTACCTTGCCCCTAACCCTAGTTACAACAAAGAGCTTGTTATAGA
Source organism: Rhododendron ovatum (assembly GCA_019656835.1). Taxonomy (NCBI): domain Eukaryota; kingdom Viridiplantae; phylum Streptophyta; class Magnoliopsida; order Ericales; family Ericaceae; genus Rhododendron; species Rhododendron ovatum. Next base: position 31,377,160 of record CM033802.1, read on the forward strand.
ATTCTACAAAAACATGAAAATTCCGCCTGAGGACGATGAGAAGAAGGATGACGCTAAGGTAACATCGAAAATTGGGAAGTTTCTGATTGAGGTGACTTATGGGTTTATTGCACGGGTTTTGAATTACCGCCAACCACCCGCGGATGATGTGAACTATCCCGATGAGGAGTATGTGGCAGACGAGACCATTGTTCAGGAGTTGTATAAAAATCCTAGGGAGGCGAGTCTCCCTCATGTGCCGGGAAAGTTTAAGGAGGTGTATCGGCTTGTTAATCAGCTAGTGCATCACAATTTCAATCCAAGGGGGACGAAGAACAAGCCAAATAGTTACGAAGGGGGGATGATTCACGCGTTCACGAATCCGAATGTGGTGTGTGACTGGGCTAAGGTTATTTTTCAGGAGATGATTGACTTCAAAGCCAAGGCCCCGACCAATTCTAGGTTGCCTTTTCCATGTTTGGTGACCGCTATGTGTTTGGCTCAAAAGGTTCCCGCTTCCAAGTTTTCGGAGCGTGAAAAGCTCAATCCAGGGGATATTAATAGTTCCATACTCACCCAGAGTATCTCTCAATCCCGACCTACTGCTGCTGCTGCCCCACGTGGGGCGTACTTGACTACTTTGCCACCAAAGGGTGCAAAGTCGGCTGCTTGGAACAAATTGCTGTTTTGCCAAGGGGTGGCCACTATGGGATGCCTGAAGAAGCTTAAGAAGGAGACTCGAGCCAATGCAAGGAGGCAACGGAAGATCGATCACAAGTTAGACTGGGTTTTGAGCCGAGGAGTCGGGCAAGCCAGTGAGCAGTATGTACCACCGCCCGAGGAGCCTGATGATGATAGCGATGATTTTGTTGGGGATGAGCCAGTGTTTGTGGATGACGAGTAGAGTCGGTGGAGTAGTTGGAATATCCCTCAACTTGGTCGGGGTGCTTGGTGGTTGACAGCCCACCTCTTATCTTTTATTTCGTTGTTTTTAGTTTAGTTTGGTTTTAGTTTAACTCGGACTAAATAGTTTAGTAAGTTTTTGTTGAGGCCGGCATGTGGCCTATGACTTGGTAGATGGAATTGGAGGCGGCCAAGGGTAGTTGAACCGAGCTAGTATATGGCCGCCATCCCATTTTGCTAACCGTTCTTTGTTTAAACCAAGGTCGTTATATGCTATGAAGCCCTTAGTAGATCTTTAATATGTCTTGATTCCATTTTGATTTATCGTTTGATAGTTAGCATATTTAGTTCGTGGCATGTTTTCTTTCGGCAATTAAATTTTCATTCGTTTAGTTGTAAGTTCTGTTTAATGGTGCTCTCCACTTATAAGGCACGGTATTTTTGTTCCCCGTGCCTAATTCGAGCACCTTTCTCGTGGGATATGGCTACATTGATTGGAATTGGTGAAGTTATAACTTCGTATCCGTCTTTTGTCTTTTGACGCTCATTTTGGATACTTGATTATAACTTGCTCGATACTTAGTTGATCGCTCAATTGTTGGCTGCGAGTTGTTTTGGAATAATTAAATTATTTTAACTCTTGCCAATTAGTTGCATTTTGAAAAGGTGCTAAGTAGCTTTGCCGAAAGGATTGTCAAATGTTCTTTCTTTCCTTTAGTCTTATTTTGTTGCTAGGGGCTAGCAACGCTCAAGTTGGGGGGTGTGATACACACCTAAGATTGCTTGATCGTGGTGCTTAAGCCCGTTAGTTATAAGTCTTTTTAGCTTTTAATTGTCGTTTTTAGTCAATATTGCTCGTAAGGTAGTTTGTTGAGTGTTTCAGGCAAAACGCCCTTAAAAGGCGTGTTTTGAGTGCAAAGTCAACCCCCAAGTTAATCCAAGAATCATCGCCCGGTGGAACTTGTGCCAAAGCGACCAAAGAACGAAGGCGAGGAGCATCGGGCAAGCCAACGGTCGTCGGGTGTCAAGACAAGGAGGCTAGTCTGAGGAACCAGAGCTAAGCCATCCGTATCGATACGGATTTTACGCGTATCGATACGCGTTTGTTATCTCTCGAACCAGAGAGTCCCGTATCGATACGGATTTTGCGTGTATCGATACGGGTTTGTTACGGGAGATTGGCCTTTTCAGCTTAACGATGTAGTATCGATACTTTGCTTAATTTGTATCGATACCGAGAGCTTTCGGCCAGATATTTTGCTACTTTTTGGGCTTTCCATTTATGGAATACTTGCCTTTTATAGTATGTTTTTAGATATTTGAGGAGAGAGAAACCCATTGTGTATAAATAGGGGTCCCTTCTTCCTCTTTTACTATCTAGGTCTTTATTAGTTTTAGATTTTCCTCCATTAATGTCCTTTGAAGCTTTTCATAGTGTAATCTCTTAGAACTCAAGTAAGTAATTCTCGTTTGTTAATTTCTCGTTTATTAAAGTCGTTCCTACGGACTAGATCTTTTATAATATCAAGTTTGTTTTCGTTTTTATCGGTTAAAAGTCATGTCTCGTTTTTATGCTTTCTTTTATGCCTTAGCTATGTGTGAGTAGTCGATAGGCCAAGTCTCGGGGTAATCTTTCCCGAGTACTTAGGTGGTTATTTGGTTCTCAAACCTTCGGGCTTAAAATCTTGGTTTTCGGAACTTCATTAACCTAGCCATTTTGGTCTAAGCGAGGCGTGTTAACTCCTTGGTATGAAGTTTAGTCAAGCGGTCTTGGCAAGCGACATATTGAGGGCTCGTGGCCCCCTACTTGTTAGATACATTAGCAAAAATAGGTTGATTTAATTTCGGTTAATCACATCTTTCGATAAACGTAGTCATTAAAGTTAAATCTTCCGGGCGTGAGCATGCGGTCGTGACTCTCGCCTGAGTTATAATTGAGAACTGGTAATGGCTTAAGTCAAGGGTTAGACGATCCCTAGACTTGCCTCCTTTAGTTTATCTAGCTCATTTCTAGTCTTCGCTTTATCTTTTCCACCGTTTAAAGCAAAACTAAGTTGGCCGTCTTAAATGCCACAATCCACCATATAAAACCTACAATCTGAGTAAGCTACATTCGAATTCTCTGTGGGTACGATCCCGGACTTTCGGATATTATGCTACCGATGATCTAGCCCTACGCTTGGGGTATTTCAACCTTATTTGAAGGCGAGGTTGGAGGCGAAGCAATGGACTAGCATGCGTAGCTTTACAACGGGAGGTTTTGTACATATGCCCATAGTGCCACCGCCAAGTGGTCAGCCCATGTCCCTCATTTTTCGTCCAGCAATTTACTGATGATGCAGATGAGAGTTTTGTTGGTTGCCTTAGCTTGACCACTACCTTGGGGATAGTACTGAGTCGATGTGAGGTGACTCACTAAGTAGGACCTTAAAAGCTTCTTCTTCACGTTTCTGTTGATGAAGGGAGTGCCAGTATCTGAAAGGATGACTTTGGGTATACCGAAGCGACAAATGATGTTCTCCTTTGTGAAATTCACAACCGCCGCGCTAGTCGCTCTACTCAAGCTAATAGCCTTTACGCACTTTGTGCTTATCTCAGTAGCTACCAAGATTTACTAGTTTCCCTTGGATGATGGGTGAATGGGCCCAATCAAGTCCATCGACCAAGTATGGAACAGATAGGGGGCGTGAACAGAGTGTAGCTCCACTAATGGCACATGAACCAAATTCCAAAACTTCTGACAAGCCACACACCTATGCACATGTTGATTCGAGTCTGCTTCCATTGTAGGCTAAAAGTACTAGAGATGGATTAAGTACTCGTATAGTTTCCCCCAACCTTGATGTTCCACCTCATTGACCTTTTGTTATTCCTCAGCTTTCTTGCAAGACAGACAGCGCAGGGGTATACTGTTTAAGGCGCGTCGGTAGAGCTGCTCCCCTTACAGGAAGTATCGCTGAGAGCAGCGTTGAACCCTCCGAGCCTCTTTCGGATCCAAAGGCAATGCTCCTTCACTAAGGAAATCAATGTACTTCTGCCTCCAGTCCAGCTCTTTCATAAGGCAACACTCCACTTCTACTACGTACAACATGCAGTTTTGGCGAGCACGGAGGACCTTTGCGGCATCTTCTTTCATGCTGGGCTAGTAATAGCCCTGCCTCTGAACTCTGCGGTATAGGGAGATCTCGTTCTCGCCACAAGTTTTGTCATGGATCTGACGCAACTTACTCTTCGCCTCGCCAGGGCCTATGCATCTCACTAGTGTAGACACCCCATTCTAGACTGTCCAGATAATGTTATTTGTCAATCTTTTATTTCCCCAATGATGATTTTAATCGAGGACAGTCTGAGGACAATGGTGTGTTTTGAGCTTTAAGCATCCCGAACCTCTTTCAAAACCCCCTACAAACCCTTCAAGCCAGAGCCAAATGGCCCCAGCAAAACCCAACTGGCTTACGCCAATATGTTCGTGATGTACGCCAGTTCACTGCCACGTGTCAGTCATCGGCCGTTGACCCAGTTATAAGTGGCGCACACTGGTCTAAGTGTGCGCACGCTAGTCAAATCTAGTCAAATCAACTTTATTCAGCCACATGGACGAGACTTTTGTGCCACCCTGACGTCGGCCACAGTATCCCTGATGATTACATTCGGCCGACTCCGCTCCCTCTCTCTCCTACACCCCCCATCAAGGCAAGTCCCATGCATTAACATTTAATGCATGGGAGGCTCCCCTCCCTAACCAATCAGCCAAACAAAGCCTTGGTCCCAACTGATCTCAGCCTCTCTCCTTTATAAATACCCCCCTTGCATTCATTTGCAAAGGGTTAGACACATTAAGAAGCAAAAGACCTTCCTCTCCTCTCTTCTAGCTCTCTATCTCTATTCTTCCATTGAAAGAGAAAGGAGAGCAACCCACTTCCATACACCCTATTGACATCCAATCATCATCTCATCCTCCATCTTCAACCTTTGAGCTCAACACAACCTTCAAACCTCAATACAAAAAGGTATACCACCTTTACGTCCTTTTCTGTTTTCAGCTCCTGAGGGGGACCAGCAAGGCCCAGGCTAGTAAACAATACTAGTCCTGGCCTTAAACTGGTGAAATACGTCAATCGTATGAGATGGGAAGTGGCGCGCGCCAGTACACCTATGTCGTACGCCAGTCATGGCAATACGAGCACCACTGGCGTGGGCATCATGGACCATCGTTCATATTATCTTATCTCTCTGTTAATCACCCAAGCATGTTAATAACCGGTTTACTATTCTTTCTGTACATCTAGAGCTGCTTAGTTGTAGTAGTTAATGTTACTCCTTATCTGTTCAAAAGGCCTCTGGGATCCTTCTGGTCATGTTCCAGAACCCAGATGATGCAAAGCCAAGCACTGAATCAAGGCCAAAGTGGCATACGGCCGTCTCATACTAGCGTACGGCAGTTTGTCCCTGGATCCGGTGGCTGGCCCTTGCATCTTAGTTTGATCTTGGCCTGTTTCTTGTCCCCACACTGTTTTTGGGGTATTCTATTTTCTTTCGTGGCTTGAGCTCCTTCCACTTGTCTGTAACTATGTATATTCCATTCTATTAAACTGCGTGGTTTGTCCTGGGTGTGCGCTGGTCCCTTTCCAGAGCCCAGAGGATTGCAAACAAAGACTGAGTAACCAAACAAGTGGAGTACGCCAGTTATGGGGCGGCGTGCGCATGTCTAATCAGCATGCAGTGGCTCGGCCAGTGCATGCTGACAGAACCTGCTTACGTTCCTTTAGGGCAGCGTACTTCAGTTTATCCGAGCTGCTCAGTGCTTGTTCTCAATCTATATTTAGCATTGCAAGTAAATCATTCATAAGCATTTTATCACATAAATGCAACTTGTTATAGCTTTTAACCCCTTTAACTGTTCCCCCGCCCTAACTGGTCAGGAAAATGATAAAATGAGAGAAAAATGCAAGTGTTTTACCAAATAAAATGTCTGAGTAGAGACCGATCTCCGGATTGGGCGAGAGGGGTGCCACAAAACCCTTCCCTTCTCGTAACCTGGCTTCCGAACCTCAGATATCGAAGGTGACGACGGACCAGTCCACGCCTTTTCAAAATCAAACAAACGTGGCAAACGTTTTCGAGTTCGGTTCCTTGGGTATTTCACCGCTAAAACCGAGTGGCGACTCTGAATCGAGGCGTTTCGCAGCGCTTTTCCAAAACAAAGGGCCGCACCCAATCTTATAAATCAAAATTTTCCGGGGGCGCATGCCCACAGTGGCGACTCCGCTGGGGAACTCATTGCTTTGATTGGTATTTGGCGATTAATACACGATCGAACAATTTTGAAAAGTCTGTCAAAACAGTACGCTTCGCGCTGCTGAAGAACGAAATGGTAACGTAACAGGATCTCAGCGTCCGACCAATCCAAACTGGGGCTTTTACTATTGTTCGCTTGTGTAATTTTCTCTAAGTATTAGTTAACAAAAGTGAGCCAAGCTTCAAAAGGCATTTGTTTTCAAAAGCGTTGCGTTCTTCTCTCATCGAATCATTCTTCGGCATCCTCCATTCGCATCGATGGTTGGTCAGCCCCGTTGAGGTGTTTTAGTTAACCAGCACAATTTATTGGAGCCCGGGGTCCTCGAACGCCCAACAGCCTTGGACAATGATGAGTCATACTACCGTTCGACCATTGCCTTGCTCCACGCATCGTAGTGGGAGGTATATCGCGGCTCTAGTCAGAGGAACCCCTTTTGCCAAAACCGGCCTCTACAGCGCTTACGAAGCACTAGAACCTTTCAACCTAAGACAAGAACCCGTAGGGTAGGATTACTTGCTTCTAACCCCATATCCTGTCTATGTGTTACCACTTTCCATACCGCATGCTTGTACATACATTCATAACCATTCTGCGTAGGAACATGCTAGGGCAGCTTTTAGGATGTCTTTTGTCGAGTCTGCCTCGCGCCCATTTGGCATTGCCTTGGACCGATGACGAGTCGTGCATCTCGATGTTGCACGTTACCTAAAATTTTCAAGTCCTTAATCAATGGGGCTTCGGGAAATCAATACTTTTCGAGGTCTTTGTCCAAACGCCCGATCGAGGTTTCAAACTGAACAACTAGGAACAACGGAGAGAATGTCGTGATTCTTACACCACCTAGGTTAAAAGTGCTAATCACTTACGCCGTTCAGGCTCCGGCACAGTGCTGCTTATGCCATTTCGGTTACAGTATCACGCCATCTACACCGAGTTGTTCCGAAATCAAACTTTGAAACTTCGAGAAGAGTGAAAGTCAAAGGCCTAGGCTGTTTTGGCATCCCTTAGTAGCATTCGATTCAATCAAGGATACACCGTCGAAAAGAAAATCCGAGGATTCTGTGGCAAATGTTCAAAGCGTCGTGAGACAGACTCCCTCTAGTTCTGAAGTCTAGGAGGACACCGACGACGTTGGCATGCTCATTTTTCATTCTTGTCGATTCTTTCAAATAAAATGATTGCAGGCTGTCACTGAGCTCTTATACCTTGCTGTCTAGTCATGCCGATGTCAAAGCAGAATTCCGAAATCAAGAGCCAAACCTACTTGGGGCCGTCCGTCGAGTCCGTTTGAGGGTTTGATTTGGGGTTCGTCTTTCAGTCGACCGCAACGGAAGCTCTGGTCTGCACTGTGTCACAGGAGGATTCACTGCCGACTACTCCGCACGAGTCCCCTCCGTCTACTCCGTCTCCACCAGCATCTCCAAAGCTTGTTAAAGCAGAAGTTCTAACCATGGCGGATGTATCACCTCCGAATCTTGCAACCGTGTTGGCCGATCTGCAACACAACCTAGCCATCATGCAACAAAGGGCCGACCAGGCCGACACCTCCATGGCCAGTCTTCGAATCCTAATCAAGGATTGACTTCCCCTTGTAGCAGGAGGGGAAGGCGGTGAAAGGCACGAACAAGGAGCTGCAGCCGAAGAGGAACCACTAATTGAGGATCCCGCTCCAAACCCATAAATGGCAGCTTTGGTCGCCAAAATGGCCAAGTTGGAAGAGACAGTTGCTAAGTCCGAAAGAAAAGGGTCGGGAGTATTAGACACGGACCGCCTCTGCCCATTCACGAATGCTAGGCTTCCCGATCGGTTCAAAATGCAGGACTTCGCAAAATTCGACGGTACTGGAGATTCGAAAACTCACTTGTTGGCCTATCATGGAGCGATGAAACTGCATGGTGTTGGGGAGGATGCCATGACTCAGCTATTTCCGCAAACTCTTGCCGGTCCCACCTTCCAGTGGTTCTTATCGCTCGACATCTCCAAGAGACGGACATGGGAGGACATCGGCACAGCCTTCAATGCTTAGTATAGCTACAATGCCCAGCTCAAAATGACCACCCGGGAGTTGGAGTCCACCAAGATGATGGCAAAGGAGTCAGTTGCAGACTTTATCCAAAGATGGAGAGCCAAGGCTGTAACGCCCCGAATTTTGGGTACGTTAAAAGGACATTTTCATTGAAAACCTCAAAATAGAGTCTGGCTCTTATTACAACAATCTCTCAACAAGAGTTCAATATTTACACAAATGAAGGGGGGGGGGGGGGGGGGGGGGGGGTGTCGGGGGGTTCTAGGTTTCCTAACTACAGCTTCTCCTGCTTCTTCATCCTAGCCAGCTCTTCAGCTCCAGAGGCTTCCACGGTGAACTGTTCATCTTGAATAACTACAAGGTCTGACACATTATACCGGCGTCACCACCAATATAATATGTCAGGGTCACCAAAAGGCAACACCGTGAGCTACAACGCTCAATAGGGAAATCCTTACCCTCTAACCCATAACTTACAAACAACAGTTATAATAAACATCAATTTCCACACGATAGGTATATACACAGTTTAACAATGACACATCCACATTCGATAATCATCTATCGTTGGTGTCCAAGATTTCCGGGTTTCTCCTACGTGACTCATCGTAGACCGTGTCAACATTATCATTTACAAAACAACCTTTGTAAATCATTTGAATTCAAAATCATTTGCATTGGCTCCGTACCGCGGATAACCAAGCTATACACCCAACTTTCAAAATCGTTTTGCATTGGCTCCGTACCGCGGATAACCAAGCACACACCCAACTTTAAAAATCGTTTTGCATTGGCTCCGTACCGCGGATAACCAAGCTACACACCCAACCTCGGTTCCGCCGCGCCGGGTTCCCGAGTATCCTCACAATGGTTCTGCCGCGCCGGGTTCCCATTGGCACACAATTGCATTGGCTCCATACCGCGGATAACCAAGCACACACCCAACCTTGGTTCCGCTGCGCCGGGTTCCCAAGTATCCTCACAATGGTTCCGCCGCGCCGGGTTCCCATTGGCACACACACAAAACACACACCACATAATGGGCAAGTCCGGCCACATTGCGGTTTTCCAAATCATTTCACCCTTTTTAAAATACGCACACATAACTCACATAATGCCACCCAAAACCGGTCATTATGTAGTTTCAAAATATTTTCTTCCTCGAAAACATTTCCCTTCATTAACCACACCCTAGGTGTCATGTTTCTACCTTCTCGGTTCTCGTGTCTCGTTTACATGCAAAGACTCCGCGACAAGCATGAAACATACTAACAAGATCATCCAATTCTATACTAGTTATCATGCTAAGTAATCACGTATAGCATAACGCCACATGTACGGACGCCTTTGGAGTGAAATCACTTATGCTTTATCACACCACAATTAATACAAGCAATTCATATATTCATCATCTTTAAAGATCAAAATACAAATACTTCTAATCAAACGATAAGTTCTATCTTAGCAATTCAAACAACAACGTTCTACTTAAGTACGTAAGTAAATAGTAAGTAAATACGGAGTAAGTAAGGAGTAAGTAAGATTTTCCTTACAGTCCTTCTAGGCGGTAGTCGGCTACGGAAAGTTAGTCGGCGGTCGGAAAGTACGTCGGTGGTCGGACGGAGTAACGTCCTACGGTATGCCTCCGGTAGCTTCGAAAGAGAAAGGTTTCTCTCGAAACTTTTACTTGACTAATACTACTACTACTTTTGGATCGAGGGGTGGTCGAGTGGCGGTCTAGTGGCGGCTTTGGATGAGTTTCTTGAAGAACACAAGAACACTCAAGAACAAAGGAAGAACAAAAGAAAGAACAAAGGAAATTCTAGAGAGAAGTTGGAGCAAATGAGAAGGTGTGAGTTCAATGCTTGGAATGGGGTCCTATTTATAGGCAAAACCTTGGCTCCTCCTCCCTCTCTATGGCCGGCCCTCTCTCTCTCTAAATCCTCCCTGGATTTACTCCATTAAGTCATCAAATCACTTCACATGTCAAGCCATGCCATGTCAAATCCAAATCTTAGGTGTAAGGCTATGTAATCAACTAAGATCTTAGGCTTTTTAGGCGAATCTAGGTAATTATAATCTAGGTCTAGCTTGTAGTCAAAGTCTAAGGCTAATAAAGGCTAGGATTGTGTCATAATGGTCCATCATAGGTTGTCATTAGGCAAATTAGACTTAGACCTAATAAGGTAGCTTGCAAGGCTAAGTTTAGTCCTTGGATTGGACTATGGGAGATTTGTTGCAAGGAAAGGAGACAAGGGGTACAAGATTTAGGTACTAAAACAAATCATAAGTACAATGGGGGAGTTATGTTTGGTTAGGAGAAAGATTTACCCATGCACTTGAAAGATGTAGGAAGGTCAAGTCAAGGTACCACACAATTTCCTCTGTCTTTCCTCCTCTCTCTCTCTCTCCTCTCTCCCTCCTCTCTCTCGGCACCTCTCTCTCTCTCTCTCGGCATCTCTCTCTCTCTCTCTCTCTCTCTCTTTCCCTAGTACACTTATATATATATTATATATGCAAATGCAAGAAAGAGTAAGAAAGGTACAAAGTACTATATTAAAGAAACTCAATTTAGGCACATGTTGGATTTAAACAAATAAACTAGGGTACTTTGTAATCTAGGTAGATCACACCCCCAATAAATTAATTCAATTGGGTACAAAACCCTAACATAAAATAATACAAAGTATTTAGGAGAAAGATTTGGGCTATTACCTAATGGATAATAAATTCCCTAACTTTTATTGTCCAATGGACAATAGCTACTAGAAAACTTTTATATTAAAATATTCAAGGAGTACTTTAAAGCATGTGACAAAAGCCCTATATTAAATATAGGTATGGTACCAAGTACCCCAATTAAATAAAAAGACTAGGATTCTCTCCATTAAAATAATAATAAAGTACAAGTCAAATCTACTTTATTGGAAGGTTCCCTAGTCACATCGGTACTTTATTTGGTTAAAAGAGTTATTACCCAAGGGTTACTAACTTCCCTAATGGTTATTACCCAATGGGTAGTAATTCTCCTTGCCTTTAATAACCAATGGACAAAAGGAGTACAAGCACCTTTTATTAAAATAATATTTTTTTAAAAAGACTACATGTACTTTTTGGAATAAAAAGTTTATTATCCAATGGACAAAAATTACCCTTGTGGTTATTAACCAAGGGATAATGGAGGGGTGGAAGAATACCCAATAAACAAATAATAAATGTATTTTGCACATGAGCTTATAACCCATTAAAATATTATATCCTTGTACTTATCAAAATATAATAAAGGAAAGACTAGTGTCCAATGGGTAAAAATTACCCTAACCATTATGGACCAATGGATAAAAGCAAAGGTTCAAAAGTTTCAAAAGGTCCAAAAGGTTCATCTAGTAACTAGGTGACTCGGTTGCTCGGTTCCTCCAACTAGTCGGTGGGAATTTAACTAAATCGGTCACGAAGGTTTCTAGTCGAGAGTTAACCAAATGACTAAAATCCAACTACGACGAAAATAAACAAGAAATCATATAGTCACTCAAGCGAATATAAGTAATTTAAATAAAATTCAAATTTTTAACGAAATTTTTATTGACCAAAATTCAGGGGCGTTACAAAGGCCGCTCTCATGCCTGACCGCCCAAGCGAGAAGGATCAGATCCACATCATCTCCTGTAATCTACAGCCGGACTTTGCCAAAAACCTCGTGTTGGTTCAAGGCGCGAACTTTGAAACTTTCTATGACTCCGGGCTGGCCATCGAAGAAGCCCTTCAAACCGGTGTTTTGCCCAAAAGTGACAATTCCTCCTCCACCTCAGCCTCAAAATCAAAGCCCCGCGCATACACCGGAAACAACACTGCTTTGTTCGGTGGCAACAGCTACGCCAATGCAAACTCTGCTAACAATCCCTCTGCCCAAAGCTCCAACCACATCGGCGACATCAACCAAGTTCAAACCCCTCAAAGACCCCGAAACCGCAACCAACCCCGTAACTTTGCCAATTTCGAGGCACCACTTTCCTCGGTGTTGGAGAAGTTAGTCAAAACCGAGCACCTTAGGCCGTTAGCCCAACTCCACTTCCTCAAAATCCTCCCCCTAGCCATAATCCCAATGCTTTCTGTGCATACCACCAAATGCCCGGCCATTACACCGACTCTTGCTATCGCCTCCGTCATGCGATACAAGATTTGGTGGACAATGGTACCCTTCCAACCCCACCTACCAAACCCAACGTCATCTCCAATTCTCTGCCTAAACATGACCCCAACCCTCAAGTAAACCAGATAAACCTCGGCTCCACCATATTTAACCCCACCGACCATATTATCTCAACCATCAACCCTAAGCCGATCGTAGCCTTTCCCTCCGAGCCAAGTATTAACATGATGGCCGCCGGTTGGGCCATGGAAGACAAAGCCAAGGAATGGGAGGAGCTTTGCACTGATTGGGTCGAACAGTATAACATGGGGTTTCCTGCTCACCCCCAAGTCAATCAGATATGGTTAAATCAGTGGGAAGAAAAGTGGAATGCGACACAGGCTGACCCTCTAGACGGACTCTCTTTGTTCGCACTCTTTTACCAGCCCGAGCTGAACCAAGTTGAGGAAGAAGCCGAGGAGTATGTGTGGGATCCACAGCCCGATGGGTGGCAAATAGGTCAGGGTCTCGAGGCTGATTTGGATCAGGACGACGTCAGTGAGGAATACTGGGACCACTTTCAAGAAGGGGAGATTGTACCCAATATCCGTCGCCCGCTCGGCGCCATGCTACTGTTGGTTAATACGATTGCAGGGATGGTCGGCTGCTGCGCCCATGAGTTTGACCCTACGCTTGACATTGTTTCTGCAGAGCGGCCTCGCCCTTTTGTTTCGGCTCCTAGAGATGACTGCTCTATCATGGTCTTGGATGCACCTCCCGCCGACCTTTGGGACGCAGAAGAAACCGCTAAGACTCCGCCGCCCGCGGACATTTGGGACGTGGACAACATTGTCGACCTGAACATGGGAAATGAGGTGTGGACCGTCAACTCTGCTCTTGTCGATGGAGGATTTTGGGACGTCCCATTTGTCACTAACCCGGGGGCACCATTTTGGGGAGGATGCTGCACAGGACCCTACCTTTTGGGAAGGACTAGTAATGGAGGATTTGGAATGGGACACGGCTCTGGGGACAGACTCGTCCGCAACAGTGGCATCAACGGACAAAGGAAAACACAAGCTGGAAGAGGTACCGGCCGATCTGTGGGATTCTATTGACTCGTCTTCTTGGTGGGACGTTGCCAACGCCACTAGGAGCGGCCAAGTGTTTCAGCCAGCCAATCTTCAGGTTAGAAGCTCGTCCAATCCGCCTGCTTAGAAAGCCACCGCTCCCGCTGCTCAAAGGAATGACCCGCTCTTTCCAAACGGAGTTCCCGAAGAAGACGCCATTCTAAAGCAACTCGAACGGATCCCGGCCGCCGTATCTATCTGGGGTTTGATATCGTCGTCAAAGGAGCATCGTGAAAAGCTATCCTCCGCTTTGGCCCGACTCACAGTACTGATCGACATTTCCCCCGAGGCCATGATTGCTCTTGTGCTGCCACTCCTCTCCATGCACTCTGTCACATTCACTGAGAAGGATCTCCCCGTCGAAGGAACCGCTCACAATCGCCCGCTCCACATCACCGTCAAGTGCCGGGGACATTGGGTGCCAACCGTGCTGATCGACAATTGCTCTGCTATCAATGTTTGCCCAATGAGGGTTGCCTACCACTTGGGGCTCACCAAGAATGATTTGACACCTTCTAATCTGGCCGTTAAGGCATACGACAGCACTCACCGTGCAGCGGAAGGAACTCTGATGCTGAAACTGGACGCTGAGGGCTTCGAGATGGATGTGGAATTTCACGTAGTCGATGTCCCTGCTACCTTCAACCTGCTGCTGGGCAGGCCATGGCTCCATAGGGCCGACATCATGGCGGTGCCTTCAACTTTGCACCAGAAGGTCATGCTGGGTCTCCCTACCGGGACTTTGACAATCTGCAGGGACTCTGGGATCCGCCCGCTCACAGATGATGGAACACCTGTTTTGGGGATCATGCACGGGGAAGAAGACTCAAACTTCGGCGGTTTCTCTTTCGACACATCCGGCTCAGTCCTCGCCGTTGCCATGGATGACGATTTCACCATAAGCTCAACCGTCCTCGAGATGATGAGGAAAATGTCATTCATGCCTGGCCTAGGACTCGGGATCAACCAACAAGGGATCGCCGAGTTCCCTGTCTTTCCTTCTACCGAAGGCCGCTTTGGCTTAGGTTACACTCCGCCGGCCAAAGACGCCAAGAAGAGGAAAGACACGGGAAAACCTCGAACTCTTTTTGGTAACCCCGATAGCTACTTTGTTCGAGAAGGAGGAGGCTCTGCTTATTCAGGATAGATAGAGCCGTTTGGGATTCGGAGACTTCCACTTGGCTACCGGGATTCGAGATCTTTGCTGTGGACACTTGGGCCGACGGTGAAGAGGAAACGGCCGAAGAGAAGCTTGCTGAAAAGGAATTCAAGAAACAGTTGGGTCAGACCAAGGAGGAGTTTGACTGGCTGAAGACTTTTGATCAAGGGGGTTTGGAGATGCTGTTCTCCCAAGTAGGTTTGGTTGGCAAGGGTGAGGAAGCTGAAGTGCTGATGCTTGGGCCCGACTCATCAAATGCTCCCAAGGATCCTACCTCTCTCATAGTCAAGGCACAGGGAAGTATCAATAATTGCATTTTCACTCCGCGTCTAACATGCATTGACGATGAATCTGAGTCTGACACAGAGTCTGTCAAGTCTAAGTCTAGCTCAGAGTCAGAGTTTGTGCCTCTCGGCCCTCCACGTCATAGCTTTTACTTTGAGTTTGAATCTGTTGTACTTGGCAACCCTGTTGGGTTTTATGAAATGCATGATCCTACTTCCGACTACTTTGCTAGCTTCTATATAAACTGTGTCGACCTTGACGATGAAGGAACAGACTTCAACGGGGAATCCCGGCTGAGTTACGTTCCCTCATCGAAAAGGAAGACGAAAGGCGTGCTCAGCCTCTAAAAGAAGAAGTAATTTTTGTAAATTTGAAAGATGAGGACGACCCCCGCATGATGCAAATTGGTGCGAATTTGTCCCCGGAAAACCACGCTGGAACAATCGAGCTTCTCAAAGAGTTTCCCGAGGTTTTTGCTTGGTCCCACAAGGATATGCCCGGTATTGACCCTGAAATAGTACAGCATCGAATCCCGTTGGAGCCCGGGGCTGTCCCCGTCAAGCAGAAACTTCGCAGGATGAGGCCGGATTGGGTTCAGAAAATCAAGGAAGAGGTTACAAAGCAGATTGATGCGGGGTTCATAAGGGTTGCAGAATACCCCAAATGGGTGGCCAACATCGTGCCTGTCCCCAAGAAGGATGGAAAGATCCGAGTCTGCGTTGACTTTAGGGATTTAAACAAGGCAAGCCTCAAAGACAGTTTTCCCTTGCCCCACATTGACGTGCTTGTGGACAACACGGCGGGGCATGCCTTGCTCTCTTTTATTGACGGGTTCTCCGGATACAACCAGATCTCTGTGGCACCTGAGGACCAAGAGAAAACGACGTTTGTCATGGAATGGGGCACTTACTGCTATGTGAAGATGCCGTTTGGGTTCAAGAACGCTGGGTGCACTTTCCAACGGGCTCAAACGACCCTGTTTAATGATTTTATCCACAAAACCGTTGAGATCTACGTCGATGACATGATTGTAAAGGCAAAGGAGGAAAAGGACTATCTTCCTTCACTCCGGCAGTTTCTCGAAAGGCTTCGCAAGTACAACGTGCGCCGGAACCCTCAAAAGTGCACATTTGGAGTCACGTCGGGCAAAATGTTGGGATTTCTGATCACTGCAAGGGGAATTGAAGTGGATCCCTCCAAAATCAAAGCAATCCTCGAGAAGGAGCCGCCTAAGTCTGAGAAAGGCGCGCGAAGTTTTCTAGGGAAGGTCCAGTTCATCAGCAGGTTCATCTCCAAGCTAACTCTAACCTGCGAGCCGTTATTGTAATGCCCCGGATTTTGGGTGCGTTAAATTAAACATTTTATTGAAATAAAAACTGAGTCCGGCCCTTTATTACAACAAAAACATAAAAGAAGTACTTTTATTACAAACGGTAGGGAACTAAGGTTCCTAACTACTGCTCCGCTTGTTCTTCCATCACGGCTAGCTCCTCTGCTCCGAAGGCCTCCAAGGTGTAAAGTTCACCCTGTTCATCTATGAAGTCTGACGTATTATACCGGTGTCGCCACCAATATAATAGGCCAGGGTCACCAAAAAGGCAACACCGTGAGCTTAAACGCTCAATAGAATAATCCAAACCCTCTAACCCTTAACTTAGGAACGAAAGAACATAATAACAACAATTCTACTTAGATCATGCATATAGTTCAACAATTAAATCACATTCCTCACTCAACTAACGTTTCATTCATTATTTAGACTCATCGTAGACCATGTTTTTACTTCACTTTCCTTTTTATCAAAAACTCCTTTTTAACTCACCCAACCTCGGTTCCGCCGCGTCGGTCTTCTGAGTATCCTCACAATGGTTCCGCCGCGCCGGGTTCCCATTGGCACACAACCGCATTGGCTCCGTACCGCGGATAACCAAGCACACACCCAACCTTGGTTCCGCCGCGCCGGTCTCCCGAGTATCCTCACAATGATTCCGCCGCGCCGGGTTCCCATTGGCATACACACACATAACTCACATAATGCACCCAAAATCGGTCATTATGTAGTTTCAAAAATATTTCCTCCTTCAGATACACACATCTTTATCTTCGTTAAGACACCCTAGGTGCCATGTCTCTACTTTCTTGATTCTCGTGTCACGTTATCATGCATAGACTTCGTGGTGTAGGACTTTCCACATAAACGAGCATTTATCAATTCCACAATGAATACAACAAGATTATCCAACTCTTGACCACATAACATGCTTGAATCATAATAATAACATCATGCATCTCATATGTTCTCACAAAAGATAACCTTATCTACTTTAAATCAAAATGATCAAGTTACTTCCAAATGAACTTATGATTAGTTTTTGAGTACAAAACTACTTATATTTGGGATATTAGGCAAGGATAACTACTTGGGATGGAAGTTAAGGAAATCCTACCGTGCTTCTTGGCGGTAGTAGTCGACTAAGAAGATTTGGTCGTCGGTTTTGGATTTCGGCGGCGTAACGGCGTCGGTTTGCTTCGAAAGGAAGAGAGATGAACTTTTCTCTTCCTAGAAACAACTTTCTAACTTAACTAAGCTACTTTAAAGATCCAATGGTGGTTTTGGGAGGTAGTTTGGTGGTTTCTCTCAAGAACATTCAAGAACGTAAGAAAACAAGAACTTTGGAAGCAAGAACTCTTGAAATTTCTAGAGAGAAGTTGGAGCAATGGTTGAAGGTGTGAGTTTAAGTTTGGAGTGACCTTCTATTTATAGGCAAACTCTCCCTCTCTCCCTCTCTTGGCCGGCCCCTCTCTCTCTCTCTCTAAGTCTCACTTTATTTCACATGTCAAGTTTGATTGAAAGGTTGGAAGCTAATTTGGTAGGCTTGCATGGCTAGGTTAGTCCTTGGATGGGATTCTTGGAAGATATGTTGGAAAGGAGGAGACATTGGTACAAGATTCATGGCTTAAACAATTGAAGATTGTACAATGGAGGACAATGGAGTTAAGATTTGGCTAGGAAAAGAAATCACCAAGGATTTTGAAGTACTTTGGAAGACCAAGGTCTAGTACACATCAAATCCATCTTCTTCTTCCTTCCTCTTTCTTCTCTCTCTCTTTCCCTCTCCCTCTTTCTCTCTCTCGGCCTCTCCCCTCTCTCTCTCCCTCACGGCTCTCTCTCTCCTCTCTCCTCTCTCTCTCTCTCTCCCATGTACTAGCTATATACATATGTATATATATGTACTACAATGTAAGAATACAAGTAAATATAGGGGTACTTTGGTACTAAGGGTCAAATTAGTCTTTAAGGGTCAAGATTTTCCCAATAAACAATTAAAAAGGTACGAGTACTTTAATTAATATAATAATATACTTTTGTACTCCCGGGAATCTTAACAAAACATTAGTTTAATGGTTAAGTACTTTGTTTGAAAGATGAGCGTATTACCCAATGGATAATAAAATCCCTAACGGTTATTATCCAAAGGATAATAAGGTACGGGTACTTTAAATACTAAACTAAGTTTTTGGAAAAGACTACATGTCCTTTTGTTATTACACATGTGATATATATATATGTACTTACCAAATAAAATAAAGGAAAGGACTTTGTCCAATGGGTAAAGATTACCCTAACTGTTATTGTCCAATGGTCCATTGTTACTAGGGTACTTTCATTAGAAAAAATAATTAAAAGTACTTTTCAAAATAATTATAAATGTTAATCATAGTACTTTGTTTAAATCTTTCAAAATCCTTTTAATATAAAGAAATGGGTTTCTGTAACGCCCCTGAATTTTGGTCAATAAAAATTTCGTTAAATATTTGAATTTTATTTGATCTTGAGTAACTATATGATTTCTCATTTATTTCGTCGAAGTTAGATTTTGGTCTTGACTAAAAACCTTCGTGACTAATTTGGTTAGTTTCCAACCGACTCGTTGGAGGAACCGAGCAACCAACTTACCTAGTTACTCGATGAACCTTTTGGACCTTTTGAAACTTTTGAACCTTTTGCTTTTATCCATTGGTCCATAATGGTTAGGGTAATTTTTGTCCATTGGATAATAAAACTTTTTATTATAAAGTACATGTAGTCTTTTTTTATAATATTATTTTAATAAAAGGTACTTGTACTCTTTTTGTCCATTGGTTATTAAAGGCAAGGAGAATTATTATCCATTGGGTAATAACCATTAGGGAAGTTAGTGACTCTTGGGTAATAACTCTTTTGACCAAATAAAGTACCGATGTGACTAGAAAACCTTTCAAATAAAGTTGATTTGACTTGTACTTTATTATTATTTTAATGGGGAGAATCCTAGCATTTTTATTTAATTGGGGTACTTGGTACCACACCTATATTTAATATAGGGCTTTTGTCACATGCTTTAAAAAGTACTCCTCAATTATTTTAATATAAAAGTTTTCCTTGTAACTATTGTCCATTGGACAAAGATTGTTAGGGTAATCTTTACCCATTGGACAATAGCCCTTCCTTTATTATATTTGGTGAAGTACATGTGTATATATACACATGTGTATTTTTAAAGGACATGTAGTCTTTTTAAAAAGACATATTTTATTATTTAAAGTACTCACCCTTTATTATCCATTGGATAATAAAAGTTAGGGATTTTATTATCCATTGGGTAATAGCCTTATTCTTTCAAACCAAGTACATGGGCTATTTAATCTAGTCTTTTTCTTAAACCCCATGTGATGAAGTACCCATATTTTATTTGAAAAGTACTTATTAGCCTTGTAGCCTTTAAGGCCTAAGGTACCCTTTTATTATTTTGTATTGGGGTTTTGTACCCAATTGGATTAATTTATGGGGAGTTGATTTTTCCTAGATTACAAAGTACCCTAGTTTATTTATTTTAATCCAACATGTGCCAATTTATTTATTGAGCAAATCTTAGTCTTTGATTCAAAGTACTTTTTGTTTATTGTTTTCTTGTACCTTGTATACATATATATATATGTGTGTGTACTAGGGAGAGAGAGAGAGAGAGAGAGAGAGAGAGAGAGAGAGAGACCCGAGAGAGAGAGAGAGAGAGAGAACCCGAGAGGGAGAGAGAGCGAGAGAGAGAGAGAGAGAGAGAGAGAGGAAGGAAGAAAGAAGTAGACTTGTACCTACCTTGATCTTCCATGATCTTTCTTCATCTTCCAATCCTTGGTGAATCTTTTCCCTAACCAAACATAACTTCCATTTGTACTTCTAGGATTTGTTCAAGACTAAATCTTGTACCTTTGTCTCCAAATCTTCCAACCAAATCTCCCATAATCCCATCCTTGGTACACATCTTAGCCATGCAAGCCTAGGGTTAGCCTTTTGACCTTCCATAAAGTGCTTGACATTTGTCAAAATTTGAGGAAGAGAGAGAGAGAGGGGGCCGGCCATGAGAGGGAGGGAGGAGCCAAGATTTTTCCTATAAATACCACCCCATACTTCTCATTCAACTCACACCTTCACCTAGCAACTTCTCTCTCTAGAAAAATTGTGTTCTTTCTTTGTTCTTTCTTTAGTTCTTCCTTTGTTCTTGAGTGTTCTTGAGTTCTTCAAGAAACTCATCCTAAGCCGCCACTACGCCGCCACTCGACCACCCTTCGATCCATAAAGTAGAGTAGTAATAGTCAAGTAGAGGTTTCGAGAGAGACCTTTCTCTTTCGAAGCTACCGGAGGCATACCGTAGGACGTTACTCCGTCCGACCACCGACGTACATTCCGACCGCCGACTACCTTCCGTAGCCGACTACCGCCTAGAAGGATTGTAAGGAAAATCTTACTTACTCCTTACTTACCCGTATTTACTTCCTATGTACGTACGTATTCAAGTATATCGTAAGGAGACCCTTACTTACTCCGTATTTACTTCGTATCTACTTACGTATTTAAGTTTAACGTTGTTATTTTGAATTGCTAAGATAGATCTTATCATTTGATTAGAAGTATTTGTATTTGATCTTTAAAGATGATGAATATATGAATTGCTTGTATTGATTGTGGTGTGATAAAGCATAAGTGATTTCACTCCAAAGACGTCCGTACATGTGGCGTTGTGCTTTGAATAAAGCATAAGTGATACACTCCAAAGGCGTCCGTACATGTGGCGTTATGCTATAGATAATGATTGAGCGTGTTGAGTAATATAGAATTGGATGATCTTGTTAGTGTGTTTAATGCCTACCGCGGAGTCTTTGCATGATAACGAGACACGAGAACCGAGAAAGTAGAAACATGACACCTAGGGTGTGGTTAATAAAGGGAAATGTTTTCGAGGAAGAAAATATTTTGAAACTACATAATGACCGGTTTTGGGTGGCATTATGTGAGTCGTGTGTGTGCGTATTTTGAAAAGGGTGAAAAGTTTTGGAAAACCGCAATGTGGCCGGACTTGCCCATTGTGTGGTGTGTGTGTTTTGTGTGTGTGCCAATGGGAACCCGGCGCGGCGGAACCATTGTGAGGATACTCGGGAACCCGGCGCGGCGGAACCGAGGTTGGGTGTGTATGCTTGGTTATCCGCGGTACGGAGCCAATGCAATTGTGTGCCAATGGGAACCCGGCGCGGCGGAACCATTGTGAGGATACTCAGGAACCCGGCGCGGCGGAACTGAGGTTGGGTGTGTAGCTTGGTTATCCGCGGTACGGAGCCAATGCAAAACGATTTTGAAAATGTGTATGCTTGGTTATCCGCGGTACGGAGCCAATGCAATTGTGTGCCAATGGGAACCCGGCGCGGCGGAACCATTGTGAGGATACTCGGGAACCCGGCGCGGCGGAACCGAGGTTGGGTGTGTATGCTTGGTTATCCGCGGTACGGAGCCAATGCAGTTGTGTGCCAATGGGAACCCGGCGCGGCGGAACCATTGTGAGGATACTTGGGAACCCGGCGCGGCGGAACCAAGGTTGGGTGTGTATGCTTGGTTATCCGCGGTACGGAGCCAATGCAATTGTGTGCCAATGGGAACCCGGCGCGGCGGAACCATTGTGAGGATACTCGGGAACCCGGCGCGGCGGAACCGAGGTTGGGTGTGTAGCTTGGTTATCCGCGGTACGGAGCCAATGCAAAACGATTTTGAAAATGTGTGGCTTGGTTATCTGCGGTACGGAGCCAATGCAAATGATTTTGAAAGTGTGTAGCTTGGTTATCCGCGGTACGGAGCCAATGCAAAATGTTTTGAAAGGTTGTTTTGTAAATGAAATTGTTGACACGGTCTACGATGAGTCGCGTAGGAGAAACCCGAAAATCTTGGACACCAACGATAGATTCGAATGTGGATGTGTCATTGTTAAACTGTGTATATACCTATTGTGTGGAAATTGATGTTTATTATAGCTGTTGTTTGTAAGTTATGGGTTAGAGGGTAAGGATTTCCCTATTGAGCGTTGTAGCTCACGGTGTTGCCTGTTGGTGACCCTGACATATTATATTGGTGGTGACGCCGGTATAATGTGTCAGACCTTGTAGTTATTCAAGATGAACAGTTCACCGTGGAAGCCTCTGGAGCTGAAGAGCTGGCTAGGATGAAGGAGCAAGAGGAGCTGTAGTTAGGAAAACTTAGAACCCCCCTTCATTTGTGTAAATATTGAACTCTTATTGAGAAATTGTTGTAATAAGAGCCAGACTCTATTTTGAGGTTTTCAATGAAAATGTCCTTTTAACGTACCCAAAATTCGGGGCGTTACAGCTTGGTATCAGAGCTTTAGGTTCAAAACCTCGGCCATGGGTAGAATGGGTAGAACCACGAGTTAGTTTGACCGTTGCACCGTTGTGAATTGAGTTTAAGTTTACCGTCCCAAATTGGGTGGAATTCTGTCAAAACAATCTTCGGATTGAAGCAAAGCGCGGAAATTGGCAGTACCGCTGAGCTGGGAGTTCCCGAACAATTGGATGATGACTTATCAAATGTGGGACTTAGAAACTCAAGAGTTTTCTTTGGAGTTAATGAAACTCTGTTACTAATTGAGGTTGAAACCTTTCTCTTGTAGATGAAACGTCTAGTTGATCTTTTAGCCGAAGCCTATCAACCCAAAAATACCATAGAAACCTTGACGGCCGAGAAACTGGAAGATCCCGACTTTGTAGCTGCTGTGCTTGCAGAAAAGAGAGATTTCCAAAGATTGCAGCAGAATACCCCTATTCCCGTGGAGGAAGACCCTTGGTTTACTGCGATGTTTCCTATCCTGTCTGCTTTCTATGAGTATTTCGGTGTTTTACCCCCGATGGAGAACTTTGAGGTTGAAGTTACGGTGGAAGAAGTCGATGGTATCAAGGACGCCAATGAGGTGACCGAGGAGGAAAACCTGTTAGGTGAAGAGAATCTCGAAGAAGACGAGGCCCTAGAAGATCCGTGAAGGCCAAGAATATTGCTTAGGCGTGCCTAGAATAACCTAGTCACCGTTGTAATCCTTCGGGACGTAAGATGTTGAGGATTAGGTAGTAGTTGGACCTTTTTGTTGTAACTAGAGACAGTAAGATTAGGCTAGTAAGCCATTTACGTTGTACTCATTTTATTTGGTAATAAGAGACTTATGTTTTCCTTAGTATATGATCATTGTTTATGTGTAGGCTTGCCCAACTATAGGACCGTCTCAGCTTGTAGTAGGAAATCGTGTTCTAATCTATTTGTTTTGTGGTAGAATTCTATGTTTATGTTTGTAATTCTATGCTTATGTTGTATGATGTTCTTATCTATGAAAAACATGCTTTATTTTTAAAAGAGTACCGTTGCATACTATTTGCTAAACTACTTTTGACTTTTGAAAGATAGACCATTTGCAAAAAGAAAATTGGTTTCAGTAAACAAAAACCCCTTTTCGGTTTTTAAATTGTTAAATACGCGCCGCGGATTAGGATACGATAACGGAGAATCCTCTCGCGCGAACCCTGACCTAGCCTAGATCGTGCAAGCGTTCATCATTGCCCTGAACGTTAACCGCCAAAACCAAAACCTCGAGGATGGATCTATGACTCGAACCCGAACGATGAACGAATTCTGCTAAACGCCGACCTCCGACCTTTCATGGAGACACCAACCCTGTTGTAGTCGAGACGTGGCGGAATGAGGTCAAGATGATCCTCAGCACCTTCGGAGTTACCCAGGACGGAGATCGTGTGGCCTTGGTCATGTATCAGCTGAAGGGAGTATAGCTATTAGTCTAGTGCGTAAGGGGTACGAACTAGTAATAGCCAACCTACGTTTAACCTGTGCCTAGCTTGCGACCCTCTAGTGATCGATATGACGGATTCCGACGAGTGGATTGGCGATCAGCGCATCGAGCAGTCGTAGACTATCATCAAAGGATGGTGACAACTTATACCCTAGAAGGGACTCGATTCCTTTTAAGGGGGATAGACGAACGGTAAGTCCGACGACGAGAAGATCAAGGTGGCAGAATCCACTACTTGGATGGCCGCTAGTTTCCAGTAGGAAGAAGCCGATGGAATGGAAGTGGGATTTCCACATCGTGTGTGAGTATACCGATGTTTTCCCTGAAAAACTTCCTGGCTTATCGCCTTAAGGAGAAATAGACTTCTCTATAGAACCTTAACCGAGAATCGCACCAATCTCTATGGCGACATACCAAGAAGACCCCTGCGGAACTGAGGGAGATCAAGACCCAATTGCATGAGCTATTGGACTAGGAGCCTATCAAAGCCGAGTACGTTACCATGGGAAGCACTGACGTCGTTCGAGAAGAAGAAAGAAGGCACGCTTCGACTGTAGAAGGATAATCTTCCGTGGCTGCAAAGATTCTTTCAATGCCTTTGCGAATACTGAAGAGTATCGTAGGGCTTACCTACTGATGTTCGATGGAGAGCTCATGCTTTACAATGTTGGAAATGATTTTGAATCCATTGTTTCCTACTTTTGGAAATGGGTTTAATATCGAGAAGCATGAGGGTTCAACAAGGATGTACTAAAGACGCTTGAGGGATGCTAGTCCGCATGATGATTTGGTAGAAGTTCTACTTTTGGCGTTAGTATTTACGGTGGAGATCTTACCAAAGGCGTATGACGAGGCAAGCTGTTCGATGGCAGGAGCAACTTCAACCCCATCTCGTTAAGCAAGTGATGAGGCTTAATTTGATTGATGGTGACCTACTTCAAAAATTTTTAAGGGGGATAGTCGTTGATTCCGAGATTGGTTTAGCAACCAAGTCTAACCTGTAGCTGCGTGCCAATTTCGGGGACGAAATTGTTTTAAGGGGGATAGATTGTAACGCCCCTGAATTTTGGTCAATAAAAATTTCGTTAAATATTTGAATTTTATTTGAATTACTTATTTTCTCTTGAGTGACTATATGATTTCTCATTTATTTCGTCGAAGTTAGATTTTGGTCTTGACTAAAAACCTTCGTGACTAATTTGGTTAGTTTCCAACCGACTCGTTGGAGGAACCGAGCAACCAACTTACCTAGTTACTCGATGAACCTTTTGGACCTTTTGAAACTTTTGAACCTTTTGCTTTTATCCATTGGTCCATAATGGTTAGGGTAATTTTTGTCCATTGGATAATAAAACTTTTTATTATAAAGTACATGTAGTCTTTTTTTATAATATTATTTTAATAAAAGGTACTTGTACTCTTTTTGTCCATTGGTTATTAAAGGCAAGGAGAATTATTATCCATTGGGTAATAACCATTAGGGAAGTTAGTGACCCTTGGGTAATAACTCTTTTGACCAAATAAAGTACCGATGTGACTAGAAAACCTTTCAAATAAAGTTGATTTGACTTGTACTTTATTATTATTTTAATGGGGAGAATCCTAGCATTTTTATTTAATTGGGGTACTTGGTACCACACCTATATTTAATATAGGGCTTTTGTCACATGCTTTAAAAAGTACTCCTCGATTATTTTAATATAAAAGTTTTCCTTGTAACTATTGTCCATTGGACAAAGATTGTTAGGGTAATCTTTACCCATTGGACAATAGCCCTTCCTTTATTATATTTGGTGAAGTACATGTGTATATATACACATGTGTATTTTTAAAGGACATGTAGTCTTTTTAAAAAGACATATTTTATTATTTAAAGTACTCACCCTTTATTATCCATTGGATAATAAAAGTTAGGGATTTTATTATCCATTGGGTAATAGCCTTATTCTTTCAAACCAAGTACATGGGCTATTTAATCTAGTCTTTTTCTTAAACCCCATGTGATGAAGTACCCATATTTTATTTGAAAAGTACTTATTAGCCTTGTAGCCTTTAAGGCCTAAGGTACCCTTTTATTATTTTGTATTGGGGTTTTGTACCCAATTGGATTAATTTATGGGGAGTTGATTTTTCCTAGATTACAAAGTACCCTAGTTTATTTATTTTAATCCAACATGTGCCAATTTATTTATTGAGCAAATCTTAGTCTTTGATTCAAAGTACTTTTTGTTTATTGTTTTCTTGTACCTTGTATACATATATATATATGTGTGTGTACTAGGGAGAGAGAGAGAGAGAGAGAGAGAGAGAGAGAGAGAGAGAGACCCGAGAGAGAGAGAGAGAGAGAACCCGAGAGGGAGAGAGAGCGAGAGCGAGAGAGAGAGAGAGAGAGAGAGAGAGAGAGGAAGGAAGAAAGAAGTAGACTTGTACCTACCTTGATCTTCCATGATCTTTCTTCATCTTCCAATCCTTGGTGAATCTTTTCCCTAACCAAACATAACTTCCATTTGTACTTCTAGGATTTGTTCAAGACTAAATCTTGTACCTTTGTCTCCAAATCTTCCAACCAAATCTCCCATAATCCCATCCTTGGTACACATCTTAGCCATGCAAGCCTAGGGTTAGCCTTTTGACCTTCCATAAAGTGCTTGACATTTGTCAAAATTTGAGGAAGAGAGAGAGAGAGGGGGCCGGCCATGAGAGGGAGGGAGGAGCCAAGATTTTTCCTATAAATACCACCCCATACTTCTCATTCAACTCACACCTTCACCTAGCAACTTCTCTCTCTAGAAAAATTGTGTTCTTTCTTTGTTCTTTCTTTAGTTCTTCCTTTGTTCTTGAGTGTTCTTGAGTTCTTCAAGAAACTCATCCTAAGCCGCCACTACGCCGCCACTCGACCACCCTTCGATCCATAAAGTAGAGTAGTAATAGTCAAGTAGAGGTTTCGAGAGAGACCTTTCTCTTTCGAAGCTACCGGAGGCATACCGTAGGACGTTACTCCGTCCGACCACCGACGTACATTCCGACCGCCGACTACCTTCCGTAGCCGACTACCGCCTAGAAGGATTGTAAGGAAAATCTTACTTACTCCTTACTTACCCGTATTTACTTCCTATGTACGTACGTATTCAAGTATATCGTAAGGAGACCCTTACTTACTCCGTATTTACTTCGTATCTACTTACGTATTTAAGTTTAACGTTGTTATTTTGAATTGCTAAGATAGATCTTATCGTTTGATTAGAAGTATTTGTATTTGATCTTTAAAGATGATGAATATATGAATTGCTTGTATTGATTGTGGTGTGATAAAGCATAAGTGATTTCACTCCAAAGACGTCCGTACATGTGGCGTTGTGCTTTGAATAAAGCATAAGTGATACACTCCAAAGGCGTCCGTACATGTGGCGTTATGCTATAGATAATGATTGAGCGTGTTGAGTAATATAGAATTGGATGATCTTGTTAGTGTGTTTAATGCCTACCGCGGAGTCTTTGCATGATAACGAGACACGAGAACCGAGAAAGTAGAAACATGACACCTAGGGTGTGGTTAATAAAGGGAAATGTTTTCGAGGAAGAAAATATTTTGAAACTACATAATGACCGGTTTTGGGTGGCATTATGTGAGTCGTGTGTGTGCGTATTTTGAAAAGGGTGAAAAGTTTTGGAAAACCGCAATGTGGCCGGACTTGCCCATTGTGTGGTGTGTGTGTTTTGTGTGTGTGCCAATGGGAACCCGGCGCGGCGGAACCATTGTGAGGATACTCGGGAACCCGGCGCGGCGGAACCGAGGTTGGGTGTGTATGCTTGGTTATCCGCGGTACGGAGCCAATGCAATTGTGTGCCAATGGGAACCCGGCGCGGCGGAACCATTGTGAGGATACTCAGGAACCCGGCGCGGCGGAACTGAGGTTGGGTGTGTAGCTTGGTTATCCGCGGTACGGAGCCAATGCAAAACGATTTTGAAAATGTGTATGCTTGGTTATCCGCGGTACGGAGCCAATGCAATTGTGTGCCAATGGGAACCCGGCGCGGCGGAACCATTGTGAGGATACTCGGGAACCCGGCGCGGCGGAACCGAGGTTGGGTGTGTATGCTTGGTTATCCGCGGTACGGAGCCAATGCAGTTGTGTGCCAATGGGAACCCGGCGCGGCGGAACCATTGTGAGGATACTTGGGAACCCGGCGTGGCGGAACCAAGGTTGGGTGTGTATGCTTGGTTATCCGCGGTACGGAGCCAATGCAATTGTGTGCCAATGGGAACCCGGCGCGGCGGAACCATTGTGAGGATACTCGGGAACCCGGCGCGGCGGAACCGAGGTTGGGTGTGTAGCTTGGTTATCCGCGGTACGGAGCCAATGCAAAACGATTTTGAAAATGTGTGGCTTGGTTATCCGCGGTACGGAGCCAATGCAAATGATTTTGAAAGTGTGTAGCTTGGTTATCCGCGGTACGGAGCCAATGCAAAATGTTTTGAAAGGTTGTTTTGTAAATGAAATTGTTGACACGGTCTACGATGAGTCGCGTAGGAGAAACCCGGAAATCTTGGACACCAACGATAGATTCGAATGTGGATGTGTCATTGTTAAACTGTGTATATACCTATTGTGTGGAAATTGATGTTTATTATAGCTGTTGTTTGTAAGTTATGGGTTAGAGGGTAAGGATTTCCCTATTGAGCGTTGTAGCTCACGGTGTTGCCTGTTGGTGACCCTGACATATTATATTGGTGGTGACGCCGGTATAATGTGTCAGACCTTGTAGTTATTCAAGATGAACAGTTCACCGTGGAAGCCTCTGGAGCTGAAGAGCTGGCTAGGATGAAGGAGCAAGAGGAGCTGTAGTTAGGAAAACTTAGAACCCCCCTTCATTTGTGTAAATATTGAACTCTTATTGAGAAATTGTTGTAATAAGAGCCAGACTCTATTTTGAGATTTTCAATGAAAATGTCCTTTTAACGTACCCAAAATTCGGGGCGTTACAGTTTCTTTTATCCAATGGATAATAGTTCCCCTAACATTTATCGTCCAATGGATAAAGAATAAAACCAAAACAATAAAAAAAAATAAATAAACAATTTCTAGTCTCGGGTTTGAAAAGGTTCAAAAGGTTCAAGATGGGCAAAACGGTCCATCTATGGTTAGGGAAAAGTAACTAGGTGGCCTTCTAGTTTGGTTACTCCATCAAGCCGGTTAGAAGCTAACTAGGCTTGCTAAGTCGGACTTAATAGTCAAGAAACGATCTTTGAGGGCTAAAGTGCAATTAGGGTTTCTAGTCGAGGATTAAGATGATAAGGCGATCGATTCCTTAAAGACTAACCGTTTAAGAATTAATAAGAAAACCAACAAGCAGTTAAGAGAAATTAAGAAATTTCGAATAACAACGAGATTTTTATTGAATGAAAAATCAGAGTTGTTACAGTTATTCCGTTTGCTCAAGAAGGGGGTCCCGTTCGAATGGACAAAGAAATGCCAGGCCGCCTTCGAGTCTATTCAGAGATATTTGCAGAACCTACCGGTACTGATGCCGCCTACGCCGGGTCGACCGTTGATTCTTTATCTGTCCGTCTCTCCAACAGCCATGGGATGTCTGCTAGCACAGGAAGGAAGCAATGGGGTCGAGAAGGCTATTTACTATTTAAGCAAGAAGATCGGGGATCTGAGGAACGTTATACTCCTCTGGAAAAGACGTGTTGGGCGCTGGTTTGGGCTACCAGAAAGCTTAGACACTACATGCTAGCCTATTCGCTGAGACTGATTTCTCGGATGGATCCTATCAAGTATTTGTTCGAGAAGCCTGCGCTCACCCATAAGCTAGCACGTTGGTTGCTTCTGCTGACTGAGATCAAACTCCAACACGTCACAAGGAAGTCTGTAAAGGGGCGCGCCGTGGCGGAGTTTTTGGCTGATCACTCGATCGATGGCCCGGAAGACGTAGATTTCACTTTTCCCGATGAGGAGGTTCTGACGGTGGTTGAGGAAGTATGGACGCTCTATTTCGATGGGGCTGCTAACCAGAAGGGGTTTGGGATCGGAGTGTTGTTGATTACGCCCGCCGGCGCTCACATTCCGCTCGCTTTCAAGCTGAATTTTGATGTTACCAACAACCAAGCTGAGTACGAAGCCTGCATCGTCAGAATGGAAGCTGCTATTGCGTTTGGAGTCGAGAAGCTCGAAGTGATTGGGGATTCAAACTTGGTGATTTCCCAGGCCAACGGAGATTGGAAGGTTCGTGAGGAAAAGCTGAAGACTTATCACCAAGATTTGGAAGAACTGATTCCTCGCTTCAATAAGGTGACTTTCACCCACGTCCCACGCTTGAAGAATCAGTTCGCCGATGCTTTGGCGACCTTGGCTTCAATGATCGAACTTCCAATAGGTGTTAAGTTGCGGCCGATTGTGAACAGAGGGACTTGCTTGCTTATGAGTATATCAACGCCATTGATGGCCTACCATGGTACCACGACATTTGGAACCTTGTGGAGCGCGGAGAGTTTCCTGCCGAGGCAACAAAAAAGGATTGGGTTGCTTTGCAAAGGCTAGCTTCTCAGTACATCATCTGTGGGGGGAAACTGTATCGAAGGTCTCACTGCAGAATGCACAAGCTTTGCGTCAGCAGCGTCGAAGCAACAAGGATAATGGAAGAAATTCACGAGGGAGTTTGCGGGCCTCATATGAGCGGCGTCATGCTCGCTAGGAAGATCCTCAGGCAGGGTTATTACTGGTCTACAATGGAATCGCAATGCATCGATTACGTACGGCGCTGTTACAAATGTCAAATCCATGCGAACTTGCAACATGTCCCTCCATCTAAACTGTACGGCATGACTTCACCGTGGCCGTTCTCTATCTGGGGCATCGATGTTATCGGGATGATCAGGCCGTCTACTTCAAATGGTCATAAGTTCATACTAGTGACAATAGACTACTTCACCAAATGGGTCGAGGTCGAATCCTACAAGACGTTGACAACGGTCCAAGTTGCGCAGTTCATTCGAAAGAACATCATCTATCGGTACGGGGTCCCTCAGGCGTTTGTGTCCGATAACGGAAGTCATTTCAAGGGAAGGGTTCTAGAGCTCTTCGAGGAGTTCGGTATCGAGATCCATCACTCAATGACCTATCGCCCGCAAACAAATGGGGCGGTTGAAGCTGCGAACAAGAATGTCGAAATGATCATCAAGAAAACCGCCGAGTCTGCAAGGGATTGGCACGAGCAACTGCCTCTCACCCTTTGGGGGTACTGAACGTCTATCCGCACTTCAACGGGTGACACTCCTTTCTCTTTGGTCTATGGGATGGAGGCAGTACTTCCCATCGAGCTTGAGGTACCGTCACTGAGAATCATGGTCGAAAGTGGTCTCAAAGAATCTGAGTGGTTGAGTGGGAGGTTTGTCGAGCTAATGTTGTTTGATGAAAGACGGCTCCGGGCCTTATATCACGTTCAGGGGTATCAGCGTCGAATTGCTCGAGCATTCAACAAAAGGGTGAAGTCCAGGGGCTTAGTTGAAGGAGACATGGTTACAAAGGAAATCTGGGCTCCAGTGTTCGATCCCCGCGGGAAATTCAGGCCGAAGCGATCCGGGCCTTACATCATCAAGACTATCTTATCCGGGGGTGCTGCCAAGCTCATTGACCTCGACGGCAACGTATTCAGCACCCTGGTCAACCTGGATCAACTCAAGCGTTACTACCCCTGAGAGATGCTCGTTGCGTCGAAAACCACAAGGGTGGGCGATTCCAAGCAAAAGTTAGAGCAGCCTGCTAGACCAAAAACCTAAAGAGGCGGTTCTAGGCAAAAATAAATAGGCAAAAGTCAAAAGCTCGCTAGGCCGAAAACCTGAAAAGGGCGGTTCTAGGCAAAAGTTAGAGCGTAAAAAGAGAGGTAAAATACACGAGTGAACCTTAGCCTGAACTACGTTCTGACATGATTCCTTGAAAAGGGATACGTAGGCGATCTCACCTCGAGATTCGGTCACATTCCATCAAAAGTTTCGATCCAGGTTTGACATTTTGGGTACACATCACAGTTTGGGAAGGTCGACCATAAGTCAAGGTTGCATTGAAGTGAATCAGAAAAGGGGAAATCCATTGTCTTTCAACTTTATTGCAAATTACTACTTCTAATACATAAGCTGAGCATAAAAGCCTTAAAAACTGTTAAAGCATGAGAAACAAAACAAAATGCTTAAGAAGCCTAACGGCTCGCAGTTTATTCTAAGCATAGCAAAGTGGCCCGGAGTCAGTTAATATTTTCCCGTGCATTCACATCCGCTCTCAGCCACTGTCTCTAGCGACTCCTTAGCCCTGTGGTGAACTTCGGCATCTCAGCCTGAAGGGCTCTAAGGCCCCAGCGCCTCTGGTAACCGTTGAGCGTTTGAGCGTTGAAATTCGGGACGCGAAAGTCCCCAATGCTGATCCGGTGATTCTCTTGAGAGGCACCCAGCTGTCGAAGGACACGGCCGGGAATGTAGAAAGTGAAGCTCGATAGTCCTGCAATCACCATCCTATCAAACCCATCGGAATGAATAGCCATGTCCGGGAGGTCCAGCCAGGGGCACCTCCAGGCGATCTCATCAGGCTGCATTTGCTGCATGAACTCATACCAGCCTTCTATATCCATGTCAGGGTACCGCATCTCCCTTTGATGAATCCTCTTCGGAAAGAGATTCCAGCCCGCCACCGGTGGGTGCAGTAGATTCAACTTGTCCGACAGCCACAACTGCATGAGTGAAAAGACAAGTAAGAAGTCAGATAAAGCCCGAGCGAAAAGACAAGTAAGGAGCTAGGAAGCAGCCTGAGCTGAGTGTCGAGGTAAAACAAGAACGTGCAAAAAGCCAGGAAAAGGTAAGCTGAGTGAGGTTACCTGAAGCAAAAGCGGGCTGCCGCTGAAAACAGTCGATTGGCCCGTATATACCAAATCCAAACCCAAGAGTG
Organism: Rhododendron ovatum; assembly: GCA_019656835.1. NCBI lineage: Eukaryota > Viridiplantae > Streptophyta > Magnoliopsida > Ericales > Ericaceae > Rhododendron > Rhododendron ovatum. Next base: position 31,410,179 of record CM033802.1, read on the forward strand.
TCTCGGCCAGGACCAAAGGGATCACATTCCTTCGCGCCCCCATCTGGGCAGCGACGCTCACAAGTGAAGGGCTGACCTGTCCGTGGGCCGGCACGAGTAGATAGGCGGCAAGCAGGCAGATTACCAAGGCAAAGCGGCGGCGCGCTTGAGCATCATCGCTGTCCAAATCACCGTTTGGACTGTACAACTCAATTAGCCGCATGGTATTCATCTGGCCACCCTCAAGGATAGCGTTCGCCAAACCCCAGGAGATGTTGAGCGAGCTGGCTAACAGTTTGGGCATGCTCGTTTGGTAAGGCGGGACAGCAAGAGTAGAGGACAAATAGGTTCGGAGATACGCCTGGAATTCTTCAACGGTCGGGCACATTTCGTCATCGCCAAAATGAAAGACGTGGACGTCAGGGTCCCAGAATCTGAGTGCGGCCCGTAGGAGCGTTGGGCGGAGCGGCACATGTCGAAGAAAGCAAAACGAAGCAAGGCCGTGGTATTGGAAATTGAGCCAATCAACGCTGAGAAATTGCGCCAACCAGGGCCTAAGTAAAGTTGGGAGGGGGTTATCCATGGAGAATATTGAAATGTGCTGAGGAAAGGAGGAAGCAGTGTAGCCGTGAAGGCCACAATGCCTATGCCTCTGCTTTATAGGCCTTGACCTTTCCATTCCATCACCAATAAACCAATCAAACCTCATGCTAGCTTCCAAACCTTGCCCCTGCAAAAGACACTGCTCCCTGAGAGCTCAGAAACCGTGTGCAAACCGTGTGGGGGTAAAAACAAAGTGGCCCCTGCAAAAGGACAGTTGGCCAGTCAAGTGGATCTGGCATTCAGAAACCTGGCGTACGCCAGTTTATAACTGGCGTGTACGTGTCCCACACTTACTGGCGTACCGTCCTCAATTTCTGGCGTACGCCAGTAAGGTTCACCAGAAACCAGTTTGCAGCAGCTACTGCCTCCGCATGGTCATTTTTAGTTCTGGGGCTGGCTTTGGCCGTTTGCTGGTTCCTACAAGCCACAAATGACATTTGAGACTATGGCAAGGCGTCGGATTCAAAAAGCCATGCCCGATGAAGATTTCGGACCCTCGGTGGCCTGTTTTAAGCTAAAATCAAGGATACGGGAGGTCAAATCTCGTTTTAGGGGCTTTTGCCAAGTTTTGTCATACCATACATGTTACATAGGCCTTATGTGACTGTGTGGGGGTGTCGGTTTCAGTCCGGGACCATATCGAGTCATCTTTGGCTTCTTATGTCCATTTTTGTGGCATTTTTAGCTTTTCCATGGTTTTTTCCTCGCACCGAAGCAATTCTACTGGTTTTGATGGTGCATGCAAGTCATTATGCATATCTTTCAAAAGGGTTAGTTTCCTTCATTTGGGAGAATGTCGGGTTTTGGCCTGCCAACGCCCAAATTACCCGTATCCCCCGCGTGTCTGGGATATGTGTCGTATCCTAGGACTTTTTCTGTCCATCCTTTCTTCGAGCTAAGTCAATTGTGTACATATACAAGTGTTTTTTTGTCGATTCAAAGCATTCATCAATGCATGTTAGATATTAGTGGAGGGTTTTATCCTTTTCCTTTATAAAGTCTCATCAAAGTAAAGGAAAAATGATAAACAGAAAATGCATAAGTTATATACTACTGTGTCCAAACGTAACGGTAGAAATGTATCAAGTATCAAATGGCACAACGGCCCGGGCAGAACTAAAAGTATCGGGGCACACTCGCTCAAAAGTCAAAGAGGCACGCAGGCCCCATCCAAAATGTCAAGTGTCAAAGTATCTACTCAAAGTGGCAAGTACTGGCAAAGCAAACTAAGGCTCGGTGATAGCCCTCAGTCGTCAAAAAGGTCCTCGTCGTCGTCGTCCTCCTCGCTATCCTCCATCTCTCGAGGGTCCATCCAGAACCTGGGGTCGCTCGCTGAGTCAGAGCCGCTGCTGAGGGACGTCTCTTCTACTTCTTCTTCTTCCTCTGCTTCTTCCTCCTCTCTCCTCTTCTTCTGTGAGGGTCCCTCGGCGAGCCTCTTCTCTGCAGGCCTCTTCCTTAGCTCTCGGTGAAACTGGAGCTCCTCGCTAGCCGGAGTGATCTGCACTCCCCGTTCTACCCTCGTCGCTGGTCGAGAGGAGCTCGGTGCCACCTTCTTTGCTGGAGGAGGCCGCACACTCTTCCTCCTAGGAGCCGCCCTAGCGAGACCCTGCATGATCATCAAAGTCCTTTAACATACATTGTGCATATTGTATATATTGAAATGCTAAGTGCAGGAAATTTTGAAAGCAATCCTATTCAAAAGCAGAATGGAAAGTTATACCTGAGGCTGCGCGGCAGGAGCTGGAGCTGGAGCTGGTGGTTGGTAGTGCAACTACAAAGAGGCACCGCCGGCTATCCTATGAAACTCTTTCTCCATAGCCTTCATCAGGCGAGCTGCCTCCCGCACCCATTCCATCGGGGCATGTGTTACATTTTTGGGCAAAATTAGAATACAAGCCGAATATACATGCTGAAAGCAAAGTACGAAAACTACAAGGGGTAAAGAGTGTCATACCGGCCCTGTGATCTCTGCTGGGTCTGCCCTGGCAAGCTCAAACCGAACCATGGCCTCCTCTCCTTGTGCGTCCCGCACTGCTAGAGTCCAAGAAAGCCGAGGCAACCCGGTCGCTGTGGCATAGTCGCTCCTCTCTCCCATCCGAGCTGCCCTACTCTCCCGGCTCCGCCTCTCCTCGCCAGCTTCAAGCGCCTCGCTCTGCACGGCGACATGCTCCAACACTCCAAGCGGCCTCGCCAAGCGCTGCCTCCGGTAGACAGCATAGTCACGCTCGGGCCTCAGAAAAGCAGCAAGCCCGGCCGGGACAGTGAAGCGCCTCAGCTCAGCCAGAGTGTACTTGTCCGTGTGAGAAGCGTGAGGAGGAAGTGGCCCGGGAACCTAGAACTCAACAGAACCCAGTGACTGCCGTGTCACCCGGTCGCCCAGGTACCACTGCCACCCGAAAGCAGACTCCAACAACACCCGACTCGCCGTAACCACTCTACTCCGTGCTAGGTACTCAGGCTCAGGCTCAGGCTCAGCATTGCTCCATGGGTTCCACTCTACCTGCAAGACAATGGCATAGATTTAAAGGCATCAGCGACAGCATTAAAGCAATTCTAAGGGCAGAATGACCAATTTGACATGTTGCTTACCTGAGTACCAGACAGCTCGTCAAGGTACTACCGGAAGGCTAGGAGGCTCCCTCTCGATTTCTTCTTGCCGCTATACATGGGGCCCCAAATCATGGCACGAGGGAGCATCCTCAGGTTCGGGCACTTGTTTTCCGGTGGGTACATCTTCAGCACTTCATAGGCCCACAGCTGCAAATGGTCAGACAATCGAAGCATCAAAATACAGTTCATATGCAAATCAAAGACAAGTGCAAGAAAGGGAAAAATAGGAAATAAATTGCAAGTTTTGTTTCTTACCTCCCACACCCTCCAGTAGCCGGCAGTCGCCTTCTTCCCGCGCGAGAACTCTCCCATGAAACCGTAGCAGGTGCCCAGAGCTGCTCCTCCCCAGTCAAACCTCGAAGCTATGCTCAGGTCATAGAGGGCCGGCAAATAAGACAGGTGCACTGTGAATCGCTTGTTCGGGTACAATGTAGCCCCGAACAAGTACAACAAATAGGCCCTCGCCATTTGCTCTGCCTTCAACTCCGAGTCCGGCTCCCTCCCGTGCAAATACTGCTTGAACTGGTCATAGTGGACGGTCTCCGCCTCGCCTGCTAGCGCCTGCCCCAAAAACCACTCCAGAGCCCTGGGATCCCTGTAGATCTCCCAGTCAAGCGGGATAGGCTCTCCTCCTACCCTCAAACCGGTGAGAGCTGCAAAGTCCGATGGAGTCACCGTCATCTCCCCGATTGGCAAGTGGAAGGTGTTCGAGGAATCCCACCACCTTTCAGCCAGCACAGTAAGTAGAGCGTGATCGCTCTTCACGGCCGTCAGTGTGAGAATGAATGGCCGGAACCCTGCAGCATCAACCAAAGCCCTGACTCGCTCGGGCAAGCCTCGGTACAACTCAAGTGAACTCGCTGGACCTCCATGGCCCTGAGTGCTGGCTGCTCCCCTCTGCATACAAAGACAGACAACAAAAGGGTCTCATCAATAATTGCAATCCAAACAGTCAGTCAAATTTAGAATTTTAGAAAGTAACTCTACAGTCGAAACAGGTATCGTAAGGGTCGAACAAAGCTACCGGGCACTCGTATTACTCTATCCAGTTCTGCTATCAGTCGAATCAATTCAAAGGTATTTCTCAGTCAAGTTCCGAGCCACAAGGCCTTATTTCTCTCAAGGCACACCTCTCAGTCGATTTCACAAGTGTTCTGTTTATCAATATGGTCGATTCGAGCTACGGGACACGCCATTCGGGCGTTCAACACGTCACGGCAATCTACATAGTCGAGTTCAAGTTCAAAGAACAATCTTATTAGTCGAGGCCGCTTATGATTGATTCAAGTTTGGCACTAACGGTTTTGTCGAAGTCATGGGCATTCTACAAGTCGATTTAACTACTTCAAGTGTTCTATCATTCAAGTCGAGTTTCAAAGTCGAGGCATGCTATTCAAGTTCTACTTTCTCAGTCGAGCTACATTTCAAGGTTCTAGCCTACATGCATCACAAGCCGAGCTACAACAATTCAAAACTACATATTGTTACAAATGACAAGGCATGCATATCAAAGTGAGTTCAAAGGAATACCTGCGCCCAATCCACGGACAGGTGTCTCTGTGGGTCTCTCAGTATAAGCTCTGCGTCATAGCTCTCCCGCAGAGGTGCAAGGCTCTCAACCCCAGATGGGATAAACAAGTGCGGCTCGGGCAAGATGTATGTGGCTGTGTCGAACCTAGCACGGGGTGCCAGCCGTATGGACTCTGCGAGCGTCACCGCCCGCTCAAAAGACCACACCTCCCCCTGAGCCTCCTCGGCTGCCTCAGTCTCGCTCACAAAGGCCTCCTCCTCGGCCCTGGCCCTCTCGGCCTCCTCTCTCAAGTGCTCCTCCTCTTGCGCCCTCTCAACCTGCCGGAGCCGATCCTCCTCGGATACCCCCTCCTCGACCACGGGACCCTTGCCCCTCGCCGGATCTCTCACCGGTGTCTCCGGTCGGCCACCATCATCACCACCACCATGGCTGCCGCTGCCGCCGACCCCAACCGAACCTAAACCTATGATCACCAAGCCCTCTACCCCACTCCTAGCATCCAACCGACGAACCCGTGGGACCCCTGGTTCGATAACACCTGGCGTACACCCCACCACCTCTGGCGTACGCCGCTCATCGCCACCAACCACCTCCAATGCATGGCCATTGCCACCACCAGTCTCGCCTGTAACCGCTGCACCAACGGCCGACGAGGCCTCTGCAATCGGTGGATCGTCGATTTGAGCACCCATGATCTCGGCTCCATCCCTCGACCGAGCCTCATCACCGCCACCTCTATCACTACCGTGGCCCCCATTGCCGCCTCTGGATTCTGCCATGGATGAGTATGGGTGAGTGGGTTTATGAGAAGGATGAAAGATTGAGGGAGAGATTGAAGATTTGAGAGAGTGTTCGGAGTGTTGGGCGTTCAAAAGTCGAAGAATGGCGGTTCCTGAGCCTCTGCAGAAGTTATACGACGTATGGAACAATTGGGCCAGATCTGGGCCGGTTCTAGACTCAGACCTTTGCAAAGAGTGGCGCACGCCAGTGTTAACATGCCGTACGCAAGTAAGTTGTGGGCCTCAGGCCCAATTCATGTCCTTTGCCGAAATTCATCCTCAAACGAAAGCCCGACTCATTCTGGAAAGTTCTGGACCCATCCCCAAGCAGAGGTCCGTCCAATTTCAAATCAACGACGATCTATCCGTCCAATTGCAAAATCAACGACGATCTATCCGTCCAATTTCAAATCAACGACGATCCACTCGTCCAATTCAAATCAACGACGATCCACTCGTCCAATTTCAAATCAACAACGATTCTCTCGTCCAATTTCAAATCAACGATGATCTACTCATCCAATTTCAAATCAATGACGGTCCACTCGTCCAATTTCAAATCCATGACGATCTATCCGTCCAATTCAAATCGACGACGATCCACTCGTCCAATTTCAAATCAACGACGATCCACTCGTCCAATTTCAAATCAAACAGGTTCTTCAAAATTCTCGTATTCTGGATAGCCTCGAAGAGGGTGTCTAGAAAACCTTTGACGTTACTTGTCTCCAGTTAAATGGTGCTTCAAGTGTCGTCAAAGGGGGGCTTCTGTAGACACCCCATTCTGGACTGTCCAGATAATGTTATTTGTCGATCTTTTATTTCCCCAATGATGATTTTAGTCGAGGACAGTCTAAGGACAATGGTGTGTTTTGAGCTTTGAGCGTCCCGAACCTCTTTCAAACCCCCTTACAAACCCTTCAAGCCAGAGCCAAACGGCCCCAACAAAACCCAACTGGCTTACGCCAATACGTTGGTGACGTACGCCAGTTCACTGCCATGTGTCAGTCATCGACCGTTGACCCAGTTATAAGTGACGCACGCTGGTTTAAGTGTGGCGCAGGCCAGTCAAATCCAGTCAAATCAACTTTATTCAGCTACATGGACGAGACTTTTGTGCCACCCTGACATCGGCCACAGTATCCCTGATGATTACATTCGGCCGACTCCGCTCCTTCTCTCTCCTACACCCCCCATCAAGGCAAGTCCCATGCATTTAATGCATGGGAGGCTCCCCTCCTTAACCAACCAGCCAAACAAAGCCTTGGTCCCAACTAATCTTGGCCTCTCTCCTCTATAAATACCCCCCTTGCATTCATTTGCAAGGGGTTAGACACATTAAGAAGCAAAAGATTTTCCTCTCCTCTCTTCTAGCTCTTTATCTCCCTTCTTCCATTGAAAGAGAAAGGAGAGCAACCCACTTCCATACACCCTACTAACATCCAGTCATCATCTCATCCTCCATCTTCAACCTTTGAGCTCAACACAACCTTCAAACCTCAATACAAAAAGGTATACCACCTTTACGTCCTTTTCTGTTTTCAGCTTTTGAGGGGGACCAGCAAGGCCCAGGCTAGTAAACAATACTAGTCCTAGCCTTAAACTGGTGAAATACGTCAATCGTATGAGATGGGAAGTGGCATGCGCCAGTACACCTATGCCGTACGCCAGTCATGGCAATACGAGCACCACTGGCGTGGGGATCATGGACCATCGTTCATATTATCTTATCTCTCTGTCAATCACCCAAACATGTTAATAACCGGTTTACTATTCTTTCTGTATATCTAGAGCTGCTTAGTTGTAGTAGTTAATGTTACTCCTTATCTGTTCAAAAGGCCTCTGGGATCCTTCTGGTCATATTCCAAAACCTAGATGATGCAAAGCCAAGCACTGAATCAAGGCCAAAGTGGCGTACGGCCGTCTCATACTGGCGTATGGCAGTTTGTCCCTGGATCCGGTGGCTGGCCCTTGCATCTTAGTTTGATCTTGGCCTGTTTCTTGTCCCCACACTATTTTTGGGTTATTCTGTTTTCTTTCGTGGCTTGAGCCCCTTCCACTTGTCTGTAACTATGTATATTTCGTTCTATTAAACTGCGTGGTTTGTCCTGGGTGTGCGCTGGTCCCTTTCCAGAGCCCAGAGGATTGCAAACAAAGACTGAGTAACCAAACAAGTGGAGTACGCCAGTTATGGGGCGGCGTGCGCATGTCTAATCAGCATGCAGTGGCTCGACCAGTGCATGCTGACAGAACCTGCTTACGTTCCTTCAGGGCAGCGTACTTCAGTTTATCCGAGCTGCTCAGTGTTTGTTCTCAATCTATATTTAGCATTGCAAGTAAATCATTCATAAGCATTTTGTCACATTAATGCAACTTGTTACAGCTTTTAACCCCTTTAACTATTCCCCTGCCCTAACTGGTCAGGAAAATGATAAAATGAGAGAAAAATGCAATTGTTTTACCAAATAAAATGTCTAAGTAGAGACCGATCTCCGGATTGGACGAGAGGGGTGCCATAAAACCCTTCCCTTCTCATAACCTGGCTCCCGAACCTCAGATATCGAAGGTGACGACGGACAGGTCCACGCCTTTTCAAAATCAAACAAACGTGGCAAACGTTTTCGAGTTCGGTTCCTTGGGTATTTCACCGCTAAAACCCGAGTGGCGACTCTGAATCGAGGCGTTTAGCCGCACTTTTCCAAAACAAAGGGCCGCACCCAATCTTATAAATCAAAGTTTTCCGGGGGCGCGTGCCCACACTGGCCACCCCTGGGGCCCATGGTAGTACAACTCACCACGAAGGACCGTAAACTGGGACACCTCTGCAATGGGCAAGGATCCTTTTGCTTAAGTTAGTTGTGGAGGGATGAAAACAATTGATGCTTGGAAGAGCACTAGATTGCAATGGCTACTCGTGCCTTTCCACCGGAACCCTAGTTCGTCGTCGGAACCCTAATCTGCAAAATAGACAAGGGGTGAGCGCACCTTTGCCTCTCGTAGCAAAGGCCCTCCGATGCCTAAGTTAGTATCTCGTACTAGCAGAAAAACCCTAATTATCAGTAGGAAAACAATATGAATGTCGTGTATTGCGTACCTTTTATCTCCAGGTTTACCTCGTATTTATAGATTCATAGATGCTTACTGCCCAAACATCCCTATTGCCCTAGGATTCCTATCTCATATAGGAAACTCAGGATATCTAGGACTCCAGTTCCCTTATCTATTCGTTACTTTAGTCCCTTTAGGACTCGTTTCCATAGCTGGCCGAACATCCCATTCCTATTGGGTATCTTTCTCAGATCCTACATTTTCGGGATCTCATGCCTTGACAGAATATCACTGTTTCTTGACCCTTCCAGAGTGATCTCCTTACTCCAACACTTGATTGGAGCTTTTCCCTTGTTCGGCTATCGCATTTCTGAACAGACTGCCTAGACCTGTCACTTCATATGCAACTGGTCCTTTATCAATTACTTGCACCAATGTCTTCTCAAAAGCTCTCCTCCTGTTCGGCCTTCTTACTGCCGAACAAGTTACTTGGACCAATGACTTCACATGTCACTGTTCCTTTATTAGACTTTTGGTCAAATAACTCCTCATGTCACTGATCCATATCGCCTGCTCGGGTATCAGTTGCATCTAATTTGGGAATACCTCCTTACATCAGCTGCTTCAAGATGGGGTCATGCCAGTCTTTCTCACAGCATGCCTCGAGCTCGTCTATGATTGACGGTTCCATCCTTTTTATGATATCAATCGTCACTTTTTTCTCATCGAATTTTGTCTTTGTCCCTAGCGTTGCGAGTGCATCTGGGAATCTGTTGTCCGATCTTGGCCTGTGGATTCTGTCTACCGCTTCAAATCTTCCCATCAGCCTTCGGACTGTCATCCTATAGGGCATGAGGGTGGGTTCATTTAGTGCATATTTCTCAAAGGTTTGGAGAATAATAAGTTTTGAATTCCTCACTATTTTTAGCCATGAAATTCCTTTTAAGTGTGCTGCTAAGAGCCCCAGGATTATAGCCTCATATTCTACTTCGTTGTTCGAGCATGCGAAGCCTAACTTGTAAGACAAGTATTCCCTTTCTCTCTCATCACTTTGAAGGACAATTCCTGCGCCACCATGTGCCTCTCTTGCTGCCCCGTCGAAGCTCAGCGTCTAGGACGCCTCACTTAGATTGGTCGCGAGGGCTTCGAAACCATACCCAAGCAATGCTTCTTCCAATGGCTCGCACTGCCTACTTGGAAATTGTGCAAGGAGATCTGCTAGGGCTTGACACTTGATAGCCCGTGGAATGACACATGTAATCTCAAATTCTGCCAGGGCCAAGAGCCATCTCGCTATCCTCTCGGACAGAACCAGTTGTGATAGTAAGTATCTCACAGGGTCACTCCTAGTAACGAGCTGTATGGGGAATGACAGGAAATAGTGTCTCAGCTTCTGTGCTATGAATACAAGGGCCAAGAAATGTCGCTCCACTTGGGTGTACCTCTTCTCTGCTCCTTGAATCTTTCGGCTTATATAGTTCACCGATCGCTCCACTCCCTCTATTTCTTGAACAAGGAGTGCCCCGATGGACTTCGGTGTCGATGTTAAGTGTAAAATGAGAGGTTTCCCCGCTTGCAGCGCAATCAAAGTTTGAGTTGAGGCCAAGGCAGCCTTGACATTGTTGAAGGCTTTCTGATGCTCATCATTCCACTTGAACATCGCCTTCCCTTTCAACAGATCGCTGAATGGCACAGTTATCTCTGCTAAAGCTGGTATGAACCTCCGCAAGCAAGAGACCTTTTTGAGAAAGCGTTTCAGGGCCCGCTGCAAGTGCAGTGTGGGCATCTCTACGATGGACTTTATCTTTGCCTCTTCTGCGTTGATGCCGTGCTTGTGCACCAAGAACCCCAAGAATTTCCCCGCCATGACACCAAAGGCGCATTTTAGTAGGTTCATTTTCATGCTAAACTTCCTGCACCTCTCGAACACTTCCTCTAGACATTTCAAATGATCGCAGCTCTCTTTTGACTTGACCATCAAATCATCCACATAGTCTTCCACTGTGTGATGCATTAGGCTGTGAAAAGTCACAGTCATGACGCATTGGTAAGTGGCACCTGCATTTTTCAGATCGAAAGGCATCATTACATAGTAGAAATTTTTGAGTGGTGTGTGAAAGGCTATTTTCTCTACATTTTCGGGTGCCATAAATGATAACATTTGGTGACCTGAGGTACCATCGACCAATGTGTCTATGTGCGGTAGCGGGAACTCATCTTTAGGACATGCTTTGTTAAGGTTGCGAAAGTCTATCCAGACCCTAATTTGCCCATTCTTCTTCTTTACTGGTACTATGTTAGCCAGCCAGGAGGGGTATTAAATCGGCCGTATAAAACCTGTGTTCATCAACTTCTCGACTTCTTCCTTTATCTTCTCCTCTAACTCGGGATTGTATTTCCGTTGCCTTTGCTTCATAGCCTTGGAGTTGGGGAATACGTCCAAGTGGTGTGAAACCAGGCCTTTATCTGCATCTCCTCACAGTGCCACACGAAGACATCCGCGTACTTCCGCAATAGCTTAATCAGCTTCTCTCAGGTTTCACCTTCTAGCGCCTTGTTTATAAACACAGGCCGCGGGGATCGTTTGCCTTCTCTCAAGTTTATCTCCTTCATGGCCTCTTGTTGTGGCCTAGGACCGTCTTGCATGCATTCTGATGTTGGTTCTGGCATATCCACCAAGTCTAGCTTGACTTCTGCTGCTATAACAGTGTGGGGGCTAGCGACCCCACAAGGGACCATTACCCCTTTGCACTGTTATAAGTAGTACACCGTCTTGCCACCTTATTGGACCTTGGTAACTTTCCTCGGGACTGCTGATGCCACCTTCACGACGGGCTGCTTACTCATGGCCCATTCTTCTCTCTTCATTATGTTCTCCCACCTTGGGACCTTGATGCCTATGAGCTTAGCCGACACCACCTCCACTTCTTCCTCCATCTAGGAGAAGTAGACTATATCGGGCAAGTGCGCCTCATCCGTGAGAAAAGGCTTTTCTAACGCAGCTACCATGACCTTCTTTCTTGCCCAGATTCCCTTCATGCATTGATGATAACTCGATGGGACTACATTATATTTGTGCATCCAGCTCCTTCCTAGGATGATATGGTAGTTCGTCTATGCATCAATAATGTGGAACTTTGTCGCGGCGCAGATGGTGCCTACCGCAAGGTCCAAAACCATGTAGCCCAAAAGCTTTTCTTATCTCCTCTGAATCCCGTGATCGCAATAGAGCATTTCATGATTCGGTTCTCTGGTATTCCAAGCTTCATGAAGGTAGCGAGCGGCATGATGTTGATGGATGCCCCTCTGTCTAGGAAGGCCCATTTCAACTCGACCCCCTTGACGTGGGCTGTCACATAGAGTGGCTTGTTGTGGGAGAATGTGACACGACGGTCCGCATAGGAGAAGGTGATAGAGTTAGCTCCTTCTCGGATGGTCTGCTGCATTGAGTCATCCATAGCCATGCACGCTTGCTGGTGCACCTTCTCAATGTTAACTATAGACTTGGTGATTTCTGTTCTAGTCGCAACTGTGAAGCCCAACGCGTCATAGAATGCCTTGAACTTAGTACTTCCTTGCAACACCTTGACTCCAACGTCAGGGTCAAGGATGACTCTTGGCTGCTCGTGAGAAGCAATTTCATCCAAGCGATCATAATAGGAAGTCATACAGACCTCCTCGTCCGTGTACTCATCCTCTTCAGCAAAGAAGTTGTATCAGGTAGCCATATGGACGGCGCACTCATGCTCAGGGTAAGGATGCTCGTGCACATTCTTAGGGCAGCCAGTCCCGACTCTCAGCTGATTGACATCTAGCTTTCTCTTGAAGATTTTCCTTAAGAGTCCAAGAATCACTTGTTGGATGCTTCATGTGCCTATGGTAGACATAGTATCTCGGACTCTTACGATCTTGCCGTGATGGCTTATGCTCAACATCAAGCAACCTGAGTACACCATCGGTGACCCATTGTTTCACCAACACCTTCACTTCTTCCACACTGCATGGATATTCTGGGACCTTAGCTGGTTCTTTATCCCTTCGCTTCTTGTGACCGCCGCTGTCGCTACCACCCCCTGCCTCTTATGTGACTATGGGGTGGAAGAGGCAGTAGCGACTGTAAGAGAGCGGTTGGACTTCCAGTTGTCCTTGGGAGGTGGCTTCACAGTATGGCGCAGGTTATAAGCTACCTCAAGGAGAGCTGAGAAGGTTGGGATCTTGATGTTCACCAGGAATACGCGATAGTTGCGCAGGATTCCATCAATGCATATTTCGACTAAGTGTGACTCTCGGCCACTGGCTTATGGCAATCCACAACTTTGTCCTAAAAGCGCTTGATGTAGTTAATAATATCCTCACCATTTTTCTGGGTTTCCTTCACAAGGGACAAGGTAGTGACCTTCTCGCGGACTTAGAAGAACTTAGTGTAAAACTTGTTTACCATTTCTTCCTAAGTGGTGATTGAGTAAGGTTTAAGATTCACATACCAAGTGTACGCTTGCGACGTAAGGGATTTTGAGAGCTCGCAAAGGTGAAGGTTATGGTCACCAGAGTAGGCTCCAAGGGTTGCGATAAAATGAACCACATGCTCTTGAGCACTACCCTTTTTGCTATCAAACTTGATGAATTTGGGTGGGGTATATCCTTCTGGGTAGGGTAAAGAGAGGATGGTTATGGGGTATGAGGGTTGTATATCAGCGTTGGGTAGGGAGGGAAGTGTGGCTTTGGTTTTTTCTTTGAGTAGGAAGGCTTGAACATCAGTTACAGTGAAGAATTGATTCTGAGACTGACCATTGTTCTCAGCTAAGAGAGGGTGCTGGTGGACTGAACTGATACTCATAACAGGGGTCAGTCCAGCATCCTGCCGATTCAGGGGGTTTTGAACAGGGTTTGCTAGATCTACTGCTGCAGTGGGAGGCGGCTGAGCTATTATTGGTCGTACTGCTAGTGGTGCCACCGGTGCTGTCGACAAAGCCGTTGTGATAGCCGCCGTTGGCCGTCATAGCAGCAATCATCTAATTTTGGCCATCTCGAACGGCCTAAAGAACCTCCATGGTGGTGTCTCCCCCTTGAGTGGAGGAGCCATCACCTTCTCCCAAGATCGGTCCCGTATTGGGCAGATTTTCCGCGATGGCTGCCGGCGTGTGAACTGGAGGTTGTTGAATAGGTGGGGGTTTCTAGACCACTTCTTAACTAACCATAAGATAAGCAACCTCCCTAGAAGAGTCGCCAATGTAGGATAGGTTCGAAATCTGAGTGGACAAAAATCCCTTAGGAATAGATGCGCCGGAGAGGTTGGAATAGTTAATGGGAAGGGATGAAAGGAGTGATCTAGAAGGGTGAAGAAGAAAGCAGAAGTGAACAGAGAAGGATTAGGCAGTGGAGACCCTAACCCAGAAATCCCAAGGAGGAAAGACAATAGAGCCCCTGAAAGAGGATTAGACCCCCCCTTTTTAAATCAGTGCTCACCAATTTTCTCTCTCTAGGGAATGTTCACAATGGGCTCAATTTGGGATTCAATGAAGAGACGTTTCATATTTATAGACCACACGAGCTAATGCTCCGGCACCAAGTGACTTGCTGATAAAGCGACACGTGTCCCTTCCATACCCCCAGACCGCTGAGGTGTTGCTACCCTCGCGATGACCGCGAGTATGATGGTAAGTGTATCCTCTTATTTGCGGAGATCCTCTCCTTCTGTTACAGCCACCAAGCCACTAGATCCGCTGCATTCCCTAGGGTAAGGTCGTGACCTACTCGGTCAGAGCAGACATAAGAGTCTGGGCAAGTTGCTAATATATCTTGGTTAAGCTGTGTTATTGTCTCCATTAGACTGGGACCGCACCAAGCAATCTCTTGTATAAATAGAGTTTTCTCCTTAGAGCAGCAATCTAGGCTCGCGACCCTCACATGGGCACACCATAGCGATGGGTAGCATGTGGCTCCCACGCTCAGGGCCACGTGTTGCGCGACTGAGGCACCACGTGGCAAGCTAGGGTTCGTCGGTCAAACCGTGAACCCCGCGAAGGATGAGTATACACACATGCCCATTGAATAGTCAAATAGTCAATGGTCACGCCTATTGACCTTTCCTACAGTCCGTAGTTGATCTCCCCTCGATGTACCCTTTGTCAAGTTCTAATAAAATTTTGTTACCTATCAAAAAAATAGCGCTAAGGATTTGCTTCTTCCCCTCTTTGTTTGGACGTACGGCCAACTGTGCTTTGAGCACCCAACAGCCGTTTGAATTGATCTGAGATATTATTACTTTGACTTGTCCATCTGGATCAAAAATTTAGTTGAATTTGACATCGAAAAGTACATGAGCTAGTCACATTTTATGAGAAATTCGACCCCGTTTGTTTTGGAATTTTGGATTTGGATTTAGATTTGTAAGTTGTGTAGAGAGAAATAGAGTAATAATTGAAACTAGGGGTAATGATTGGAGAGACAAAGAGAAAAATGAGAGTAATAATTAGAGAGAAATAAGATAATAATTAGAATTGAAAATCCAAAACCCTTAAACGAACAAGGTCTAAAGACTAGTCTATATGACTTTAAAACTATTCAATTAGGCCTAGTTTAAACAAAAATAACTTCACCTTTTGTTTTGTCCTTATTCAATTATTGGTTTGTTTTGACAAGAATAATTAGAAAAGTAAAAAAAATATGAATTTTATCCAAATATTTTTTTAAATATCTGAGGTTTTATTTTATTTTCTAAACTAGGCCTTACATAAATATGCTCCAATAATCTAACTAGTGATGACCAACCAAAAATGAATGACGACCACACTTCTCGTCTAACGACCTGGTTGAAACCAATTGTAGGTAACATAAAGCTCAACACAGATGGATGCTGGTACGAGGCTAAAGGAAGAAGGAGATTTGGAGGCATATTTAGAGTTCATAATGGTGGCTGGAGTTTGGGGTTCTATGGCAAAACCTTGTGCAATTCCAGTTTGGAAGCCGAAATATGGAGCATCTACAAAGGCTTGGAAAACATTTTTGAGAAAAAATTGGCCAATATGAAGATTGAATTGAGCTCCCTCATGGCTGTCAACTTAATCACCGAGGGAAACCCGGGGAATCATCCTCAAATTAAGCATGGTACTGATCAACGAAGCCCATTATCTCATGAATCGCACCAAAACTTTGCTTAGCCATCCATGTTTACCATTCGGCAAATCAATGTGTAGATCACCTTGCTCGAATGGAGGCTGAACAAGATGAAGATCGACCTTGTGGTTCAGGCTAAAATGCCTATTTTCAATAGGGAGTTTGTTTATGTATTAGGAATAGCCTTAACATTAGGCAATTGTTAGACTAATTTGGTATGTAGGCAAGGTTAGTCTCTATTGCTGTCTAGTTTGTTATGTATGTGTTACTATGTGCATTCGTGTAATGCAAAACTCACTCTCTTAGCTTTTTATGAAGTTTCCATTGACCCAAAAAAAGAAAGATGATAACCAACTTCAAGTTTTAAATGAATTAGGACTTGAAGATGTGAACAAAATGAATAGTTCCAAAGAATAAAATCAAGCCCAAAAATGTCAGAAAAAATGTGTCGCATCCTTCATTGAGTTGAACTTTTAGATTCTAGAATGGTATTTTGGATGCACGCCACAAATTGTGGGTGAGCTTTCAATATATAGATGAAGTAGTTATAAGAGTTATTCAAACCCAAACAATGATAAACCCAAAGCTAAGATACAACAGAATTTGAGATATACATGAATATGATAATGTTTATCCAATACCCCCTCAAACTGACGCGGGTCGAGGAGTAAGGGTCAGTTTGTCCCGTAGAAACTGGAATTGCGTAGAAGACAAGCCCTTAGTCATGACGTCAGCAATTTGATTCTTAGATGATATGAACTGAACTTGTAAATCCTTATGAGCCACTTTGTCACGGACGAAATGAAAACCGATTTCCACATGCTTTGTCCAGGCATGGAAAACTAGATTTGCAGTGAGGTAAGTGGCACCAACATTATCACACCATAGTGTAGGAGCTGAAAGGAGACAAATACCAAGTTCATATAACAAGGATTGAATCCAGGAGAGCTCGGCAGCAGCATCAGCAACAGCTTTGTACTCGAATTTTGTAGAAGACCGAGCCACTGTCCTCTATTTGTGGGAGCACCTAAACACAAGATTATTGCCCAAGTAAATGGCAAACCCACCTGTCGAACGTCGATCATCAATACATCCATCCCAATCGGCATCAGAATACACTTGTAAACACATTGGAGAGGTTCGTGAAAAGAGAATGCCGAAGTGTGGGGTATGTTTGAGCTATTGAAGTACCCATTTGACAGCGGCCCAATGAATATCAGTGGGCGAATGCATGAACTGACAGGCTTTGTTTACTGCGAACTCAATATAGGGTCCTGTAAGAGTTAAGTACTGAAGAGCCCCCACCACCTGTTGATATTTGATTTGATCAGCTAAGAGTTGGGCATCTTGTTTTGATAATTTAATGGTTGTTGAATTGGGTGTGAGCACAGGTTTGCAATGTTGCATTCCGACTTTCGCTAAAAGATCAGTAATATACCGGCGTTGGGACAAGTGAAGACCGCCGCTTGGTGTGCTCATTGCCTCGATTCCCAAAAAATAATTAAGCAGCCCAAGTTCTTTGAGAGCAAATTCGGAATGGAGTTGACGGATGAGATTGCCAATGGTTGCTGGTAATTAAAATATCATCAACATATATGAGTATATAGACCCGAAGAGACCCATGTTGTTGAATAAAGAGTGAGGCATCAGATTTTGACGCAACAAATCCCACAGATAATAAAAAATCCGATAGACGAGTAAATCATGCGCGCGCGGGGCTTGTTTGAGCCCGTAGAGTGATCGATGAAGTTTGCAAACATAACCCGGATTTCGAGAATCAATGATGCTAGGTGGATGCGACATGTATATTGGTTCAGACAAGAAGCCATTTAAAAATGCATCGTTGACATCCAGTTGATGTATGTCCCATCGAAGAGATATAGCAATGGACAAAACCGTGCTAATGGTCGCCGGTTTGACAACCAGACTAAATGTTTCAAATAATCAATACCCGGTCGTTGATGAAAACCCTTGGCCACCAGTTGGGCTTTGTAGCGATCCACGGTGCCATCCGCCATGCATTTAATTCGATAAATCCATTTGCAACCAACCACATTGTGTGCTTCACAAGATGGAACTAAACTCCAAGTCTCATTCTGTAACAAGGCTAAAATTTCAGCACTTATTGCTGCACGCCACTCTGGTGATGTGGAGGCTGAGGAGCAACTTGTGGGTTCATGTTGGTCAGAGGAATCGATGCATGCAGTAAGAAGCGCATGGGGTTGGCTTTGCTTCATAGACCGAAGGAGCATATGGTGGGTAGGTGTCGAGGGAGGACGATTTTTGGGTGGATGCTTTAAGGGTTCATGCAAGTCTATTACCAAGTTAATAACATGCATGGTGTTTGAATTAGGTATGAATGTAGGAGAGGATAAAATATTGGGGGAGGAATTATTGGATGAGGATAAGGGTGTAGAAGGTGGACTGGGATGTGGTGAGAAGAGAATAGGTGACGTTTCCATTTGGTTAGGAGTTATCTGGTTGTTAGGAGTGGGAGATTTTTGGGGTTGCAAATTTGAAGTTGTTGACGTGATGGTGGGTAAATGAGTGGGAGAGACCTAATGAGAAACAATTGCCCAAGGGGTGGAATTTGTACGGGGTTGCACGGATGGGGTCGCTCCAAGAATAGATGGACCAAAAAATAGGAAATTGTATTTGTCAAATCGAACATGTCAAGCGAAATAGATGCAACTTGAAGCATAATCTAGGCAACGATATCCCATGTGAGAGGGACTATACCCGAGAAAGACACATGCCATAGACCGGAATGACATTTTGTGGCGATTATATGGACGAAGATATGGGTAACACAAGCAACCAAAAGTTTTTTAAAAATGATAATCTGGTGGTTTTCGAAAGAGAAGTTAGAACCGAGGCAAATTCTGAGATACCGGTGAGGGAAGACGATTTATGCGATACACTGCTGTTTCGAATGCAAAATGCCAATATTTGTGGGGTACCGAGGCATGCGCAAGTAAAGATAGCCTCATTTCAACAACATGGTGATGTCGACGTTCAATTTTTCCATTTTGTAACGGTGTGAGGGCATGGAAGACAATGGATGACGCCACATTTTTTTTAAAATGGATTCAATGACCGATACTCCCTACCCCAGTCCGTTTGCACCTGTTTAATGGATGTGAAAAATTGCCTTTCAACCATAGTTTGGAATTGAATGAAAATTTGGTAGACATCAGATTTGAAAGAAAATGGGAAATACTATAAATATTTCAAATAAACATCCAGAAATAATACAAACTACCGATGTCCATCGGTAGATGGCATAGGAGACGGACCCCAATACATCACTAAAAACAAGTTTAATGGTGCTGAACAAATAGACTTTGTTACAAGTAAAGATAATTGAGATGATTTTCCTAACTGGCAACCATGACAAAAGGGTGGTTGCTTATTGGTAGAACATGGCAAGTTATTTTGGGTGAGAATTTGACGCATAACACGTCGATGTAAATGGTCAAGTCGACAATGCCAACACACAGAGTCAACCCGTTCGGAGAGATGAGCGAATGGAGATATTGGAGAGGAGGTAGGGATTTTGTAGAGGTCAAACTCAGTCTGCCCTTAGAGTAGCATTTTGCGAGTAACCTGATCCTTGATGAGAAAAAAGAGGGTTGAAATTCAAAGAAAACCCCATTATCTTTAGTAAATTGGGAAACTGAAAGTAGAGATTTTGTAAGAGATGGAACATGAAGAACATTAAATAAATGGAAGGAAGAAGATGGGGCGAAGAGAGTACCCTGACCAATGTTAATGGTAGGGAGCCCATGACCGTTCCCTACACGAAGCTGGTCAGAACCGTGATAATCTTCATGATGGGAGAAGGTGGAAAGATCTGGAGTGGCATGATGGGTAGTGCCAGTATTGGGGAACCATTCTAACATTGGAACAGAAGACGGTGCATAAGAGGTAATATGAGCCGATGGAGGGGCTGCATGGTTATAACAATAATGGCAGGTGACAGCAGAGCGATTGGTGTTGTTGCAAATCTGACAGCTTGGGAATGAGTTTGAAGGCGGGGAACAGTGGGTGTTGACATTGGAAGAATAGTTGTTACGGAAATCATTAGAGCGAGATCCATTGTGATGCCCAAGACCGCGGCCATGGCCGCGACCATTATGGCCTCTCCCATGACCAGAATTGGAAGTGGTGCACTGAACAAAGTTGGCTTGTGCCGAAGGTTCCATAGAGTCCGCAATTGTAAGTGAGGAGTATTGGGAAAGGATTCCTAGAACCCAGTAATGACGCGTACAAATTAGACAACAAGAAAACCGAAAAACCTAAAAGGCGAAATTTGGGTTTCACCTCAATTTCCTGCGACATGAACGCTGGTTGAACTTGTTATAGTACGTCTTGCTATAAGCCACGTATACTACTCGACTGCACCTTATGATCTTCCCTGCACGTCTAGAATACAAACTGAGTGTGGACTCTTTTGTGATCTGTTTGCTCTCTCTAAGCCTGCCTTTATTTCGTGAATAATAGAAAATGTGTATCTGATCTAGAGCATAACGTGTGTATATAGGGCTACAATAGGGACCTAAGAAGTAATAAGTCTAGACTCTCAGTGCAAATAAGAAAACTTAATCCCACTAGGATTCTATTTCTTATTTCACTAATTATAATTCACCCCACTACAAAATTATAATTTTACTCCCGTCCTTATCTCAATTATATTACAAGCTCCATGATGTTAAATACTTATTAATCTCCCCACGTTAAAATTACAGATATCTATTAATTAAAATAAATTACTAACAATCTCCCACTTAATCAACATCTTACCTTAAGACTATCTGCTTAACTTATTTGATATGTCAGATAAAAAATCCACCTATAGTGTTTGACATATTCGAAACTTATAAGGTTACTCAAGGGGTATCATCAATCCCTATCGGGACATGGATTCCATTAATAATTAATAGTTGTCATTTACATAATGTTGCGACCCAACTCACCGAGACTATTGATCGTATAAAGATATCACTCTTTAATGAATCAAAGTCAACAATATTAAATATATACCTCTAATAATTATCTTTGGATTAAGAGCATAAGCATTTTATAATAACCATGAGGTTCCAATTGTCTTATAAAGTCAGTACAAAGACAATTACCTTAATGCGGTCTCGTTCAATACACACAAAGCATACTAGCACAATGAGTTGGAATTAGTACCATTCCCTGTAGTCAAGAGAGACCTAAAATATTGTGCTACAGTCCTACCGATAGTTTGCCAAATTTCATTTAAGACTGTGAACCATAACTTATATTCCACAAGAACCGATGATCCAATCTTTTGTGTGTAAGCCGTACTCTACACACTGGATTATCTACTATGTGGGATAAACGACACACATGCACAACATACAAAAATATCATGCAAATATTGCCCATAAAAGATTCTCATAAAAAAGGGATAAATCTGATTAATAATTAAATATTAATCCATCATATAAAAACATAACTTTTACATAACCTCCTAACAAACTTCTACTAAGACTCAAAACTATACTGCTACGCATCTCACTCCCATTCCATCTACATGACTATCAAACATCTTACCCGATAAGCTCTTCGCAAAAGGATTTGCCAAGTTGTTTGAATATGACATAAAGTCTGACTCTGTGTACCCATGAGGAACTAGACTATCTGACTGGAACACTAACATATGATCTCTAGTTCTTTTCAGATACTTGAGTATATATTTCACTGCAATCCAATATTCTTGCCTTAGATTAGACTGAAATCTACTAACCATGCCAATGGCAAAGCAAATATCAAGTCTAGAATATAGCATAGCATACATAAGGCTTCCTACTGTTGAGGCATAAGGAACTGCTTTCATTTTCTCCATCTCCTCAGGTGTTTTAGGACACTGATCCTTGGATAGGTTGATTCCATGTCTAAAAGGGAGAAACCCTTTCTTGGAATCTTGCATGCTAAAATGGGCAAGAATGACATCGATATAAGTAGCTTGTGATAAGCCTAACATCCTATTCTTGCGATCTCGTATAAGCTTAATCCCTAGGATGTGACTGGCTTCTCCCAAGTCCTTGATTTCGAATTGGCCGGATAACCACATTTTCACTGAAGACAACTCCCACATTGTTTCTGATGAGTAGGATATCATCGACATATAGTACTAGAAACACCACAATTTTTTCATTGTGCTTCTTATACAAACATGATTCATCCGGACATTGATCAAAACTAAAAGACTTGTTTGCTTGATCAAAATGGATGTTTCAAGATTTAGATGCCTCCTTAAGCCCATAAATAGACTTCTTGAGGTTGCACAACATGTGCTCTTGACCTTTTGCTATAAATACATCTGGTTGCACCATATAGATACACTCATCTAGATTTTCATTAATGAACACGGTCTTGACATCCATTTGCCAAATCTCGTAATTGAGATGAGCCACAATGGATAAGAGAATTCAAATGGACTTAAGCATGGCTACTGGCGAAAAGTTTCCTCATAGTCAATCCCTTCTTTCAGAGTATACCTTTTCGCAACAAGCCTAGCTTTGAAGATATGCACCTTCCCGTCTGCCCCTCTCTTCTTCTTGTAGATCCACTTGCATCCAATGGGTTTAATCCCTCCAGATGGTTCTACAAGATCTCAGACCTGATTGGACTACATAGACTCCATCTCTAATTTCATAGCCTTTTGCCAAAGTTCCACATCGTTGTCTTGAAGTGCCTCATCGTAGTTATAGGGTTCGGCATTTTGATCATCAAGGATCATTTCAAAAGACTTTCCCAACAACGTATACCGACTGGGTGGAACAATAACCCTCTCACTACGACGAGGTATCGGTGTGTCAATAGGTGCCTCTACAGATGTCTCTTGTGACATTTCCTCTTGCACTATTGGTGGCAAAGAAGTTCGTGCCGGTCTCTCAATTCCTCTAGAACAGTTTTACTTCTGGGCTTGTGGTCTATCATATAGTCCTCTTCTAAGAACCAAGCATTAGTGCTAACAATGACTTTCTTATCCGTAGAACTATAAGATTGTCCACCTTTTGTTCCTCTAGGGTACCCCACAATCAAGCAAACTTCTGCCCTCGATTCTAATTTATCTGCATTCCCATTCAGCACATGTGTTGTACTACCCCAAACCCGAACATGCTATAGACTAGGTTTGCGCCCAGTCCATAGTTCTATGGGTGTAGATGGTACTGACTTAGATTGTACCAAATTAAGAATATACGCTGTTGTTTCTAGAGTATGTCCCCAAAACGAAATTGATAAATCTAAATAACTCATCATTGATCTTACCATATTCATAAGAGTCCTATTCGTTCTCTTTGCTACACAATTTTGTTGTGGCATACTTGGAGCTGACAACTGGGATGTAATCCCTTCAACTAACAAGTAGGCCCTAAACTCTCCCAAGAGGTATTCATCACCATGTCAGATCATAGTGTCATGAGACATTTACCCAAACGTTTTTCCGTTTCTGCCCTATACTCCCTAAATTTCTCAAAGCATTCGGACATACGGCGCATCAGATAAATGTATCCATACCTTGAGTAATCGTTAATAAAAGTGACAAAGTACTCAAAACCACCTCCAGCTTGGACATTCATAGGCCCACACAAATCAGAGTGAACCAATTCCAACGGCTCTTTGGCATTATATCCTTTTGCTGAAAAAGGCCTTTTGGTCCTCTTACCTTCCAAACAGGATTCACAGACTTGAAGTTCCTTAACATCTAATGAACCTAAAGGTCCATTTCTAACCAACCTAGAAATCCTATCCAAATTAATATGACCAAGATGTAAGAGCCAAAGATACGTTTGGTTCAATTTAGGTGGTTCTTTTCTTTTACATGGTAAATTAATAGTGTTATTCAATTCATGCAGTTACATTGTAGAAAGCGTAGGATTAATAATGTAGAGATCATCCACCAATGAACAAGAATAGATAAAACATTTATTTAACTTAATAACCACAGAGTCACTAAAATAAACCAAATATCCATATCCTTAATTAACTTAGAAACTAAAACCAAGTTTCTTCTAATAGTAGTATGATAAAGACAATCTCTCACAATTAAACTCCTCCTACTACTAAAATTTAAAAGGACATTTCCTACTACGATTGCTGCCACTTTCGTAGCATTTCCCATATGTAGACAAATCTCCCCATCACTGAGTCTTCTGGTTTCCTGGAACCCGTGCAATGAATTGCAAACATGATTAGTGGCTCTTGTATCTACACACCAGGCATTGGTAGATAACACCACTAAACATGATTCAACAACTAGTGAAAAAGATTTACCTTATTTGTTCACTTTATTGAGAAAAATCGAACACTCTTTCTTCCACCTTGAGGTGCATGAACTGCCTCTTCAACCTTTTCTGAGACTTGTTCTACTTCTTCTTACCTTTCGGCTTAGAAGTAGAAGCCTTCTCTACCACTAACACTGATAGTGGTTTCTTCACAATCAAAAGACCCTCAGCTGCTTAGAGTTCCTTAAGAAGTTTTGCCAAAGATAAATGCATTTTTGTTCATAGAATAAGTCAGGCGAAACTGCTTAAAACTCTCAGATTGTAATGAGTTAAGAATGAAATCGATCTAGGTTTTCCCATCAATTTCAGCTCCAAGGATCTCTAGTTCATTAAAAAGAGCTATGATCTTCAGAACATAATCCCTAATCAGGGTCCCTTTAACATGGGTGATGCTCACCAATTCTTTCATAGCAACTAGCCTTGCTGCATGATTCTGATCCCCAAATATTTCTCTGAGGTTCAGCATCATATCGGAAGCAGTTTCCATAGCTTGATGCTGATGTTGCAATATATTCGACAAAGAAGCCAGAATATAACATCGCACTATGTCATTAGCCTTAACCCAATCTTTATAAGGCTTTGTTTCCTATTCCGTGGCATTCTCTTCAAGTATAGGAGGGCACGTCGTAGATAGCACATATTTGTGGCCCTCGACAGTTAACACAATATCCAAGTTTCTTTTCCAGTCAACATAGTTTGGTCCAGTAAGTTTATTTTCTTTGAGAATAATGGCAAGTGGATTGAAAGAGCCTATTTTTTAATCTAAGAATCAAATAATATAACAATCAATTATGAAGGATAATAAAAAAAACATTGAATTTTATTTTAATATTGGTTTCCCCTACCATATGTTAAAAGAAAAACATTGGCAACCCTACACACCGTCAAGAATATGCCTCAATGGGAAGTCCTCTACTCTTTATCATTCGTGTCCATAGGTACAACCTTTTAATTTTACTATCTAGAGACTATACCGTGCCTGTAACGCTCCTGAATTTTGGTCAGTAAAAATTTCGTTAAAAATTTAAATTTTATTTAAATTACTTATTTTCTCTTAAGTAGCTATATGACTTCTTGTTTATTTTCATCATAGTTAAATTTCGGTTGTTGGTTAAACTCTCGACTAGAAACCCTACGTGACTATTTTGGTTAGTTTCCAACCGACTACTTGGAGGAACCGAGCAACCGACTCACCTAGTTACTAGATGAACCTTTTGGACCTTTTGAAACTTTTGAACCTTTTCCATTACCCATTGGTCCATAATGGTTAGGGAAATTTTTATCCATTGGACAATAGGCTTTCCCATTTAAATATTTTGGTAAGTACAAGATATAGTATTTTAATGGGTTATAAACACATGTGCAAAGTACATTTATTCTTTGTTTATTGGGGATTCTCCCACCCTTCTATTATCCATTGGTTAATAACCACAAGGGTAATTTTTGTCCATTGGACAATAAGCTTTTTATTAAAAGTACATGTAGTCTTTCAAAAATCTTATTTTTAAAATAAAAAGGTACTTGTACTCCTTTTATCCATTGGTTATTAACCGCAAGGGGAATTATTATCCATTGGGTAATAACCGTTAGGGAAGTTAGTAACCCTTGGATAATAGAGACTTTTGACTAAATAAAGTACCGATGTGACTAGGGAACCTTTCAATAAAATTGATTTGACTAGTCAACCTTTTTCAACCCTAGAAATTACTTATTTATTTTCTTTTATTAATTTGGTTTTATTCTTTGTCCTTTGGACAATAAAAGTTAGGGAAACTATTATCCATTGGATAATAGAAATCCAATTCTTTATATTAAAAGAGTTTAATGAAAGATTTGGATGAAGTACTATTATGGACTTTTTAAAAATTTTCTTTAAAGTACTTTTTGATTATTTTACTATAAAAGTTTCCTAGTAGCTATTATCCATTAGACAATAAATGTTAGGGGATTTATTATCCATTGGGTAATGGCCTTATTCTTTCAAACTAGTACATGGGCTTATTAATCTAATCTTTTTCCTAATTGCCCATGTGATAAAGTACATATTATTTTTTATAAAAGTACTTAGTAGCCTTTAAAGCCTAAGTTGTCCTAAGTACTCTTTTATTGGGATTTTGTACCCAATTGGATTAATTTATTGGGAAGTTGATCTTCTTAGAGTACACTAGTTTATTTGTTTAAACCCAACATGTGCCTAATTACAATTCTTTATTGGGTATTTGATTTTGTAAATCTTGTACTTTTATACCTTTATTATTATATGTGTATATATGTGTGTATATATATATATATGTAGTACTAGGAGAGAGAGAGAGAGAGAGAGAGAGAGAGAGAGAGAGACCTGAGAGAGAGAGAGATGGGCCGAGAGAGAGAGAGAGAGAGAGAGAGAGAGAGAGAGAGAGAGAGGAAGGAAGAAAGAAGGAAGATGATGTTGTACTTTCCTTGATCTTCCATATCTTCCTACATCTTTCAAATCCATGGGTGAACCTTCCTTCCTAGCTAAGAAACTAGCCCTCCATTAACTTCCATTGTACTTCTATATTTGTTTTACACAAAATCTTGTACTCTTGTCTCCTTTCCTTCCAACAAATCTCCCATAATCCCATCCAAGGACAATCTTAGCCATGCAAGGCTAGGATTTAGACCTTGATCTTCCAAGATTGCTTGCCATGTGTCAAAATTTGAGGTAGAGAGAGAGAGAGGGGGGCTGGCCATGAAGAGAGGAGAGAGAGCCAAGGTTTTTCTATAAATAGGACCCCATTCCAAGCATTGAACTCACACCTTCAAGCTTTGCTCTTCCTTCTCTCTAGAAATTCTTGTTCTTTCTTTTGTTCTTCCTTTGTTCTTGAGTTGTTCTTGTGTTCTTCAAGAAACTCAACCAAAGCTGCCACTAAACCGCCACTCGACCACCCTTCGATCCATAAAGTAGTGTAGTGTTAGTCAAGTAGAAGTTTCGAGAGAAACCTTTCTCTTTCGAAGCTACCGGAGACCGCCGTAGGAAGTTACTCCGTCCGACCGCCGACTAACCTTCCGTAGCCGTTACTACTGCCAAGAAGTAAGGTAGGATTCCTTGTCCCCTATCTCTACGCATATGTAGGATTCCCTTATCGTCCACCCCACGTATAAAGTAGATTCTCCCTATTTACTACTCTTAATCATATGTAGTGCATCTTTACTTACTAATCATTAGTTTAGAAGTATTTGTACTTTGATCTTTAAGATGGTTATGAGTATGCATATATGAGTTGCTTGTATTACTTGTGACGTGATAAAGCATAAGTGATTTCACTCCAAAGACGTCCGTACATGTGGCGTTATGCTATAAATAATGATTTAACATGATAAGTAGTATGGAATTGGATGACCTTGATAGTAGGTTTCATGCTTACCGCGGAGTCTATGCATGTAACGAGACACGAGAACCGAGAAAGTAGAAACATGACACCTAGGGTGTGGTTAATGAAAGTAAATGTTTTTCGAGGAAGAAAATATTTTTGAAACTACATAATGACCGGTTTTGGGCGGCATTATGTGAGTTGTGTGTTTGCATGTGTAAAAGAAATATTTGAAAAGGGTGAAAAGATTTGAAATCCGCAATGTGGCCGGACTTGCCCATTGTGTGAGGTGTGTGTGTTCCAATGGAAATCCGGGAAAAACGGAACCATTGTGAGGTTGTGTGTGTGCCAATGGGAACCCGGCGCGGCGGAACCATTGTGAGGATACTCGAGAACCCGGCGCGGCAGAACCGAGGTTGGGTGTGTGCTTGGTTATCGCGGTACGGAGCCAATGCAATTGTGTGCCAATGGGAACTCGGCGCGACGGAACCATTGTGAGGATACTTGGGAACCCGGCACGGCGGAACCAAGGTTGGGTGTGTGCTTGGTTATCCGCGGTACGGAGCCAATGCAATTGTGTGCCAATGGAAACCCGGTGCGGCGGAACCATTGTGAGGATACTCGGGAGACCGGCGCGGCGGAACCGAGGTTGGGTGTGTAGCTTGGTTATCCGCGGTACAGAGCCAATGCAAATGATTTTGAAAGGTTGGGTGTGTAGCTTGGTTATCCGCGGTACGGAACCAATGCAAATGATTTTGAAGGTTGGGTGTGTAGCTTGGTTATCCGCAGTACAGAGCCAATGCAAATGATTTTGAAAGTTGGGTGTGTAGCTTGGTTATCCGCGGTACGGAGCCAATGCAAATGATTTTTGAAAGGTTGTTTTGTAAATGAAAATGTTGACACAGTCTACGATGAGTCGCGTAGGAGAAACCCAAAAATCTTGAACACCAACGATAGATGATTAATAAATGTGGATGTGTCATTGTTAACGGTGTATATACTTATCATGTGGAAATTGATGTTTTATTATAGTCTTGTTTGTAAGTTAAGGTTGGTGGGTAAGGATTTCCCTATTGAGCGTTGTAGCTCACGGTGTTGCATTTTTGGTGACCCTGACATATTAGATGGGTGGCGACGCCGGTATAATGTGTTAGACCTTATAGTTGTTTAAGACGAACAGTTCACCGTGAAGGCCTTTGGAGCTGAGGAGCTGGCTGAGATGGAGGAGCAAGAAGAGCTGTAGTTAGGAACCCTAGAACTCCCTTCATTTGTGTAAATATTGAACTCTTGTTGAGAGTTTGTTGTAATAAGAGCCAGACTCTATTTTGAGGTTTTCAATGAAATTGTCTTTTTAACGTACCCAAAATTCGGGGCGTTACAGTGCCAACCAAAATTAAATAGCCAATATAGCTTCAGTCCTATAAATAATAATAGTGACTCAGATGGTGATGATACTATTATTTACAGCAAAGTGTATACCATTACCCAGTCCCATGACCCATTGTTCTGTTATGAATTACCTCAGATGGAGAAGTAATTCACACAACAATTATCATAGACTTATCCATTTAAGGAAGTTTGTACTGATGAGGCTATAATTAATTTTACCCGATGGGGGGAACATTCTAAAACCATCACACGAAATTAATTATGTCATCTGCATACTAGTAATGGAGACCATGGAATTTATAAAAATAAACTCCCTCTCCCACACTTAGTTATTTTAAAAAAAAATTGTGAGGGTTATCAAAATTTTCAAGTTTGCAAAACCGTGATCAAGGTCAAAGCCAAATATCACCATGTTGTCAAATATGGTAAAACTATCATATTTGCAAACACGCATGGAAACATGCATAAACATAAATAAGGAAACATAATAAAATATGCATCCCAACTATTATGGTCAATATCCTTGTTTCCAAAACAGCTAAGATTGCAACCGTGTCTTGCCCACCAAGTCAGAGGTTGATGCAGGCACAGGAGGCAACTTCGGCCGCCATACAGAAACTATGATTTTATGCATCAATCCTATGCCTCCTTTATAGAGTTCACCTAAACTGGATGTAATACACATACTGCATGACTTGTAATCTTACAACAGTTCTACATATCAAATAATGATACAACTGGAGAAACAAATATTACACAAAACAAAAACCTTATGCCTCCCACATGCCGGAGTTCACATACTACTTTTAATATTTCAACCACGAAAAATAATTGTAGCACCCAAATATAAAAGCAGTAACCACGTATGCAAAAACGTGGGATCCAATCACACAAACATACATGCATGACCATAATAGTGGGACAAGATTTTCTACAAAACAGATGTTAGTAAAACAAAACCTGCAAAACAACGGCTACCACAGTTTCATACTATACGATCTACGGACAACATGGCCTGTTTAATCCATACGCGCAATTACAACAGGCTCTGATACCACTATTAGGAAAGGATTCTCAGAACTCGGTAATGACGCGTACAGATTAGACAACAAGAAAATCAAAAAACCATACAAGGCGGATTTAGGGTTTCACCTCAACTCCCTGCGACGCGAATGCTGGTTGAACTTGTTATAGCATGTCTTGCTATAAGCCACGTATAGTGCTCAACTGCACCTTGCAATCTTCTATCATATTCCCTGCACGTCTAGAACACGAACCGAGTGTGGACTCTTTCGTGATCTGTTTGCTCTCTCTAAGCCTGCCTCTATTTTGTGAATAATAGAAAATGTGTATCCGACCTAGAGAGCATAACGTGTATATATAGGGTTACGATAGGGACCTAAGGAGTAATAAGTCTGGGCTTTCAGTGTAAATAAGAAAACCTAATCCCACCAGGATTCTATTTCTTATTTCACTAATTATAATTTACCACACTGCAAAATTATAATTGCACTCTTGTTCTTATCTCAATTATATTATGAGCTCCATGATATTAACTACTTTTTAATCTCCCCACGTTAAGATTACAAATACACGTTGATTAAAATAAATTACTAACAAGGAGAATGCCATCGAGTGCATGAACTTGTGGCTGAGAAGAAGGCTGTGTAGTTCCATGTAAGATATCGGCGTCGTCTGTGAAGCAAGCGAAAGTATCAAGCCGTTAAAGGTCGGATTCAGCCCTTTGAAGACATAAAGGTTAAAATCTTGAATCGCCAAAGGGCGACCATTCGCTGCAAGTTCGTCGGAGAGGGATTTGGCTTTGTACAAATATTGGGTCACCGGTTGATCGCCTTGCTTGATATTCTGGAGATGGAGATGAAGTTGGAGAATACGGGTATGTGAGGGGGAGGCAAGAGTGGCTTCAAGAGTTGTCCAGATTTCACGGGACAAAGTGGC
The DNA here is from genome assembly GCA_019656835.1 of Rhododendron ovatum. Classification (NCBI taxonomy): domain Eukaryota; kingdom Viridiplantae; phylum Streptophyta; class Magnoliopsida; order Ericales; family Ericaceae; genus Rhododendron; species Rhododendron ovatum. The sequence goes on from CM033802.1 coordinate 31,440,849, forward strand.
ATCAATTATAAGCGGAAGAACTTCTTCTGTTAGGGAAGAAATACTCATAAGAAGTTGATCCTGATCTTGCCAAAGTACGAACTATGGATTGGCAATCTCAACATTGTCAAGATGTGTTTTGGCCTGTGGACACAGGCGTGAACCATCAATGAAACCAAGGAGGTGCTGTCCTTGGAGATAAGGAAAGAGCTAAGTTTTCCAATACAAAAAGTTGTTATTTGTAAGTTTAATGGAAAGAAAAAGATGGGCATTTGAAAGGGCAGTGAAGGAAGTGAGTTTTCTAAAGTGGTTTTTGGAGTAATAGGTAAAGAGGTTTGAGAAGAGGATGAAGAAGTAGACATGGCTTAGTAGCTTTGATACCAAGTTAAACTTAGATTCTAGAATGGTATTTTGGAAGCACGCCACAAGCTATGGGTGAGCTTTCAATATATAGATGAAGTAGTCACAAGGGTGATTCAAATCCAAACAATGATAAACCCAAAGCTAAGATACAACAAAATTTGAGATATACGTGAATAGGATAATGTTTATCTAATACATTGTTAGACTTAGTGCAAAGTGTTAGTAAAACTAGTTTATTGTCTTTCTTTCACTACAAGAAAATTTACATTAGGTGGCGAATGAAAATCGTCACAAATTGCATATTTTTCGTCACAAATAGTATAGGTGACAAAAAAAAATTTGTTGACTAAAGGTTGTCGAGGATTTCTACCTAGTGATAAAATCTATTTTCATCACCTATAGTGTCTTTTGATGACGAAATATTTCGTCACCAAAAAGTGAATAATTGGTGACAAAAAATTTTTCTTCACTTATTGTGCTTTTTGACGATGAAATTTTTTATCATAAATTATTCCTTTTGGCAGCAAAAAAATTCTTCACCTATGGGTCAAATGAGTGACGAAAATTTTCGTCACCAATATAAGAAATGGGTGACAAAAATTTTTCGTTGCAAAATATGTTTTCATATGGGATAAAAGTTCTTTCTTGCTCCTACTGGGTTTCAAACCCAAGTCCTTTAAGTTTTTCGCGTAAGCTCCGACCAACTACACCACACACATTTTTCAATAAATATTTAAAATATCTAATATATAACATATATGTTTAACATGAAAATATATTTTGAATGTAATTTTGAATATTTAAACATTAAAATTAGCAATTTTGATAAAAATGAAAGTTATAGGCAATTGAGTTATTGTTCAAACCCATTTTGAATTATCTCAATCAGAGTTTTTAGCAAAGAGTTATGTCTAAAATATATTTAGAGACAAAGCGAACTTCATAAATTTTGTCACGTATCCATTTGACGACGAAATATATATTTTGTCACTGAAAGCATTAAAATATTGACAAAAAAAATTTCGTCACCAAAGTAAAGCATTTGGTGACGAAAAAAATATTTCGTCACTAAATTGGTCTCATTTGGCGATGAATTATATACTTTGTCACCAAATGATTATCTTTGGCAACGAAAAATAATTTCGTCACCTTTTCTTAAGCTTTTGGCGACGAAAAATGTATTTCGTCGCCAAATGTGTTGATGAAAATATTTTTTTCGGTCGCTAAACAGGTATAATTGGTGACAAAATTATTTCATCGCAAAAGTTGTTAAAACAGTGACGAATTTATTTTTTCGTCGCTAAATATACTCATTTAGTAACGAATTTATTTTTCGTCACCAATTTTCATTTTTCTTGTAGTGTTTTTTTTTTTTTTCACGGACTAATTTATTGTCTTTGATTGTCATGATTTTTATACATTTTCAAATTTATTGGTTGACAAAACATATGATCTGAATTTTTATACTACTGGCGGATACAATAGACACCGGAATGTAGGTTTCTAGCTACTACATAGATATATATGCTTTTTATTCATATGTATATTAAGCTTTTAGGTTGAGAGAAATGATTGCACTTTGAGCCCTTTAATTTGTCCCCTCACCTCACCCCACCCCACCCCATCACTCCTCTCCTTCTTCCTTTTCCTGCACTCACCCCCCTCCCTCCCTCTCTCCCACAACTTGTCTTTTCTTAAAAATCTCTAATCCAAATCTAGGGTTCAACTTCCGGAGCGCTGTCTCTCTTCTATATTTCCCTCCCCTCCTATATCTTTTATAATTTCAATTTCCCCAGGCCACTACTTAAAAAATATAAACAGTTTTTAATCTTCGCAATTATTTTTATACTTTTCACACTTTTTCTGTGTTTTCGTGTTCCTGTCTTCTTTTGATGGTTTTGTGGGCATGGCTGGTTTGGATTTAACCCCTCCTCGTTTCATGCACCAGCTCCAAAACAGTCAACACCGCGAACATGAAGACAGCCAATTTTCCGGCGACCACCATGACGACGACCACCACCAGCACCAGGGCCTCTCATCCGGCGGGGACAATGTCGCCCGCCGCCCGAGAGGCCGCCCACCTGGATCCAAAAACAAGCCCAAACCACCCGTCATCATCACAAGGGAGAGTGCCAACACGCTCCGAGCTCACCTCCTAGAAATCGGAAACGGGTGCGACGTCTTTGACTCAGTCGCCACCTACGCCCGCCGCCGCCAGCGTGGGATCTGTGTGTTGAGCGGTAGCGGCACCGTGGCCAACGTCAATTTAAGGCAGCCGACCGCGGCAGGGGCGGTGGTGACTTTACACGGGAGGTTCGAGATTTTGTCGCTTACTGGGTCGTTCCTGCCGCCACCTGCACCGCCAGGGGCCACAAGCTTGACGATATTCTTGGCAGGAGGGCAGGGGCAGGTGGTGGGAGGGAACGTGGTTGGGGAGCTGATTGCGGCGGGGCCGGTGATTGTTATCGCAGCGTCGTTTACTAATGTTGCCTATGAGAGGCTGCCGCTGGATGAGGAGGAGGAGGATCCAGCGCCGCCGCAGGGTTCCGTTGCCGGAAGAGGTGCTGTCCGTATTAGTAATAGTAATTTGTTTCCTGATCCTTCTGCTGGGCTTCCTTTCTTCAATTTGCCTCTCAATATGCAAAACAACGGTCAGTTGCCGGTTGATGGCTGGGCGGCGAACGCAGCTGCCAGTCGTCCCCCGTTTTAAGAGGGACGAGAACAAATCAAGTACGAACGACAGTGATACCACATCATCGTTGACATCGGACAGCAATGTTCCATTAGCTAGTGGGAAAGCAATTCCAATTGGGTGGAAAATTAGGGTTTATGAAGCATAAAGGTGAGCAAACTACTGCTGTTAATTTGTTTCTACTAATCATTGTGGTGTTGGTTAATTCCTCTCCTCTTCTCTTTGTTTTTCTCTTCTAGGGTTTCTTTTGTTTTTCTCTTTTCTCTGGTTTTTGTTGTATCCTTGATGATTTGTGGAGATAGTCTTCTTGTTGTACTTCATGGAACTTTGTTCTTGTTCTTCCCTCTGATCTTCGTTCGAGTTCGAGTTTTTATATTTTATACAACCAAGGCATACTGGTATTCTGTCACCACTACAATGCAAAAACAATACCATTCTTTTTTTTGGCTTCTCAACTTCGCATTGGAAGTTACCCCTTTCTCTCCTCTTTTCTTTTTTCCTCTTTTCTTTCTCGATGTACCTATTATTGAGTTTAACTTAATAATATTTTTGTTGTTTCAAAAAAAAAAGAAAAAAGAAAAAAAGAGCGTCAACTCCAAAATTGCTTTTTTGCATTTCACAATTGTCGAAGGAAATGGATTGAGGAATATTTAAATTTGGTTCATTTTTATTAGCTCATTAAGGCAAAACATTTTTTTGTTATCTTCTGTGAATCATTGTTCTTTTTTCGGTTAATCGAAAATTCATTTAAACTACTTACTGAATCTTCTTGGATTGGGATATCTGCCGTCTGGTTTTTTTTTTTGCCAGAAAACACTAATCAAAAAATTATTTGTTGCTCGTCCTCTTTCAAAGAAGGTGCTCCAACTATGCCTCTTAATTCTCTGAAAGCCAGGTTAAATTTTCTGAAACCAGGCAAACAGAAATTAAAAGATGAGGAGTACTAATCTAATGAGTATCAATACAATTAGTATTTCTCTTTGGATCTCAGGTTGCTTCTAATTGCTCTTGTCTCTTTAATCTTAATTTGTATCCTTTTCAAAGATCAATAAATCTTCTTTAAATTGAAGAGCAAAAAAATTACAATTAGTATTTTATTTGGTGCACAATTGTATAACCACCAGTATTTAAAATATTATGTTGTTCATGCCAAGTAGATCTCACATAGATCTCTCCTTGGTGATTAGAAACTAAAGCATACAAAATGAATTATTTTCTTTGTGATAGTGTTATATACACACACACTATTTGAGGTATCTCAACTAGAGCTGTGCAACGGACATGAAATACGATAACACGACACGAACTGAACACGAAGTTAGCAGGTTAGGGTTGAACATTTCTAACACGAAATATGAAAATAACACTACTCGAGAACACGAATTCTAAATGGGTCGGGTTCGGGTTGAACACGCGAGACATAAAATTGACACAATCAACACGGCTACTAACCTGTGTTACCCATTAACATGAACACACACACACACACACACACACACACACACATATATATATATAATATGGTATATTTGTAATTCTATAGAGAGTTGGGCAATGAACATGATAACACGATATGAACCGAATATGAAGTTAACGGGTTAGGATTGAGCATTTCTGACACGGAACACGAAAATGGCACGACTCGAAAAACACGAATTCTAAATGAGTCGGATTCGGATTGGGTGGTTTGTGACACTGCCACGACACGGACACGACCCGACACGACCTGTTACCCAGGTCTAATCTCAACGGGTATCAATATTCTAGTAAAACCAAAAAAATAAATGCCCAAAATGGAGTTGTTAATTATTCTATGTTTCAAGCCATTGAACAAACTAGTTTTTTTCTCTCTCTTTAATTTGATCAACTAATGGGTTGACTTGATAATATCAACAGGCATATCGATCAATGTGTGAACTCATCTTGTGATGAGTAAACTATGTTGTATACTCTTCATTTTCATGATGAATAAATATATACTTGTATGAGTTTAACATGATGTAAGGAACCCTAATATATCATTCCCCTATTAATTAACTTTCTTAAGAGGAGGGTTAAACCTAGTGCCAAGAACAAGAAATTGCGTAGCCTCCGGAACATATGCCCTGCAATTTTTTCTCCTTATCAATGTTTTTCCTCTCTGTCAGTTGTAAATTTGTCTGCTGTGTAATGTTTGGCAACCTTCTTGTAGTAGGTTGGAATAGTCTGATTAATAAATTTCTTTTATCGATAAAAAAAAAAAATACTAGTATGTTTTCGCTTTGATTGTAATGGGTAGTCCGGAGAAGACTTGATGCAAGTGTTGTGTTTGTGTTTTGGTGCAATAAAATTTTAACACCCAAAAAAGAACTTAAGAAAATAATTTTCCGAGCAAAAAATAAAATAAAATTCCAGAATGAAATATGGTGGATGGTTAGAGTATTCCATTCGGGCATGCAATAGGGTGGATGCTTTCTTAATATATAGTTGTTTGTTCACATATTTTTGAGCGACTCGGATCATCGAAATTCGATCGGAAAATGAGAGGTCCGCATTTTATTAAAATGAGGTGGTCTTTAAGGGAGACGGACTAATATATATAGTCAGTCTGGGTCCTCATTTTAGTTAAAAATGCGGACCTCCTCATTTCTCCTATTTCCCGATCAAATTTCGAAGATCCGAGCCGCTCAATGTGTTCAGAACGTGATTTTAAGGGTAACCACGAGAAATCAACAAAAAAAAAATACAGGGAAGAGCTTCATCCGAGCAGTTTTTATTTGAACCGTTTGATAAAAAATAAACAAAAACTGGTCAGATCAAGCCATTCCCGGTCTTTTTTTTTTGTTGATTTCTCCCGTGTACCCTTAAATTCACATTCTGAACACAGTGAGCAGCTCGGATAATCGAAATTCAATCGGGAAATGGGAGGTCTGCATTTTATTAAAATGAAGTGGTCCTTACGGGAGACGGATTATATATATATATATAGAGTCCCCTTCTCTTAAGGATCACCTTAACTTAATAAAATAAGGACCTCCATTTTCCGATAGAATTTCGATGATCCAAGCCGCTCAATGTGTTCAGAACGTGATTTTAAGGAAACTCGCGAGAAATCAACAAAAAAAAAAAGACCGGAAAAGCTTCATCCGAGCAGTTTTTGTTTATATTTTATCAAACGGGTCAAATAAAAACTGCTCGGATGAAGCCCTTCCCGGTCATTTTTTTGCTAATTTCTTCGCGAGTACTCTTAAAATCACGTTCTGAACACATTGAGCGGCTCGGATCATTGAAATTCGAACAGAAAATGGGAGAAATGGAAAGGTCCTTATTTTAGTTAAAATAAAAACCTCCTCATTTGAAATTGACTGTATATATATATATATATATTTCTTGAAAAGTCAACATATATACAATGGATAACTGGTTTTGATACATTGCAAATTGAAGGCTTAATTTAAAAAAGCTGACTGCAAATTTGATTAGTTCTATCAGTACTCTATGTGCACCTAAAGGTACAACTGTCTGTTCACTGTCCATCTGAACTAAATACTAACTAAATTACTACTCCGTCATTTTCACAATTACTTGCATCTAACAAGCAAAGTACTATCCTAGGAAACACCTATATACCTACCATAATTTTGGTGATTATGGTAAAACAATGTTTTAGCGGTAACAAGTTAAGGAGGTAATGACTGCCTAGCAAAGCGACCTGAAACAACCGAGGAAAAAAAATAGAAATGAAGCGACCTTAAACATCTCCTCCAGCTCCGCCAAGTTGACTCTTATGGTGAATTGATTTCGACGAGGAAATAACTTGATTGAGAAAGCCTTCCCCTAAAAAAAAGATAGAAATCTAATTGTATATGTAAAGTCTTCAATCTTATGGGGCTTGTTGTGATGGCGGTTTGGATTTAAGGTGTGAGGCTTGTTTTGGGTTGTTGGCTGTAGTGATTATGTGGTTTTCTTTGGTATTCAGTTGACGTCTTGTCTTCTTTTAGATCTTGGATGACTTTTGCCGGTATGCCTTGATCCTTTTAATCTTTGTAATCCTTTATAAATATTAATAAATTCTTTTCGCTTAGGAAAAAAAAAAAAGAACTTCAGAGCCCAATCAGCTCTTAAACCTAGCTTGATTCATCTAGTTTTGTTTTGATCCCAGTCACAAGATAGGAAATATGCTTGGCTCAATCCCCATCGTACGGGGCTGAGATTCGAAACTGGACTTGAGAGAGAGCATACGATATATAAGTCTATAAGTAGGATGTCTGCGAAGCATATATGGATTTAAATATTGGCTGTTAAGTAGCATATCAGAGCATATGATTCTGGAGTGTGTTCTCCAACTTCTTGTCTTAGGGTTCTTTTAATCTTTATATTTGGGTTTTAAAGATTAATAAATTCTTTTTTGCCGTTTCAAAAAAAAAGAATAGCATATCAACCATTACACATTGGTTTATCGGTCCTCCAATACCGCTACAACCCGCTATACTAGTGCTATTATGAATTCACACCTATATCGGCCAACTCCGTCTACGTATCTACGTATACGTACTCTGTATCCAATTTTTGCCTGCTTCATGGCCCACTAGCTACGTGATTGCTGTGGACGCTTTAGGTAATTTGGCACCAACAAAAAATAAAAAATTGTTACACCTAATTCTCACTATTAATCATTCAATATTTCTGTTACTGCTATTTAAAACCTTAGCTTGAAGGTGTGAAGGAGAAACCTGAGAGGGATGGGAGTTTGCGAGAGTGGAGTCCATTTGTATCTGTGGCAGTGAAATAATGTGTGTGTTTTGCGATATAATCTCCACCAAACATTAATTACCTTCTCTGAGTAATTAGGTAAGTGACCATCAATCAAATTCTTATCTGATTAAGAAAAAGCTGACCATAAACCAATCAACTGAAGTATTCTTCTAACGAATGTACGTAATGTCAACTGACTTTAGTTATTCTCCACTTAATTAAAGATGTTAATTAATTAATTCTGTGCTGATCGATCAGGTGGTACCTGTAAATGCATATCAAAGTGGCCATTAATTTGCAAATAGGCGCCAGATGGTTGATTTGCACGTCATTAATGCATCTGATTCCTCTTAATCAAGCTTATTAAACGCCGAATATGCTCAGACTAATACTTTCTTCTAAGCTTGAACGATGAGGCTAGGCTTAGATTAATGTTTGGGTTTATTTAGTACGTAGGGACCTTATAATTAGATGGGAGGAACAATCACAATAGAGTTTCAGAAAGTGATGTTTTGACAAATTAATTGTAGCTAGGAAGTAGAAATTGAGAAGAAATTGTAGCTAGCAAGTCGTCAAATTTTTCTGCACAATATGCATATCTGAATTTGCTAGCTAGTATATATGAAATAGTAAAAATATATGTGTATGTGAAACTAAGACGTTGTTCGTTTTGAGTTTTGAGGGAGATTTTTAAAAATAATGAGTGATAGATAGAGAAAATTTATTGGAGACTGTGCGCAGGAGTTTTTGAGTACCAAAACCGAACAAGCCCTTATGTCTGGTCAAGTTTAATTCACCATCTCTCCAAAAATCTATGGTGTATGTAATGTTGAGACGTTGTTCGTTTTGAGTTTTGAGGGAGGTTTTGTAACACCCCGATTTTCGGACACATTATATATTTGAATCTTTTAAAATGATGTAATAATTTCCAAAGAATGAATTTAATAAATAGCAGAGATAAATAGTGAAAGTCTTTAATTATAAAAGCTTAAGTTGACATCCATAATTATTACAAACCGGTAATAAATAAAGTTTGATATGTTGTGCAAACACTTCTTGGAATTGAACATACAATACTAAAATATTAAGAGCTTCTTCTAGTAATAGTTAGTCCATGGCTTAACAAACTCCCCTTCCTGGGCCTGGAGGTCTTCAGTGGGGTACTGCTCCTCCGGTTGATTGAATTGTTCCTCTTCGGTACCTATATATCATTTTAAACGCCGTGAATTGATACTCAGTAGATAAATCCATACCCTACTACCCCCCTTAAATTACAACTAATCAGATATTGACAATAATTGAAATACAAGAGTTGAAGAATATAACACATAATTCTTTTCTTTCTATCTGTTACCTTATGTGAACTCTACGATCTTCTCCTAAAAACCAATCTTACCCCTAATCCCTAACTATGATCGTGTCATGGGCCAATCTCCCATTGCCTGTCTTGCGCGTGGGGCTCTAAAAGGATATATTGCATCTATAGCCATAGCAAGGGCGCGATACCTTCTTTGGAACTGCCCATGTCGTACCATCAGTTAGGATCATCACTAAAACTAAGACAAGGCCCCTATTCATACCCATTATAATACAAGGCTGGGCCCCTATTCACACCCACCTTAACACAAGACTAGGCCCCTATTAACACCCATTTTAACACGAGACTGGGCCTCTATTCGCACCCATCTCCAAACCTTAACTCAATCACTTTCCAATTCATCCTTTACCTAATATTGTCTAGATGATTCCTAGCGTATACCAACCCAGTGCTCCTAAGTCTAATCTATCAATCATACATAGCATGTTCGAAACTTTAAAGTTAATACAAGGTAGGTGTAGGGGGATGAAAACAATTGATGCTTCGGATCACCTTGGATTGCAACGGCTAATTCGTGCCTTATCACCAGAACCCTAATTCGTCGTTGGAACCCTAGTCTGCAAAATAGACATGGGGTGAGTGCACCTTTGCCTCTCGTGGCAAAGGCCCTTCGATGGCAAAGTTAGTATCACGTACTAGAGAAACCCTAATTATCAGTAGGAAATGTCGAATAATGCAATGTATTACGCACCTTTTGCCTCTAGGATTACCTCATATTTATAGATTTTCGGATGCTTGTTGCCCAAGCATCCCTGTTGCCATAGGATTCTCATCTCGTATAGGAAACCCAAGATATGAAGGATTCTCGTTTCCTTTATCAGTTTAATAGAAAAGAGTCCTACTCGGATTCTTTTCCATAAAGAGCCGAACATCCCATTCTCGTTGGGCATCTATTCTAGATCCTATATACTCGGGATCTCATTCCTTTACTAAATATCACTGTTCTGGAACCTTCTAGAACATTACTGCCGTCTCAAGTATTAAAGTATCCTCGATTCCTGTTCGGTTATCTTATTGCTGAATAGTCCACATGGACCAATGACCTTACATGCATCTGGTCCTTATCATTGTATTTGGACAAATGGCCTCTCATGCCTTTTATCATTATCAGCCGAACAGACTGCATGTATCAATGACTTCCCATATCATTGGTCCATATCGCCGTTCGCCATACTGCCCGGCAATAAGTCTTGTCATACTTTCCACGTGCTCCCAAACATCACGTGTTCGGCAACTAAATGTATCTGTTCGGGAATACCTCCCTACAATTGCTCCCCAGCTTCATTTACATGCCACTGTTCGGGGGCATTACATGAAGCTTTTTAGAAACGAATGTTTAGACCAAACTATTCTGATCCCGTGCGGTCATTGTTTTTAACACTTCATTGATGCCTTTTGGCGCCTCTGTCATTATACCATTTTGGGGTAATGACTCCATGTGGCACATCTCGTATGCCTATCATTAATTTCGAACTGACGTTCTATGAAATGGTGTCAGAATGGTATTTGCTTTCCGTTACTTTAACTTGTAACGGCGTAAGAGGAGACGTTTCGTCTCCGTTTCTTGCCCTTAAACCCCTGAAAGGGCTTCTTTTGGGTTTTCACCCAAAAACTCGAATCTTCAGTCTTTCTCTCTCTAAGTTTTGAACAAAAATTCCTCCACCCTTTCCGCCATGACCGCTGCCTCAAAGCTTTTGGTTGCACTTCCTCCCATTGCCGCTGCAAACATCGTAAGATTCTTATTCCTTTCTTGTATCTCGTACTAGAATTTCTTTGCTTTGATTCATCCATTCCCTAGGGCTCCAATCATACCCTTTTTCTAGATTTTTCTTTTTAAATCGGATATATCCATGGCGGAAAATGGTGAGAATCCCTTGAAACCCAGCAAGTTTAGGAGATTATGTGAAACCCCTACTGCCATGGCGGCATTTAGGACGGAATACAATATTCCAGACAATGTTGGTCTTGAACTCGCCCCCCTGGGTGCAGATAGAGACGGAGGTTCATGGGATAGAATGTGTGTCCCCATAGTGGCCGTTGTTGAGGGAGGAGTTCGATTTCCCTTTCACCCATTACTCCGTCAAATCCTGAACTGGTATCGACTCACACCAATGCAAGTTTCGACCAATTTTTTTAGGTTAGTGATGGGAGTAATGGCCTTGAATAGGATCTTGGGGACCCAACTGGGGATTTGGGACATCCAGTGGTGGTATAGCATCGTGCTAAACCCCGATTACAACACATATTATTTCAAGGTTAGGAAAGCAGACAAGCGTTTCGTGCTCAACTTGCCAGACTCTGCTCGTGACCACGAGAGTGATTTTCTCTACGTAACGGGAGCATTCGAGCCAATAGGGGAGGACGGCCAAGTATTGGGTTTGCATTGCCCCCACATATGCGGCTATCCACGTATGCTCTTGCTTTTGACTCTGCAATTCTTTATTTTACTGCCTTCTCGTAGCTATTCTAAGTGTCTAATTATAACTTTGAATTTTGATCTTGCAGCTGAAAACACTAACAGGCGTCCTAGACGAGAGTCGAGTTACATCCGAACAGGAGACATCAACAGGATCCTAAAATACACAAGAGAACCTGGTACCCGAACAGCGGGCCGGGGTCGTAACGCTGACGTGCTGCTGGGATACGACCCTTCGTATAGAGGGGTTATCGACAAAAGGCTTGCTCACCCTGGCACCAGCACTGCTCCTACCTCCACTGCTCCCCAACCACGCAATTCAAGACTGCAAGCTGGTGTTACTCTTACCGGACAGCCAGGTGAAGTTGCTATTCCTGAGGCATACCTCAGACACGTATGGTGCTCAAAAGATCTGTTGAACGAAGGCAAGTAATCCCCGAACAACAATCCATTCCCCTCTGCAATACTAGCCAGTCATCTTCCTCCGGATACTCTCGATCGCCTCCAACCCCAGGTACGATGACGCGCCAACCCATTGACCTCAGCTCTCTACTCATTGTCTCCACACGGGGACGTGGTGCTGCCAGTAAAGTAGCATCAACTACCCACCCCCCCCCCCCCCCCCCCCCCCCCCCACGATGACGTCACAATAGAGGGGGATTAACACGATCTTCATCTTCTCCTCGGGAACACAATAGTTCCCTTGAGGCTGTTGATGCCCATTGGGACAAACGTCCCAGGAGCGAAGAAACTGGAGATGCTGAAGCCCCTATTACTTCAGCTCCTTTGGAAACCCCAGGGCCGAGCATCCAAGTTTATCCAGATATTTGGGCCCCTCAACTCATGAGGGGGGACCGGCCCATGCACATCGGGGACAGTGCCAGCTCCTCGAAAATGGCACTAGCCCTGGCACAGGGCCTTTCGCTGCCTGTGGATATGTAGAAAGAAACCTCGTCTCCCCCTGATCGGCTCGTATCCACTGGTCTCGTCAATGGAATCAAGGTAACAAAAATTTCCTTTTTTAATCCCTATCTTTGTTGTAGTAGTTTAGAAAATCTTTTTACTTACGTTTGGAATTTTTGTTAGTTCATACAAAAAATGGTAGTACTAGGCCAGAAGTTCCAAGAAGCTGAAGCCGAGAGGATTAGGCTTTTGAATGACAACACTAGGCTGCTCCGAACAGTCACAAGATTAGAGAGGGAGAGAGATAAAGCTAAAACAGATCTCTCTGAGACAAAAGGCAAGCTTGAGACCACGGAAGATAGCCTTCATCAAGCTTTGGCCGAGATTGACAGCACGAAAAAGGCTTCCTTTGAAGATGGTTATCAATAGGGTTTTGACGCCACGACGGCCAGTTATGTGGAGCAGATGTCGGCCATTCAAGATTAGATCTGGACTGCCTGCTGGGAGGCGCGTCTAACAAAGGTAGGAGTTGCCGAGGATTCCCCCCTCTGGGTGGAGAATGATCTTCCGAGACGCCGAGCAGCTGCCCCTCAAGAGCATGATGGTTCCCCTACTGACGATGTCGATCAGCAGATTGATGACTTTGCAGATGCTGATGAAGAGATACAAGTTGAATCTCAAGTTGTTGTTGAGCATTCATCTGCTCGTGAAGTGGCCATCGAGATTGTCGTCCCAGAGGAGAGTGCTGCTGCTGATGGTAGTTCGGCTGGTAATGATGTTCTACCAGAGATTTAGAACCTGGATTGAATAGCATTTCAACAATTTAGCTGGTCCTATGTGACCATAGCATTTCAACCCTGCGTGGTACCAATACTGTCTCTTGTTGGGTAATATTTTGTTAATACAGGTATTCAGCCCCTTGTGGCAACACTATATCATTTGCTCGACTGACCATTTTGTTTGCATATGTTCGGATGCAAACAGACTTTGTCAAAGTATTTCATAAGTTTGATTTCTTTGTGTGCTCTCAATATTTAGCAAATCTTGTGAATCATCTTTGCTTGTACGCTTTCACGTACTTTTTAGAAACAATCGTGATATGTTTCTAAGTTTTCCATAATTTGAAGATCATACAAGTGTTTCATACTTGTATTTGTAAGTTCCACGTACTTTAAAAACATACAAGTGTTTCATACTTGTATTTGTAAGTTTCACATACTTGTTTAAGTGTCTCGTACTAAAAAACATACAAGTGTTTCATACTTGTTTAAGTGTCTCATACTAAAAAACATACAAGTGTTTCATACTTGTATTTGTAAGTTTCATGTACTTTCATGTATAAGTGCCCATTCCCTGCTCCCCAATACGAATGAGGGAAATCAAGCCCGTAGTTCGTATTTTTAAGACAAAACGCCAAGAACACAATATTTATACTGCAAAAAGTGATTTTATTCATAATCTGTAAAACTCAAGAGGGCGTTATTCGTACCCCTTGCAACTGAAAATAATAAAATTAGAACAAGGGAATAATATTAGTAATTCCCACATAATCACGTAGTGTAAATCTAAAATAGAACTTAATGCTTCTAAACAAAGAATTTTCGTAGATTATGGACATTCCAAGGCCTCGGAATTGGATTACCATCCAGATCTGTCAATCGATAGGCCCCTATGCCTACATTCTCGGTCACTCGATACAGACCTTCCCAGTTGGCCCCCAGCTTGACTTCGTTGGCCACCTTGGTGTTGCCAAGCACCTTCCGAAGTACGAGGTCCCCAACACCAAACTTTCGAGGGTGAACGTGTTTGTTATAGCTTTTCATCAGCTATTCCTCGTAAGAAGCCAGATGCACCAGGGCCCTTTCCCTTCTTTCTTCAGTGAGATCAAGCTCAATCTCGAGGGCTCTGTCATTGCCTCCACTTTCAACCAAAATGGTCCTGTTGGTTGGCAGACCTACTTCCAGAGGTATGACAGCCTCTGTTCCATATGCCAATGAATAGGGGGTCTCTCCCGTAGACCTCCTAGGTGTTGTTCGGTGAGCCCACAGCACTAATGGTAATTCATCAGGCCACTTCCCTTTGGCTTTGTCTAGCCTTTTCTTGATCCCATCAAGGATAGTTTTATTAGATGCCTCTGCCTGCCCATTACTCTGAGGGTAGGCTGGGGTTGAATAATAATTTCGTATTCCATACTGGACACAAAAAGCCTTGAATTTTTTCTGAAATTGGGATCCATTGTCTGTAATCAATGAGTAAGGGACCCCAAAGCGAGTGATGATGCTCTTCCACATGAACCTTTCTATCATGGGTTCAGTGATTTTGGCCAGTGGTTCTGCCTCAATCCAATTAGTAAAATAGTCTGATGCAACTAGCAGAAATTTTCAATTCCCAGTTGCTTTGTGTAGTGGACCCACGATGTCCATTCCCCATTAAGCAAACGGCCAGGGACTTGTCAAAGGCACCAGATCCTCGGCTGCTGTTCGAATCATTGGTGAGAATTTTTGACATTTCTCACAATTCTTTAATTACACCTTTGCATCTTCCTGCATATGTGGCCACCAGTAACCTTGGGTAATTGCTCAGTGAGCAATGGATCTACCTCCAGCATGGCTCCCACATGTTCCCTCGTGGATTTCATGAAGAAACTTCTGCACCATCTCAGGATGTACGCATAGCAAATATGGTCCTGTAAAGGATTTTCTGTATAACTTACCCTCTGGGAACAGCCAAAATCGAGCAGATTTGATCCTTATCTTATGAGCCTCTTTTTTGTAAAAAGGGAGTGTTTCATCTCGTAAAAACTCCACGATTGGGTCCATCCAACTTGGTCCTTTGTTCACGTCCATACTTCTCCCAATGCTCGGCGCACTCAGATATTCTACTACTGTAGGTTGACAAATTCAATTAGTGTTTTGATTAGCACTATATTGTAACGGCTCCTCGTGCCTCTTGACCGGAACCCTAATTCGTCGTCGGAACCCCTGATCTGCAAAACAGTCAAGGAGTGAGTGCACCTTTGCCTCTCGTGGCAAAGGCCCTCCGATGCCTTTGTTAGTATCTCGTACTGATAATAAACCCTAAATATCAATAGGAAGTCACGTAAGAATGCTATGTATTGCGTACCTTTTTCCTCAAAGTTTACCTTGTATTTATAGATTCATAGATGCTTGCTGCCCAAGCATCCCTGTCGCCCTAGAATTCCTATCTCGTAAAGGAAACCTAGGATATCAAGGATTCTCGTTTCCTTTATCAGTTTGCCACCTTAGTCCTTTTAGGACTCTTTTCCATAGCTAGCCGAACATCCCATTCCCATTGGGTATCTTTTACAGATCCCACGTTCTCGGGATCTCACGTTTTAATGGAATACCACTGTTTCTGGACTCTTTCAGAATGTTCCCTCTACTTCAACATCTAATAGGACTTTTCTCCTTGTTCGGCCATCTCATGGCCGAACAGACGGCCTGGACCAGTTTCTTCATGTGTAACTGGTTCTTTATCAATTATTTGGACCATTCCCTTCTTTAGGAGTTCTCATTCTGTTCGGCTTTCTCGTCGCCGAACAAGTTACTTGAACAGTGGCTTCACATGTCACTTTCCTTTTATCTGGTCCAATAACTTCTCATGTTTTACTGAACCGAGACTCGTACAACTTCTCTGGACCAATGACTTCTCATGTCACTAGTCCAGAGTGTGATGACTTTTCCTTCACAGCGTGTTCGGGCCCTTCTTGGACCTGTTCGGGAGTACCTCCCTACAATTGCTCCCCAACTTTACTCATTATGTTTTACTCAGATGATGAGTAAAGCTCTTTTTTCGAGCAAATTTATTCTTCTCCTGCACCTTATTTCATATTTTGGTGCAATATTTCATCATTTTTGCCAAGGCGAAAATATCTCTTCATTTGGCCGGGACAGGCTTTTCAGTCCTAATCTTTACACATGTCGATCATTGTTTTGCTTTCATTAAATGCAGCCAGACGTGTTTTGAAGAATGGAACACTTAAACGGCGTCTGGGGTGACGTTTCACATACGCCACCCCACTTTTTAAGGGTATTTTTGGGTTTTCGTCCCATTTTAAAAACCCCATTCTCTCTCTTAGACTCCCTCTGCAGAAACAAAAGTTCAAGCTTTTACCCGCCATTGAAGCTCTGTTCACCATCTCAAGGCCTCCTCCTTTCTGCTTTAGGGATTCCATCTACCAATTTCGTAAGTCACCATTCTTCTTTTTGCTTCCATTTCTCTGGTGGATTGCTTACAATCATTTTAGGGTTTCACCGTCCCCCTTTCTTTCACCGTCCCCCTTTCTCTATATTTCAAAGAACTAAAAAGCTTTTCTAGTTATGGGGAGATTTTGGCGGCACTGTAATACTCCTCAAACCATGGTAGGTTTCAGATCTCGTTATGAGATTCCTGACAACGTAGCTACTGTTTTGGCTCCTGAGGATGCCATTCGTTAAAGTTTTGATTTTGATACCCTTCACATTCCAGTAGTAGCCGTCGTTGAGGGCGGGGTTAGGTTTCCCTTGGCTCCCTTGCTTCGTCAGGTCCTAGCGTACTATAGGCTTTCCCCAATGCAGGTTTCCGCCAATTTCTTTCAAGTGGTTATGGGTATAAATGCCCTAAATCAGATGTTAGGGACCTCTTTAGGTTTGTACGACATTCATCATTTATACAGTATCTCCAGAACCGGGGATGCCCTCACATATTATTTAAAAAGTAGGGATTCTAGAAAGAAACTTGTCCTTGAACTCCTTGACTCTGCTCGAGGGGATGACGACGACTTTCTGATTGTTACGGGCAACTTCGAACCCAGAGATGAGGACGGCCAAGTGATTGGTTTTCATGCTCCTCATGTATTCGGGAGCCCACATTAGTGCTCTCCTCCTATTTCATATGTTCTTCCTTTTTCAAAAGAAAAAGCTTTTTCATGCTTCTAATTATTTGTGCTTTGTGCTATGTTTCAGCATCAAACATCAATCGAGGACATAATATCATAACTCCTCAAGTTCACGTAGCAGATATCAGACGAGCACTTGCTTTCAACTGTGAAGGGACATACCTCTCTGGCCGAGCAAGGGCAGCTTAGGTACTGCTTAGTTACAAAGCATCATACGGGGGTTTCATTGATCGGCGTACCCGTGCAGCTGACAACCTTGTTATAGCTGGTCCTTCAAGACTATTTCCCGAGCGAAGAGAGAGACGCTCTTAAACACCCCCAGTTCCTGACATGCCAATCCCTCTTGCCGAAGAGGCTTCCAGTTCTGCACCCAGCTCCTCGTCTAGTGGTTACACCCCTTCACCTCCAGAATCTCCAGAGATGAACCGACCAATTGACCTAGGGAGCATCCTTACCATTCCTGGTCGGGGTCGTAACATTGCTCGGGGCTGGGTGGTCCTTAAGGTCATGGGCGCCGTGCCTAGGTTCAATCCGATGCTCCTCTAGGATTCTCCCCAGAGGAAATTGAAGCCCTTCATCGAGAAAAACGTCAACGTGTGGAGGAATCTCAAGAAAGAGCCCCACATTCCTCCTCATCTCCAGCTCCTACATGGGCTCCTTCTTTCTCTCACGGGAGTCGAGCTATCACTGCTCGGGACAGTGTTGAGTCTGAAGGCACTGCTCTTGCCCTGTTCCAAGCCATTCTACTGCCTGGAGACATGCAAAAGGAAGTAGCAAGCTCTCCTGACAACCTTCTGAGCTCGTTCATGTCCAATAATGCCAAGGTAAAATTTCCTTTTGTAAACCATATCATTGGTATCTATGTTTATCTGTTTGAATGTTCTAGGTGATGTAAAAGATGGTGGCTATGGCTCAGAAGCTTAGCCAATCCGAGCCCCAACGTGCCAAGCTTGTTAGTGAGAACACCAAATTGCAACGTAATATTATCAGACTCAAGAAAGAGATAAACCAAGCTCTGGGGGTAGCTGATGGTTTAAAAGGACAACTGAAGGGGCCTGAGGACAGTCTGAATCAAACCCTGAAAGAACTTGAGGCGAGCCAGAATGAAGCCAAAGCTGCATTTGAAAAGGGATACAATGAAGGAATCAAAGTAGCTACGGAAAGCTACATGAACCAGATGCCTGGGATACAAGATCAAGTTTGGGTGGCCTCTTGGATAGCTTTCCTTGCCAAAGCTGAGATTCCTGAGTCGTCTCCCCTCTGGACCAACATTGAACTACCAAGCGCAGTTGCTGGTCATGAGGAAGACATTACTGAAGAGGGAGATGAATAGCAAGATGTGCAGACGTCTGAGCCACCTGTTATGGATGTTGAACCACGTAATGATATGACCAACCCTGGCCAAAAGGAAGTCAATGGTGGTCTACCTGGAGATGAAAATACCACGGAAGACTCGACTGCTCCAGTATCTCCTACAACTGCTCCTACAACTGTTCAAGATCTCACTAAAGACGAATGAATTCAATCTTCTTTTGTTTGACAGTCTGTTAGCCATCTATTTTAACATGGGTGTTGTGGTCTTTGAATATTTGTGTTGTTGAAACTGTTAAGTATTTCGTACTTTATTTAAGTTTCTCGTACTTTATGCATGTAGTTGTAAGTTTCTCGTACTTTATGCATGTATTCGTATGCTTTAAGTGTTTAAGTTGCTCTTAAGTTTCTAGTACTCATGCATGTATTCGTATGCTTCCAAGTGTTTTCGTACTTGAACAGTTTGTTGTTGTGCATATTCTCGTATGCTTGGATATATACCTAAGCATGTCAGTTATATATTTCGTATAAACTGGTGCTTGGTTTTAAGTTTATTCGTACTTTAAGTTTATTCGTACTTTTACGCAAGCTACAAGCAGAGAAAACGTAGAATCGTATGGGACCATTCCCTGCTCCCCAATATGAAGGATGTTGGAGAAAGAAGTGGCAGACTTCATATTATAGAACCCATAATAAAAATTGAAAGAAGAACATGGCATTGGAGTTTGAAAAATTCAAAACTCAAGGGGGCGTTACCCATACCCCTTGCAACTAAAAAAAAACACAAGAGAGTTTTATTCGTAACTCTCACACAATCACGATGTGTATAAAGAAAAAATATGCTCAAACATATTCATATAAAGAACTTTCTCAAGTTGTGGACATTCCAAGGTCTTGGCATCGGGTTCTCGTCCAGGTCTGCCAATCGATAAGCCCCAATGCCCACGATCTCAGTAACTCGATATAGGCCTTCCCAATTGGCTCCTAACTTTCCCTCATTGGCCACTTTAGTGTTGCCGAGCACCTTTCGTAGCACAAGGTCTCCAACACCAAACTCTCGTGGATGTACATGTTTGTTGTAGCTTTTGATCAGTTGCTCCTGGTATGAGGCCAAGTGCACCAGGGCCCGTTCTCGTCGTTCCTCGGCAAGATCTAGTTCAATCTCTAGGGCTCTATCATTTCCTCCACTTTCAACCAAAATGGTCCTGTTGGTCGGCAGACCTATTTCCAATGGAATAACAACCTCTGTTCCATATGCTAACGAATAGGGGGTTTCTCCCGTAGACCTCCTAGGTGTTGTTCGGTATGCCAATAGAACCAATGGCAATTCATCAGGCCACTTCCCCTTTGCTTTATCCAACCTCTTTTTAATTCCATCAAGAATTGTTTTGTTAGAAGCTTCTGCTTGTCCGTTACTTTGAGGGTAGGCTGGAGTTGAGTAGTAATTCCTTATCCCATACTGGGCACAGAAAGCTTTAAACTTCTTCTGAAATTGGGATCCATTGTCTATAATCAATGAATAAGGGACCCCAAAGCGAGTGATGATGCTCTTCCACATGAACCTTTCTATCATAGGTTCAGTGATCTTGGCCAATCGTTCTGCCTCAATCCACTTAGTGAAATAGTCTGTTGCAACTAGTAGGAATTTTCGATTCCCAGCTGCTTTGTGTAGTGGACCCACTATGTCCATTCCCCTTTGAGCAAACGGCCAGGGACTTGTCAAAGGCACCAAATCCTCGACTGGTGTTCGAATCATTGGTGAAAATTTCTGACACTTTTCACAAATTTTTACGTATACCTTAGCATCTTCTTGCATGTACGGCCACCAATATCCTTGGGTGATTGCTCAGTGGGCTATGGACCTCCTCCCAGCATGGCTTCCACATGTTCCTTCGTGAATTTCATGGAGGAACTTCTGCACCAATTCAGGATGTACGCAAAGCAAATAAGGTCCTGTAAAAGACTTCCTATACAATTTTCCCTCTGGTGATAACCAAAACCGAGCAGATTTGGTCCTTATTTTGTGAGCCTCCTTTTTGTCTGAAGGGAGTGTTTCATTCCATAAAAACTCCACAATTGGGTCCATCCAACTTGGTCCTTGGTTCACATCCAAGACTATCTCCACGCTTCTCCCAATGCTCGGCTCAGTTAGATACTCTACGGCTATCTTTCTTTTAAACTCAATTGGTACAGCTGCGGCTAACCATGCTAATGAATCTGCATAAGCATTCTTTCCAGAACTTATCTGCTCAATATACACCCTTTCGAAAGTATCGAGCAGATCTCGGGTTGCCTGTACATAGGCCGCCATCTTCTCGCTCCAGGCTTCATATTGCCAAGATAGCTGATGGACTACAAGTTGTGAATCACAATATACCCTAACACGTTCTGCTTTTAGGGTTTTTGCACTTCTCAAACTAGCTAAGAGTGCCTCATACTCTGCCACGTTATTTGATGCATTGAACCCTAGCCGAACAGATAGTTCCATCATTGACCCTTCAGGGGGTAGAAGCACAACTCTGATTCCTGATCCGGTGTTGCAAACTGACCCATCAACGAACAGCTTCCATTCCAGGGGATCTTGTTCGGCAGATGCCTGTTTTTTCGTTACAGGTGGCTTTGCTTCATGCTCCTTTCTCGTAGGAGGCAAAGGTGCTACTACGGATGAGAATTCTGCCACAAAATCAGCCAACACTTGGCCTTTGATTGCTATGCGCGGCTGATAATCAATGTCATATTGGCTCAACTCAACGGACCAAGTTGAGATCCTTCCCGAGAAGTCTACTTTTCGTAGCAATGATTTTAATGGGAACTCAGTGTAGACCACTACTTTATGGCTCTAGAAATAATGTGGCAATTTTCTGGTCACTGTCCTTAGTGCCAGGACTAACTTCTCGAGGGGCAAATATCTTGTTTCTGCATCTAACAACGTTTTGCTCACGTAATAGACTGGGATCTGCTCAGATCCCTTATTTCTTAAGAGGACTGCACTCACAGCATGCTCAGAAATAGCTAAGTACAAAACTAGGGACTCACCTGGTTCTGGAGTTGAAAGAAGGGGAGGAGAAGCCAAATATCCTTTCAGATCCTGGAAGGCTTGTTCACACTCTGCTCCCCATTTGAACCCTTCCCTTTTCTTTAACAGCTAAAAGAAAGGTCTGCATTTGTCACTTGACCGGCTAATAAATCGATTAAGAGCCGCTGCCATCCTAGTCAATCGTTGGACTTCTTTTGTTGTCTGAGGCTTTGCAGATTCTGTAAGGCTTTTATCTGGTCGGGGTTCGCCTCAATCCCCCTTAAGGTTACAAGGTGGCCCAAAAACTTTCCCGAACCGACTCCAAATGCACACTTCGAGGCGTTGAGTTTCAATTTGTATTTCCTCAAGATTTCAAAAGCCTCCTTCAAATCTGCTATATGGCCTTGCCCAGTTTTAGTTTTCACCACCATGTCATCTATGTAAACCTCCATAGTTTTGCCGGGCAATTTTCTGAACATGATGGTTGCCAATCTTTGATATGTTGCCCCTGCATTCTTCAATCCAAAGGGCATGACATTGTAACAGTACAACCCTCGTGGTATAATAAAAGAAGTCTTCTCTTGATCTGGCCCGAACATGGCAATTTGATGATATCCTCGATATGCATCGAGAAAACTCATCCGTTCG
Organism: Rhododendron ovatum; assembly: GCA_019656835.1. Lineage (NCBI taxonomy): Eukaryota > Viridiplantae > Streptophyta > Magnoliopsida > Ericales > Ericaceae > Rhododendron > Rhododendron ovatum. The sequence continues at coordinate 31,463,186 of CM033802.1, forward strand.
TATCCTGCTGTTGCATCAACTAGCTGGTCTATCCTTGGAAGAGGGAAACTGTCCTTTGGGCATGACTTGTTTAAATCTGTGAAGTCTACACAAACACGCCATTTTCCATTCTTTTTCTTGACAACAACAGTATTGGATAGCCATTCTGGATAGTAAACTTCCCTTATTGCCTTGGCTTCCAACAAACGGTCTACTTCTTCAATTACAACGTCAACGTGTTGTATGGCTGCCCTTCTTTTCTTTTGAATGACTGGCTTATGTTGTGGATCTACATTCAAATGATGGCAAATAACGTCTGCACCTACCCCAGGCATTTCTTCTGGTGTCCAGGCAAATACGTCGACATAAGTCTTTAAGAAACCTATCAATTCAGTTTCTTCCTCTGCTGGCAGTGATTCCCCAATCAAAAAATACCTATCTGAATCAGTCTCGTTGATCGGTGTTTTCTTCAAACCCTCGACTACGCTCTCGGTTGGGTCCTTACTGATATCCTCAATGGTCGGCTGATCTGGAATTTCCACTGTGTTGACATGGTGGGTGTTATGGATTCTTTTTATGATGGATACCAAACATTATTGAGCTACCTTTTGGATTCCCTTGATCTGCTCAATCCCATTGGATCCTGGGAACTTTATCATTTGGTGGAAAGTAGAAGAGACTGCCCTCATCTTGTGTAACCATGTTCTCCCTATAATCACGTTATAGGAGGACGGTACATCCACCACCAGGAAGTCTGTTCGTAGCACCACTGTCCCAGCCCGAACAGGCAAAGTTACTTTTCCTAACGGCCAAACTGCTCCTGCTCCAAATCCAACCAAAGGGGTTACTGATTGTACCAAATCTTCTTGAGTGAGCCCCAATTTCTTGAATGCATCGTAATATAGCACCTCAGTGCAACTCCCTGAGTCTACCAGGATTCTTTCCATGTCATATTCCCCAACTCGTAGGGTTATGACTAAAGCATCATTGTGAGGTACCTGGACTCCTCCCAGATCTTCATCTGTAAAAACTATGCCTTCGATGCATGCTTCTTCGTTACGCCCTCTTTTCTTTCCCAAATGCATCACGTGCTGGTCATGTTTAATCTATCTCTGAAGCAACCTCACCTCATTTCTCATTTAAGGTTCGGCTAATCCATGTATCATATGGATTACTCCCTTTAGATTCTGTTCGTAATCCAACTCCATTGCTTTTTCTTTATCCTTGAGATCTTCTTGGATAAATTCTTTGAGATAACCTCGCGAGACCAAATCATCGAGATGCCATTTAAACATCTCACAATCCTCTGTCATATGGCCCCAATCCTTATGGTAGCTGCAATGCTGATTCGTAGCATGTTTTGCATCTTTATTCCCACCTAGAGTGAGAGGCCATTTAAAATAAGGTTGATTCTTTATTCGATATAGAATCCTATAAATGGGCTCTTTCCAGACCGTATTTTATTGAAAAGAATGACTTGGGATCCGGAGTTTGTTTGTCCTTGTACGGCTCTTTCTTTGCTTGCCCATAATCCTTCCTTTCACGATAAGTTTTGGGCTCTGGCTTTTCTGCTTTCTTTATGGGCCCCTTTACTTGCTCGGCGGCCAGCTTACCATCCTCCCGAAGAATGTCATCCTCGTTTCTAGCGTGCTGCTCAATTCGCTCCATCAGTTTTGCTAGTGTCTGCACCGGACTCATGTTTAGGGACTTACACAGCTCCCCCCGAACAGGCAAACCTATCTTGAAAGTGGCTATGGCGTATTCCTCGCTGCAACCTTCAATCTCGTTAAAGGTTTCCCAGTATTTTTTTGCATATGTCCTGATCGGCTCGTCCTCGCCTTGCTTCATAAAGGAAAGACTCTCAAAAGTTTTTAGAGCTTTCCTGCTCGTCAAAAATCGTGCAGTGAATTCCTCGGCTAACTGCACCCATGTTCGGATGGAGCGTGAACCCAACCTATGAAACCAAGACAAAGCTACATTCCCTAAACTTGACGGGAACATTTTGCACATAATTGCATCATCTCCTTCATGCATAAACATTGCCTGCTGGTAATGCTGTATATGTGCCACGGGATCAGCATCTGTCTCGTAGAGGATGAACGTTCCGTGTTTCACTCTGGTCGGCAACTTAGCCTCCTGTAATTTTCTTGCAAAAGGGGAAGATGCTATATTCTTAAGTGCTTTCCATGCTGCCTCTCGTGCAGTCATGGTTTCATCCTCCGGTCCTTTCGTTTCATTGGGTCTAGTTCTTTCCCAATCAGAATCAGGTCTTTCGTACCTGTCCCTATGATGTTTCCTACTCCCTTCCTCCTCGGGGGTAGAGCTTCGACCTCTGCTTCTCCTTTTTCTTGGAGAATCCCTCCTTCTCTCCGGTGTTCGGGTCTTGCTTCTCTCTTTTCGTGGAAAAGCTTTATGTCGCCTTGGGGTTGGACTTCTGCTCCTGCTCCTTCGTCCTCATGAAGGAGCTTTTCTGAATTGTACCATAGCATACCCACTGCCTCTGGAATTTCTTCGAGACAGTCCGGAGTCCTCCGGATGATCCCTGATTCTTTCAAATTCTCTGATCTCATGTTCTCATTTTTTAATTAGATAAGCATACTCCTCAATTTCTTGTCTCTTTTTATCAACAACGTCTTCGCTACGGTGCACACTTCTAGAGTGTGCGACCGATTCATCCCCTCGATGGGATTTACTCCTTCTCGTGGATCTCGAAGCCGTCTCTCCCTCTCCATTTTTGGAGTTATCGTGGACGGTAAGGGGGCTGCCCTTACTCGTAGTCCTCCTGTGTCCACCCTCGGGCTTTCTCGGAGCCCTAGGCGGAGATTTATCCCTTCCTCCATCTAACAGATTCTTTGGGTCGTGCGGTGTTGCTGGATCTACTTCCACCATGGTTGTATTTGAAAGGGAACTCTTTCGTTTCCCACAGACGGCGCCAATTGTAGGTGGACAAATTCAATTAGTGTTTTCATCAGCACTGTATTGCAACGGCTCCTCGTGCCTCTTGACCGGAATCCTAATTCGTCGTCGGAACCCCTGATCTGCAAAACAGTCAAGGAGTGAGTGCACCTTTGCCTCTCGTGGCAAAGGCCCTCCGGTCCTTTGTTAGTATCTCGTACTAATAATAAACCCTAAATATCAATAGGAAGTCACGTAAGAATGCTATGTATTGCGTACCTTTTTCCTCAATGTTTACCTTGTATTTATAGATTCATAGATGCTTGCTACTCAAGCATCCCTGTCGCCCTAGGATTCCTATCTCGTAAAGGAAACCTAAAAAAACAAGGATTCTCGTTTCCTTTATCAGTTTGCCACCTTGGTCCTTTTAGGACTCTTTTCCATAGCTAGCCGAACATCCCATTCCCATTGGGTATCTTTTACAGATCCTACATTCTCGGGATCTCACGTTTTAATGGAATACCACTGTTTCTGGACTCTTCCAGAATGTTCCCTCTACTTCAACATCTAATAGGACTTTTCTCCTTGTTCTGGCCGAACAGATGGCCTAGACCAGTTACTTCACATGTAACTGGTTCTTTATCAATTATTTGGACCATTCCTTTCTTTAGGAGTTCTCATTTTATTCGGCTTTCTCATTGCCGAACAAGTTACTTGAATAGTGGCTTCACATGTCACTTTCCTTTTATCTGGTCCAATAACTTCTCATGTTTTACTGAACCGAGACTCGTACAACTTCTCTGGACCAATGACTTCTCATGTCACTAGTCCAGAGCGTGATGACTTTTCCTTCACAGCATGTTCGGGCCCTTCTTGGACCTGTTCGGGAGTACCTCCCTACAACTGCCACCTTCCTTTTGAACTCAGTTGGTACAGCTGCAGCCAACCAAGCTAATGAATCTGCATGAGTATTCTGTCCAGAACTTATCTGTTCAATAGATACCCTTTCGAAGGTATCAAGCAAGTCCTTGGCTGCCTGTACGTAGGCCACCATCTTTTCACTTCGAGTTTCATATTCCCCGGATGGTTGATTGACCACAAGCTGTGAATCATAATACACCCTAACCCGTTCCGCTTTGAGGATTTTTGCACTCCTTAATCCAGCCAAGAGTGCCTCATACTCAGCCACATTATTTGACGCGCTAAAACCAAGCCGAACAGATAATTCAATCAAAACTCCTTCAGGGGGAAAAAGGACAACCCCAATTCCTGAACCAGTATTACATGCTGATCCATCAACGAATAACTTCCATTCCATAGGATCCTCTTCGGCTGATGGTTGATTCTTCACAGGTGATGTCTTAGTCGCCTGTTCCTTTCTTGTAGGAGGTAGGTGAGTCATTGTAGGAGAAAACTCCGCCACAAAATCAGCCAATACTTGGCCTTTGATTGCCGTGCCTGGCTGATAATTGATATCGTACTGGCTCAACTCGACGGACCATGTCGAGATCCTTCCCGAGAAGTTTGCTTTTTGTAGCAGTGATTTCAATGGAAACTCAGTGTAAATCACAACCTTGTGGCTTTGGAAGTAGTGTGGCAGTTTCCTTGTGGCTGTCCTAAGTGCCAGGACAAGTTTTTCTAAAGGCAGATATCTCGTCTCTGTATCTAGCAATGTCTTGCTAACATAATAAATAGGGATTTGTTCGATTCCTAAATCCCTCAATAGGACTGCACTTACTGCATGCTCGGAAACAGCTAAGTACTGAATTAAAGACTTACCTGGCTGTGGAGTTGGTAAAAGTGGGGGCTCAGTCAGATACTTCTTTAGGTGCTGGAAGGCCTGTTCACACTCTGCTCCCCATTCAAATCCCTCCCTCTTTTTCCACAATTGAAAAAAGGGTCTGCATTTGTCACTTGACTTGCTGATAAATCTATTAAGTGCTGCAGCCATTCCAGTCAACCTCTGGACTTCTTTGGCGGTTTTGGGACTTTGTAGCCTTTGTAGGGCCGCAATTTGATCAGGGTTAGCCACAATCCCTCTCATGGTCACCAAATGGCCCAGGAATTTTCCCGATCCAACTCCAAACGGACATTTCGAAGCGTTGAGTTTCAGTTTGTGCTCCCTCAAGATTTTGAAAACTTCTTTCAAATCAGCTATATGCCCCTGTTTATCTCGACTTTTTACTACATATCATCTATGTAAACTTCCATAGTCTTTCCAAGGAGCTTCTTGAACATGATAGTTGCAAGTCTTTGGTATGTTGCCCCAGCATTCTTTAGCCCAAACGGCATAACACTATAGCAGTACAACCCTCGTGGTGTGATAAATGAAGTCTTCTCTTGATCAGGCCCGTATATAGCAATCTAATGATATCCTCGATATGCATCAAGAAAACTCATTCGCTCGTAACCAGCGGTTGCGTTAACCAACTGGTCAATCCTTGGAAGAGGAAAACTATCTTTTGGACATGCCTTGCTAAGGTCCGTGAAGTCTACGCAGACACGCTACTTCCCATTCTTTTTCTTCACCACAACGGTGTTGGATAACCACTCTGGATAGTAGACTTCACGTATTGCTTTAGCCTCCAATAAACGATCAACCTCTTCAATTACTACATCCACATGCTGCACGGTTGCCCTCCGTTTTTTCTGAATGATCGGCTTATGCTGAGGATCAATCTTTAAATGGTGACAAATCACACCTGCATCCACTCCAGGCATTTCCTCTGGTACCCATGCAAATACATCAACATATTCTTTCAAAAATCTTATTGATTCAGCCTTTTCCTCCGCTGGTAATGATTCTCCGATTAAGAAATATCTTTCAGAATCAGTCTCGTTGATCTGAATTTTCTCCAAGCCTTCAACCACCTTTTCAACTGGACTTCTTCCAACATCCTCGATAGTTGGTTGATGTGGTATTTCTAATGTATGAACGTGGTGGGCCTTTGGGGCTCTTTTAATGATGGAGATTAAACATTGTTGGGCCACTTTCTGATTGCCTCTAAGTACCTCAACCCCATTCGATCCTGGGAACTTCACCATCTGGTGATAAGTCGAGGAGACTACTCTCATCTTATGTAGCCATGTCCTCCCTATAATCGCGTTATAGGAAGAAGGAACATCGACAACTAAAAAATCTGTCCTCAACAACACTGATACAGCCCGAACAAGTAGTGTTACCTTTCCAAGTGGCCAGACTGCTCCTGCACCGAACCCAATCAGAGGTGTTGTAGATTGCTCTATGTCTGTTTGGGCCAGCCCCAGCTTCTTGAACGCATCATAGTACAACACCTCTGTACAACTCCCTGATCCACTAGAATCCTCTCAATGTCATATTCCCCTACTCGTAGGGTTATGACCAAAGCATCATTGTGGGGTATTTAGACTTCTTCCAAGTCATCATCTGTGAATGCTATGCTTTCATTACACACATCATTCTCTCGCCCTCTTTTGTTTTCCAGTCGCATCACATGCTGATCGTGCTTGACTTGCCTTTGTAACAGCCTAACCTCATTTCTCGTATAAGGTGTGACCAACCCATGTATCATATGGATTACTCCTTTAGGGTTTTGCTCGTAACCCAGTTCCATAGCTTTCCCTTTCTCCTTTGGATCCTCCTAGATAAATTCCTTGAGATAGCCCCGAGAGACCAGATCATCAAGGTGTCTCTTGTATATCTCACAATCCTCAGTCATATGGCCCCAATCTTTATGGTAACTACAGTGCTGATTCGTAGCACGTTTTGCATCCTTGTCTCCTCCTAGACTCGGGGGCCATTTAAAATATGGCTGATTCTTTATTCGATAAAGAATCCTATAAATTGGTTCCTTCCAAACCGTAGTGATAGAAAAGAAAGATTTGGGGTCAGGAGCTTGCTTATCCTTGTACGGCTCTTTCTTAGCCTGCCCATATTCCCTTCTCTCTCTATAAGTTTTGGGCTCTGGCTTATCCACCTTTTTAGCAGGTGCCTTTGGCTGTTCGGCAACAGTCCTGCCATCCTCAGGGAGTATGTCATCCTCCATTCTGGCATGTTGCTCTATCCGTTCCATCAGTTTAGCCAGCGTGGCTACCAGATGTTTATTCAATGAGCGACGCAGCTCTCCCCGAACAGGCAAACCAGTCTTGAAGGTGGCAATTGCATATTCCTCACTGCAGCTCCCAATCTTGTTGAAAGTTTCCCAGTACTTCTTTGCATAATCCCTGATCTGCTCGTTCTCCTCCTATTTCATGGTGGAAAGACTTTCAAAAGTCTTTGGGGCTTTTCTGCTTGTCAGGAACCGAGCAGTGAATTCCTCAGCCAATTGCCTCCATCCTCGTATGGATCGTGGGGCCAGTTTATGAAACCAAGCTAAAGCCACCTTACCAAGGCTGGAGGGGAACATCTTGCATAAGATGGCATCATCTCCCTCGTGCATGAACATAGCCTGTTGATAATGCTGTATGTGAGCTACGGGATCCGTATTTGTCTTGTAAAGTACGAACGTACCGTGCTTCACTCTGTTCGGCAACCTAGCCTCTTGTAGCCTCTTTGCAAAGGGGGAGGCTGCAATATTACTTAGGGCCATGCGTGCTGCTTCTCGTGCAGTCACTGTCTCATCCTCGAGTTCCTTCGATTTGTGAGCCGTAGCCTTGACCCAATCAGCATCAGGCCTCTCGTACCTGTCTTGATGATGCTTCCTTGTTTCCTCCTCTTCTGGGGTGGAACTTCGATCTCTGCTCCTCCTTTTTCGTGAAGAAGCCCTTCTCTCCGGTGTTCGGCTTTTACTTCTGCTTCTCCTTTTTCGTGGAGAAGCTTCATATTGCCCTATGATAGGACTTTTGCTTCTTCTCCTTCGTGAATGAGCCTGCTGATGGACTACCAGAGTCCGTCCATCCTTCTGGGAATTCCTTCGAGAAAGTCCAGAATCTTCTGGGTGATCCCGTACCCGCTGCAATTCCTGTATCTCGTATTCTCATTTTCTAATTAAACGAGCATACTCCTCGATTTCTCTTCTCTTTTTATCGAGGACATCGTTATCGTTGTGTATACTTCTTGAATGGGTGACTGACTCTTCTCTTCGATGAGACTTACTCCTTTTCGTGGAGCCAGTAGCAGTTTTGTCTCCTTTTTCTCTGGAGTTATCCCCGTTATGTCTACCAGTGGGCTTTTTCGGAGCACCTGGTGGGGATTTATCTCTTCGCCCACCCAACTGGTCCTTCGGACTAAATAGAGTAACTAGATCTTCTTCCATCATGATTATTTTTCTGAAAAATTATTCGTTTTCCCACAGACGGTGCCAATTGTAGGGGGATGAAAACAATTGATGCTTCGGATCACCTTGGATTGCTACGGCTAATTCGTGCCTTATCACCGGAACCCTAATTCGTCATCGGAACCCTAGTCTGCAAAATAGACAGGGGTGAGTGCACCTTTGCCTCTCGTGGCAAAGGCCCTCCGATGGTAAAGTTAGTATCACGTACTAGAGAAACCCTAATTATCAGTAGGAAATATCGAATAATGCAATGTATTACATACCTTTTGCCTCTACGTTTACCTCATATTTATAGATTTTCGGATGCTTGTTGCCCAAGCATCCCTGTTGCCATAGGATTTTCACCTCATATAGGAAACCCAGGATATCAAGGATTCTCGTTTCCTTTATCAGTTTAATAGAAAAGAGTCCTACTCGGATTCTTTTCCATAAAGAGCCGAACATTCCATTCTCGTTGGGCATCTATTCTAGATCCTATATACTCGGGATCTCATTCCTTTACTGAATATCACTATTCTGGAACCTTCTAGAACATTACTGTCGTATCACATATTAGAGTATCCTCGATTCCTGTTTGGCTATCTTACTGTCGAACAGTCCACATGGACCAATGACCTTACATGCATCTGGTCCTTATCATTGTATTTTGGCAAATGGCCTCTCAAGCCTTTTATCATTATCAGCCGAACAAACTGCATGGATCAATGACTTCCCATATCATTGGTCCATATCGCCGTTCACCATACTGCCTGGTGATAAGTCTTGTCATACTTTCCACGTGCTCCCAAACATCACGTGTTCGGCGACTAAATGTATCTGTTCGGAAATACCTCCCTACAGTAGGAAAACATATAACAGTGTTCAAGTATCCAAACAATACACATAATGAACAGAAATCATATTCTAACATTTTAAAGTTGGTACAATGCATGGAAAATAGTAACTCAATCATGCAATGGTGTCCAGGCATCAATTCAACTCATAACGTAGTAAGAAAGCCTACCCTGACACTTAAATTAACAAGTGCCATGTGAATAATGTATGTTTAGGTAATTAAATCATTCGTACTATGACAGGGTTGCATGGTAACTAGTCAAATATCAATAAAATAATGATCGGGGGTCAAAACGGTTCATAAAACTATGCCCAGAGTCCTCGGCCGGAAAACATTCGATGGTCTGAAAATGGAAAATACAAGGTTCAATGTTTTGTCCGCAAGGTTGAGTTTGCAGCCGCAAGGTTTAAAGTTCGCTGCTGCAAGGTCTGAACTGGTCCAGCCGCAAGGTCTTACCGAGAATCCCAGCTGCAAGGTCAAACGGGTCAAAGTTTGCGGCCGCAAAGTTTGGGGTTACGGCCGCAACCTGCGTTCGATTTTTCTGCAGAAATTTCTATGGCTTCGGGTTGATGCATGGGGCTTTCTAGGGACCATGGGTAAGGTCCAAAACACTTAAATATACATAGGAGAAGGTAGTTTAAAGGTTTATCTACCTTAGTTTTGGTTGGACGAGCTTCAAACGTGAACGGAGCATTTTTGGTAAAACGAAGAAGACAACTGGAATGGGGGACTTTGGGGCTGCTTCCTTGTGATTTGTTGATGGGTTTGGAATGCTTGAGGATGGTATTGAAATTTGGACCCTCGAATTTGGCTGTAGCACGTCGTTATGATCGAAACCCACTTCCTTTCTCTCTCTAAACCTCCATGGCCGAATTTTGAGCTTTCTCTTTTTTTTCTTTCATTTCACTCCGTTTTTCTAGTTTGTTTTTTTTTTTTTTTTTTGGGGGGGGGGGGGGGGGGTGTGTTGGGTGTCCATGGAGAGGAAGAAGGAAGAGGGTATTATAGAGTGGAGGTTGGGTGGTGGCCAAGTAAAGGAGGAGAAAGAGAGAGCTATGAGAAAGAGACAGAGATGGAGTTGGGCTGTAAATGAGGGTGTGGAAATCATGGTAGGGGTGCAGGAGGAGTAGGGATGCAAGAGGTGAGGTGGTGGTGACTTGGTGGCCAAGGGTTGGCATAGGGAAGGAGGAAGAGGAACCGGGTGAGAGAGAGAGAGAGAGAGAGAGAGAGAGAGAGAGAGAGAGAAACTGAGAGAAAGAAGGAGGAAGAGGAACCAAGATGCTTGGGCAGCAAGCATTTATGAATCTATAAATACGAGGTAAACCTAAACGTAAGAGGTGCGCAATACGTTGCATTTTTCGATACTTCCTACTACTATTTCGGGATTTCTCTAGTACGTGATACTAATTTAGGCACCAAAGGGCCTTTGCCACGAGAGGCAAAGGTGCGCTCACCCCTTGTCTGTTTTGCAGATTAGGGTTCCGATGACGTACTAGGGTTCTAGTGAAGAGGCACGAGTAGCCGTTGCAATCTAAGTGTTATTCTAAGCACCAATTGTTTTCATCCCCCTACAGTGGTGATTAAAGTCAAAAGAGGGGGCTTGGTTTATATAATTGGGAGGGGGGTGAGGTGGTGTTGTCGTAGAGAGGGAGAAAGAGAGATACGAAAGAGAGGCAAAGAGAGAAAGGGTTTGAAAAATTGAGTTGGGTGATGTGGAGAGGTGTGGATGGGGATGGGTGAGAGGTGTGTATATGTATATATATATATATACATAGGTGTATAAATATATATAGGAGTGTACATATATATATACACACACACATATACATAATATCTTTTAATAATAATATTATTAGCAATACTATTAATCTATTTCCGATAATGAACTAAATGTTTTTAAAACTTTATCGAAATTTCCGAAACGTTACAACCTATCCTCCTTAACAAAATTTTGTCCTCAAAATTAAAGTATACATGTTGGTGGAAATACATGTTCCCTTGTTATAGAAACACATGTTCCCTTGTTTGGAAAGACAAAGGTCTGGCTCTCTTGTCGACGCAACTCTTTTGTCGACGCAACTCTTTTGTCGGCTCTGTGTGGTCAAAAGTCGTTGATGGATGACTTCGATCTTTTCTGTGGTTTCTCTAATTAGTTCTGGTCCTTGTAAGCTTAACTCCCCCAATTCGGTCCAGCAGATAGGAGATTGGCAAGGTAGTCCATATAGTGCTTCGTAGGAGGCCATCTCTATGCTTGCTTGGTAACTGTTGTTGTAGGTGAATTCCACTAATGGTAGATGACGTTCCCAATTTCCTTTGAAATTTAAGGCACAAGCATGGATCATATCTTCCAAGGTCTGAATTCTCCTTTTAGATTGTCCGTCTGTCTGCAGAGAAAAGCGATACTCAGGCAAATGTCAATTCCTAAGGCCTTCTTCAAACTTTTCCAAAATGTTAACATAAAGTGCGAGTTGCGATCAGAGGCAATCGATATTGGTACCCCATGTAATCGTATGATTTCTCTGATGTAGAGTCTATAGAGTGTATCCATGGAGCGGTCATACGTAATGGCAAGAAATGTGTTGACTTAGTTAAACGGTCAACTATTACCCAAATAGCCGTGTTAGACTGAGGTGATCTAGGTAATCCAGTCACAAAATCCATAGTGATGTGTTCTCATTTCCATCCAGGTATAGGTAGCGGTTGAAGAGTTCCACCGAGCTTCTGAGGATCTGCCTTAACTTGCTGGCAAGTGAGACAAGTAGACACGTATGCTACCACGTCTTTCTTGATTTCGCTCCCCACCAATACTGTCGGCGGAGATCTTGGTACATCTTCGTACTCCCTGGGTGAACTACAAAACTAGAATGATGGAATTCCTTTAGTATGACTTCCCGAAGAGTACCCATATCAGGTATGAAAATTCGTTCTTGAAACCGTAGACTCTTGTCAGAGTGAATAGCCCATCCTACCGATGCTTTTCCATTTGATAGCCACTTCAGTTTGTATATACTAGATGGCGTGACGGGACAGTTCCTCGAATCGGGACATGTACTAGGTCATCGTCATTGTTTCTTGACGTAATGACAGGAATTCTTGTGCCATCTCATCCTTCACAGGGTCTGGGAAGTACTTCTCCGAGAACATTGTCTTGAATTGTGTCGACGTAAGCGTGGCAAGGTTGACCATAGTTTTTGTGGCATCCCACCAGTAATCTGCCTCTCGTTCTAATTAGTATGTAGTTAGCGCTATCTGGTTAGCACTTAGTTGGACTCCTAGAGTGTCCATCATTTGTTTCACTTGACGGATCCAATGGCTAGCGACCAAGGGATCAGGTGTTCCTTGGAACGTAAGGGGTCTTTGCTTTCTAAATTCGGAAAGAAAGTAAGCACATTTTGGAGTTCTGGGTTGATGAGTGGGTGGGTTAGCAACTAGATTTTGAAGGTTTGGGCAACATTATTAAGAACGTTGGTGATGAGAGGTTCTGTAGGTATTTCATTTGGATATGATCCACTGCCACCGGCTCCATTTCGAGTTCCCACCATCTACAATAATAAAACATTTTTCGTCGAGGGTTTTTTTTTTAAACAAATATCTTGCACATAGAAATGAATGTAATAACACTGTGGTGACTCAAAGTGATTTTTCTTTTCATAGATAAACATCAGAGTACATAGGTTTAAAATTGCTACAACAACTAGAGTTGAAAAGGTACGACACCAAACTATGCCACATAAGCATTATTCTATGATCACAAACTACAGACACAAAACAGAATTAGAAACTTCTACGGTTAATGCCTTAGATACACACTAGGTTACACAGTACTAGTCTAAGTTATCTTGTGGTGTTCTCAAAATACTTCTTCCATTTCTCCTTCTAATCCTTGAACATACTAGGATAATGCCTTCTTAGTTGACTCTCGGCTCCTCGGTTTGTTCAACAACACCATAGCATTCCTAGAACACGGTCCACTATGGGTCTTCCTGTGGATCATCGGGGTTATCTTCGTAACAAACGTGAATAGGTGCCTCCACATATTCACAAGTATCGGCGAGGCCCACTTGAGGGGATATGATGCGGCTCGTGTCCTTAGGGTGGCGGTTGCTGACATAAGGGTATAGAAAAGTGTCTGAATAGTGTTCAGTAAAATCAAGTTGTACCACCACTTTGTAGTAATCTGGCTGGCGAGAGGCCAGAACTCAGGTTGATATGTAGTATGGTTGTGCTTTACGCTTCTAAGGACAGGGATACAATTGTGCAATCTCCACGAACACATATGTGTTGACAGCATAAACTGGGGGTTCACTTGACGCGTCCAAGTCATTGTCAACCTCGCTATTTGCATCCTCCTCACTGTTAGATTTCGAAGCGGGTTGTGGAGGTGGAATTGGTCTTATTGGTTCTGGGTGCGTCAATGCCCACTGCTATTCTGTTGCCCAATCAACAGGTTCGTCAACTGGTGCTAGCTAGGCATCGTCCTCCTCCTCGTTGGATGATAGGTAGTTATCATCATAAACTTGTGGTTCTACTTCTTCATTGACTTCCTCTTCGTTAGCCAGATCCTCCTAGTTTTGTTCCTCTTTAAGAAAAGGTGGTTCTTCTGGATCCTCTTCTTCTTCTTCCTCACTAACATATTCTGGTGGGGCAGTGCCTCTGTTGGGCGTGGTAAAACGTGCTCCTTATGGCCTAAGGTTTGGTGGATGCCATGTCCTGGATTTTCAACATAATAATAATAGCATTTCCAGAGAAAGTCCATCGCAATAATACATCACAGTAGCCCAAAATGCTTCCCATAATTCATCCGAGAGAACTATCAAGTTTAAAAGCTTACAATAATGGCACTCCGGCCCCAAATTCTTAGAAAATAATCCAAAGAGAGCAAGCCAAAAGAATATAATTGAAATTATGATTACATCTTTAAAAGGATTTTACAAAAGATGTCTTTGTAATTCCTGAATGTTAGCTTTCAAAAGTATGGTCAAATGCACAGCAAGCACTCCATATCAATGACCCTGAGAGGTACTTGAAAATAATGATAGGTTGAGCTACACTAGCCCAGTAGAGAAATCTTTACTCAAACTATATGCATATGAGGTAGATAATGCACAGTGAGGAACATCAACAACAAGAAGGTTTCCCACATGAATAAGAGTAAGAGGATAAGACTTGATAACCAACACCATTCATATTCGCTTCGCTTAATAATCTTTAAGTTCTCCATTTACATTATGTCAAGTATTCTCGATTTTCACTTCTGGGCTTTTGGGACCCTATGCGTCCTGTATTCATTCCGGCATCACACCGAATGGTGTATCTGTGGCTTTCTTGTGCACTTTTGGGCATTTAGGACCCCGTGCGTCCCGTTTCAAGCATCACACCTTATAGTGGATCCGTGGCTTTCTTCGTATCGTTCTATCGTTCTAAGTTGTGATTTTCATTCGACAAGTCTCAATATCTTAAAGCATAATACATGTCAAGTCCATATCAATCATACAACATGCCACAATGCTCACATAACATCCCAAATGCTTGAACAAAGTAATGAGTATCATATTCAGTTAGTTGAACACTTTTCTTTGTTATAACGAGAGTCAAAAGAGTGAGTATGATCTACGAATCATTGGAATACGAGCAATCAATCTTAAGGATGATTTGAAGACGTTTAAAAGGTTTTAGAAGTGATCGGGGTTCCATACCATGGAAGGAGAAACTTTCAAAATTTTCCAATTTGGTACGTGTGGCATGGTTAAGGGTACTACATGTACCCAGCGAACAGAAGATATAATCTAAGTTTGGTACATGTAGTAGTTAAGGGTGCTACATATACCTAGCGAATAGAAGATATAATCTAAGTTTGGTACATGTAGCAGTTAAGGGTGCTACATATACCCAGCGAATAGAAGATACAATTTGAGTTTGGTACATGTAGCAGTTAAGGGCGCTACATGTACCCTATGAATGAAATAAGAGAAATCGAGGTATGCTACATGTACCGGGGTAAACACTGGAACAAGTAACACCTAGGTTTTTCAAAACGATTTTGACAGCTTTCAAGGGCAAACACAAGGCGTCCAAATAACGATCCAAGGTAAGTTTTGGACATTGAATCTACTCATAAACATGTAGAGAGAGTAAGAAATTCCTACCTCAACTTAGACAACGAAACCCAACGACATTGATTGAGCCCTAGCTTTTGAATTCGAAATCCTCTGAGAATACTCCTCTTCGGGTTTGCTCCAACGAAACGCAAGGTCGAGAGCCTGAGAAGAAGATGATTTGGTGAAGGATCTTGGTGGGTTTTGAACTTCGAGTGGGATTTTTGAGTGAGAATGTGAGAAAGAGAGAAGAGAGCCGATGGAGAGAAAGGCGTGGGGTGTGTGTATAGTAATGGCAACAGGGCGAGGCGGGGCGGGTTTTTGCATACCCCGATCCCGACCTGAAAATCATTTCCGAACTTCGGCCCCGCCCCGACCTCGATCGGGTTTTTTTGGGGTACCTCCGTTCTTGCCCCGATCGGGGATTGGGTTTACCCACCCCGCCCCGTAAAAATTAAAAAAATTAAAGTATAAGTAAAAAAGTAAAAAAAAAATTGCTAAATAAGAATAAAAATTATCCAAAAAATAAAACTTTTGAAATTATTTTTGTGTCTTTTGGTATCGCGGTTTTATCTGAACTTTTAATTGCAATCAATAATTTATATACTTCATTCCATTTCTTTATGTGTAGAATTTATTATAAATATTTTAAGAAAAATTATTAAAAAATCTACTAAACACCAATAAATATCAATTTTATTTCTTTTTTAAATTTAATTAGCTTACTTGATAGTGAAGAGACATTGTTTTTTGAATTAATGCTAAAAAAATGAAAGGACGTGTATATAAGTATATATATAGATATAAATAAAAATATATATAAATATGCCGGGGCAGGTAATTTTGGGGTGGCAAGTTCGAGATGTGTTTAGGGGTGGGGCACTTTCGCCCCGAACCCTACCCAAACCCGAATGGGTTTGGGAAATTTTACCCCGACCCGATACCCAAAAATGGGGTAGAAAACCAGCTCCGTTCGGGGCGGGGCGTGTAGGATTGCCATCCCTATGTGTGTGTGTTTGGGAAAATTTGTTTCTCTACACCACACACTCCTATATATATACCCATACATATACATCTTACACTAGCACCCCTTCCACTTATAATTCTATCATATTGATCCCGAATCAATTAAATTCCACAAATTTCTTATTCTAGCATTTATAAAACTTTTAAACGATTTTTCGAAAATACGGGGCTCTACATTCTATACTCCTTAAAGAAATTTCGTCCTCGAAATTTGATAACTATGATCAATCACAATATGCATCACATAAACATGACCAAGTCACAACAACAATCATTATGTAATAACGGTAATGACTTAAAAGTTTAAACTTAGACATTGTCATTGGTTTCTACGCCGGAAACAAGTGTGAATACTTCCCCTTGACCCCATCTTCACGTTCGCAAGTGGACTCTTCCTTGCCTCAGTTACTCCACAAGACTCGCACTAACGGTATTGTCTTACCCCTCAACACTTGATTGCACGAATCTAGGATACGTATCGGTTCCTCCCCATATGATGCATCAGCTTCTAATTCAAGTTTGGACCACTCTAAGACATGAGATGGATCTGGTTCGTATTTTCCTCAACATGGACACGTGAAACACGTCGTGCACTCTTGAAAGCTTCGGTTGCAAAGACAAGCGATATGCTACTTCCCCAATCTTCTTGATGATGTCAAACGGCCCAATATAATGCGGTGAAAGCTTCCTTTTCTTCCAAAAATGAGACAAACCCCGACGCGGTGATACTTTAAGAAAAACTTGATCCCCTTCTTCAAATGATAACGGTTGGTGACAACGATCGGCATAATTCTTTTGCCTACTTTGCGCGGTCAACAATCTTTGGCGAATCACCTTGACTTGTTCAGTCGTTCTTTCTTGAGCTTCCAAAAGACGTTGGCAAATTGCTTTCATGCTCTTGGAGGTCTCCTTGATCATATCCAGCCCCACTAATGTAGCCTCGCCTAACTCGGTCCAACACACGTGTGATCTACATGGTCTCCCATACAAAGCCTCATACAGTGCCATCTTGATACTTGATTGGAAACTATTGTTGTACGCGAATTCGACTAATGGCAAATGATCCTCCCAACTACCCCTAAAATCCATGACAGAAGCCCAAAGCATATCCTCCAAAATCTAAATCGTTCGTTCAGATTGCCCATCTGTTTAAGGGTGATACGTAGTGCTAAATAAAAGGTTGGTGCCAAGAGTGGCCTACAAACTCTGCCAAAAGCGCACGGTAAACCTCGGATCTCAAATGGATACAATAGAAACAGGAATTCCATGGAGACGGATAATCTCTCAAATGTACAATCGGCTAAGCGTGTAAATCGAATCGGTGACTTGAATTGGTTAGAAATGAGCGGTTTTGGTCAAACGGTCCACAATCACCCATATAGCATTATGTTCCCTTGGTGACTTCGGTAAACCTGTAACAAAATCCGTGGTCATGTTCTCCCATTTCCACTTGGCCACTGGTAAAGGTTGTAATTCTCCTTGATGTTCGGCTTTCACTTGTTGGCACGTGAGACACTTAGACACGAAAATAACGACATCCCTCTTCATTCCGGACCACCAAAATTGTCTAGGCAAGTCGTGATACATTTTCGTCCCTCCCGGATGAACGGCTAATGGAGAATGATGGAACTCTCGCAAAATTTCTTCCCGACACGAAATGGGTACGAACAACTTTCCTTGATAGCATAAGCCTCGATCTGTATGAATCATCCACCATTCTTGAGCATTCCCACTAAGAAATTTGGTACGAAGTTCCTCCGCTTCCTTGTCATGTTGTTATGCTTCAATGACTCGATTCGATAAAGAAGATTGAATGGTCAAATTGCATAAGGTAACCCCATCCCGGACTTCCTCAAAGTGCAATGCGTAGAATCCCAAATCATTCATCATTTTCCACTCATGAATCGCTAGACTCGTAAGGTGTGTCGGTTTTCTACTCAACACATCAGCCACTACTTTTGCCTTCCCCGGGTGATATTGCAAATAGAAGTCATAGTCGCCCAAGTGTTCCATCCAATGTCTTTGTCGCAAGTTAAGCTCTTTTTGGGAGAATAGGTATTTCAAACTCTTGTGATCAGAAAAGACCTTGAATCTCGCACCGTACAAGTAATGACGCGAACTCTTCAATGCAAAGACGATGGCCGCAAGTTCTAAATTGTGCGTAGGATAATTCCACTCGTGAGTTTTCAATTGCCGTGACCCATATGCTACCACTCTTCCCAATTGCATCAAAACGCACCCAAGTCCCTCTTTCAAAACATCGCAATACACAGAGTAGCCAACTCCATGTTCGAGCACGATCAAAACCGGCATGGTAGTCAATAGTTTCTTCAACTCTTCAAAAGTTGTCTCACATGCATCACTCCAAACAAAACGTGTCCCTTTTCGTGTCAACCTAGTCATAGGTGTCGCTAAAAGAGAAAAGTCTTGGACAAAACGACGATAATACCCTGCCAAACCCAAGAAACTATGAATCTTGAACACATTTTTCGGTCGCTCCCAATTCATAATGGAACCTACCTTCCCCGGATCAATGGACACTCCACCATTCGAAACCACTTGACCCAAAAATTTGACCTCGGATAACCAAAACTCGCACTTACTAAGCTTAGCGTACAAATGGTGCTCTCTCAAGAGTTCAAGAATGATAGTGAGATGAGATTGGTGTTCCTCCTCCAAAGGTGAGTATATGAGAATATCGTCTACAAAAACAACCACGAAGCGAATAACGTAGGCATGAAAGATACGATTCATTAAGCCCATGAAAGTAGCTGGCGCATTCGTCAACCCAAAAGGCATAACTACGAACTTGTAATGACCATAGCGTGTACGAAAGTAGTTTTCGAAATATTCTCTCTTTGGACCCTTAACTGATGATAACTAGATCGCAAATCGATTTTAGAGAAACAAGTCGCACCCCAAAGTTGATCAAACAAGTCGTCGATTCTTGGCATTGCATACATTATTCTTAATGGTGACACGGTTGAGCTTACGGTAATCGATGCACAAACGAAGTGAGCTATCCTTCTTTTGCGCAAAAAGTGTCGGTGCTCCCCACGGAGATGTGCTCGGATGAATAAACCCCAAATTTTCCAATTATTGCAACTGGACCTTTAATTCCCTAAGTTCGACGGGGGCAAAACGATAAGGAAGTACGGAGATTGGTGCGGTACTAGGAAGCAACTCGATAGTAAACTCAAATTCTCTCTCGGGAGGTAAATTGGGTGACTCCTCCAAAAACACATCCTGAAAATCGCAAACAACAAGGGGCAACTCCTTACACGTGGATGCATCCTCATCTAGAGTTAAACTTGTCAACAAAGAATAAATGGACTCCTACTCTCGAGACCCACACAGATACAGCTCCAATGGTTCCCGACGTTCCCCAAAGAACTCGAAACAAGCACCCTCGGGCAGACAAATACGAACTCGACGCTTGAAACAATCGATGGTGGTATAAAACATCGATAACCAATCCATTCCCAGAATAAGGTCAAAGCTCGACATTCCCAATACAATGAAATCAAAGGTGAAGTAGCGATCATGAATAAGAAGTTCACAGTTTTCAACAAATACTATCTAAAGGTGTCCTACCCCCTAAGTGTGTCTCAACAAACGATGGTGGACTCAGACTTTCAGTTTCCAATTCCAAAGCACACATAAAGGATGCAGTATTAAATGAATGAAATGCTCCAGAATTAAAGAGTACTTTAGCAAAGGAATTGAACAATAGAAATGTACCCCTCACAATGGAAGCCTCTGGAGCATGAGGAGTGACTGGAGGTGGTGGAATAGTAGCAGTGATTGCAAAAACCCTTCCTTGAGTAGTCTGATTCTGCACAAATCCTCCCCACTGCCCTGAAGCCTGAGTGGGAGTAGAAGAACTCGCACCCCTTTCACTCTGAGAGCCCTGAACGGTAGAGGCCTGACGGAAATGTGGTTGTTGTTGCTTTTGCGTACCTCTGAATGACTGTTGGCCAAAACCATGCCCTGACCCCGGCTACTGCACAGAACCCGACTCACTACGAGCGCCTCTTCCCTTATGAGGACAAACCCTAGCAAGATGGCTAAACTTGCCACACACGAAATACGGTTTCGTTTGGCAATCTGCACGAAAGTGGCCCGATTGACCACAATAGTGACATGTAGCCACTAGTCTAGAATGAGCTCCTCGAACCCCAAAAGAAATGGTTGATGCCCTAACACTCTGTTGGCTTTGAGGTTCTAAAGACGACTCCCTTGGCGTTTTCCTCCCCTGGCTCCCAAAAGTCTTGAAGAACTAACGGTAACGGCCGATTGCCTCGGTTCCTAAACTCCCTTATTTCTCTGAGACTCCTTCGGTATTTCGACACTCCTCGTGCACTCAACAACCTCGAAATATCTCATCTTGTGCTGAACCACTACCAACCTCTTTATGGAAGAATGCAAACCCCTCTCGAAGCGTCAACATTTTCTATCCTTGGTTGCTACTAGCTCAGAAGCAAATCGTGACAAGGACTGAAACCTCAATGCCCATTCAGAAACAGTCATATTATCCTGCTCAAGTTTCTCAAATTGATCCCTCAATTGGTCACGAAATGAGTCCGAAAAATACTGACTTGCAAATAGATCCTCGAATTTGACCCACATCAAATTTTCAACATCGGGCTCATTCGCCTGAGCCGCTGTCCTAACTGCCCTCCTCGTGTCCTTCCTACCCTCTAAAATAGACTCTCACCACTCACCGGCCTCTCCGACAAGTTGAACGGCCACCGTACTCACCCGCAGGTCATCTTCGGTAATCTTAAGAGCGGTGAAGTTCTTATGGATTTGTGCCAACCAGTGGTCGGCCACGAAAGGGTCACTACTTGCCCCATCAAATGGAGGTGGATTTAGACAACAGAATTCTCGCATGGCTACTAGGGCCCAACTGTCCGCATTATCCCTAGGGGGAGGTTGCAAAAGATTACCAGCTGCAAGTGCCGCAGCAATATCACTAGCAAGAGGGTTGTGAAAATTTCGTTCCCTCGAATCCGAACTGGCCCCCAATTCCGCATCCACATGCGAAGCTTCCCCATGTTGGCTAGCCTCATCTTCCAACGGTTTCGCATGGCCACAACCACGGCCATGAGCACCCCTATTTCCAGCTCCACCCCGCCTATTACTGTGCTTCGGAGGCATCTTGCTACAAGGATTAAGAGAGAAAACTATCAACCGCAACATATTTACTATGAGGTCAAACCCCCAACTTCCCAACATGGTTTAACAACCCTACACCACTCTATGATAAGGTAAATGTAATGCCACATAATTCCATGAATGTCAATCACACAAGCACACACATATCATGTAAAAGATGCAATGCTTTTTGAACAGATGAGACTATGTCTCCCCACGGTCTTGAGGTATTCTAAACTTATGCTCCGATACCAAGTTGTCATGTCCTGGATTTTCAACATACTAATAATAGCATTTCCAGAGAAAGTTCATCGCAATAATACATCATAATACCCCAAAATGCTTCCCATAATTCATCTAAGAGAACAATCAAGTTTAAAAGCTTACAATAATGGCACTCCGGCCCCAAATTCTTAGGCAATAATCTAAAGAGACTAAGACAAAAGAATATAATTGAAATTACAATTACATCTTCAAAAGGATTTTACAAAAGATGCCTTTGTAATTCCTCAGTGTTAGCTTTCAAAAGTATGGTCAAATGCACAGCAAGCACTCCACATCAATGCCCCTGAGAGGTACCTGAAAATAATAATAGGTTGAGCTACACTAGCCCAGTAGAGAAATCTTTACTCAAACTATATGCATATGAGGTAGATAATGCACCGAGATGAACATCGACAACAAGAAGGTTTCCCACATGAATAAGAGTAAGAGGATAAGAATTGATAACCAACACCATTCATATTCACTTCGCTTAATAATCTTTAAGTTCTCTGTTTTCATTATGTCAAGTATTCACGATTTTCACTAGGCATTTGCAACCCCGTGCGTCTTGTATTCATTCCGGCATCACGCCGAATGGTGGATCCGTGGCTTTCTTGTGCACTTTCAGGCATTTGGGACCCCGTGCGTCCTATTTTTAGCAGCACACCTTATAGTATATCCAAGGTTTTGTTTGTATCGTTCTATCGTTCTAAGTTGTGATTTTCATTCGACAAGTCTTAATATCTTAAAGCATAATACATGTCAAGTCCATATCAATCATACAACATGCCACAATGCTCACATAACATCCCAAATGTTTGAACAAAGGAACAAGTATCATATTCATTTAGTTTAACACTTTTCTTTGTTATAATGAGAGCCAAAAGAGGGAGTATGATCTACAAATCATTGAAATACGAGCAATCAATCTTAGGGATGATTTAAAGACGTTTAAAAGGTATTAGAAGTGATCGGGGGTTCAAACCATGGAAGGAGAAACTTTTCAAAATTTTCCAGTTTGGTTCATGTAGCAGGGTTAAGGGCGCTACATGTACCCAGCGAACAAAAGGTATAATCTGAGTTTGGTACATGTAGCAATTACGGGTGCTACATGTACCCATCGAACAAAAGATACAATTTGAGTTTGGTACATGTTGCAGTTAAGGGCGCTACATGTACCCAATGGACGGAATAAGAGAAATCTGGGTTTGCAACATGTACCGGGGTAAACACTGGTACATGTAGCACCTAGGTTTTTCAGCACGATTTCGACAGCTTTGAAGGGCAAACACAAGGCCTCTAGATAACGAACCAAGGCAAGTTTTGGACATTGAATCTACTCATAAACATGTAGAGGGAGTAAGAAATCCCTACCTCAACTTGGACAACGAAACCCAACAAGATTGATCGAGCCCTAGCTTTTGAATTCGAAATCCTCCGAGAATACTCCTCTCCGAGTTTGCCCCAATGAAACCCAAGGTCGAGAGCCCCAGAAGAAGATGATTTGGAGAAGGATCTTGGTGGGTTTTGAACTTGGAGTGGGATATTTGAGTGAGAATGTGAGAAAGAGAGAAGAGAGCCGATGGAGAGAGAGGCGTGGGGTGTGTGTGTGTGTTTGGGAAAATATGTTTCTCTACACCACACACTCCTATATATATACCCATACATATACATCTTACACTAGCACCCGTTCCACTTATAATTCTATCATATTGATCCCGAATCAATTAAATTCTACAAATTTCTTATTTTAGCATTTATAAAAGTTTTAAACGATTTTTTGAAAATACGGGCCTCTACAGTGGAAGTGGAAGCGACAGAAGCTCGAGGTGAAACAAGATCGTGATTCAAATAGTATGGAAAGTAGGGGTCATCTTCCATGGTGATTGCTGGTATAGACCTCAAGAGTTCTTGAACATCCCTTTCAATAATTATCCTTCTCTGAGGTCCCCAATGTTAAGAATGGTGAAACGGTGCTGAGGGGGGCAGGTTGGTCTTTCGCCACTGAAACTGGGAGTAGAGAATAGGGAACTCTGCTGGAAAGTATGGATCTTCGAACAAGAAGTAAGGTCCTAGGCATGCTAAGAGGTCTTGGAGCCTTGTCCACTCATCGATCAGTCTTGCACAGAAAGTGGGGTCCATCTACAGGAAAATAATTTATAATAAAATTTTGGGGTACATAGCGCATACTACAAAGTTTAAATAACGATAATTAATTAAACAAGTCATAATCTCAATATTAATTTCTACCGAATCTACCTAAGGCCGAGTGTTTTTGTAACGCCTCGAATTTTGGGTACTTTAAATAACCATTTTATTGATAAAACCAAATGGAGTCTGGCTCTTTATTACATCATAATTCTCATAAGAGTACTTTAAAACAAACAAGGAGGGAACTAGGGTTCCTAACTACTGCTCCGCTTCCTCCTCCATCCGGGCTAGCTCTTCGGCTCCAAAGGCCTCCAAGGTGTAAAGTTCACCATGTTCATCTACAAGGTCTAACACATTATACCGGCGTCGCCACCAATATAATATGTCAGGGTCACCAAAAGGGAACACCGTGAGCTACAAAAGCTCAGCAGAACAAACCAATACCCTCTAACCCATAACTTACAAACAACAGGTTATAATAAAACATCGATTTCCACATGATACGTGTATACACAGCTTACAAAAGACAATATCAATAACACATCCGCAATCGCTATATAACTATCGTTGGTGTCCAAGATTCTCCGAGTTTCCTCTACGCAACTCATCGTAGACCGTGTCTCCATTTTCACATACCATTCAACATTTCCCAAAATCATTTGTTTAACGCGCCCAACCTCGATTCCGTCGTTCCGGGTTTTCGAGTATCCTCACAGTGGTTCTGCCGCGTCGGGTTTCCATTGGCACACAAAACTTGCATTGGCTCCTCTCCGCAGATAACCAAGCCATATTACCAATGAGGCTACCACGTCCGGCCGCATTGGCAATATTTACAATGGGCTACCAAGTCCGGCCACATTGTGGTTTTCACAATCCACGCAATGGGCTACTAAGTCCGGCCACATTACGAGTTTTTATACACACAACGGGCTACCAAGTCCGGCCACGTTGCGGTTTTCATAATCCACACGATGGGCTACCAAGTCCGGCCTCATCGCGGGTTTCCATATACACAATGGGCTACCAAGTCCGGCCACATTGCGGTTTCAAAACACATCTCATCATTATCCACACCCTAGGTGTCATGTTTATACTTTCTTGGTTCTCGTGTCTCATTTACATGCAAAGACTCCGCGGTAGGACAAAAGTAAGCATGAAACATTCTAACAAGATCATCCAACTCAATACCACTTATAGCATAACGCCACATGTACGGACGCCTTTGGAGTGTATCACTTATGCTTATTCAAAGCACAACGCCACATGTACGGACGCCTTTGGAGTGAAACCACTTATGCTTTATCACACCACAAGTAATACAAGCAATTCATATATGCATGCTCATAATCATCTCAAAGATCAAAATACAAATACTTCTAAACAAACGATAAGTTCTATCTTTCGAAATCCGTTTAGGATAATCTACTTTCTAACACACGGTTCTATACGTAGAGTTAGGGGCAAGGGGTTCTACCTTACTTCTTGGCGATAGTGACGACTACGAAAGGCAAGTCGGCTATCGGACGGAGTAACCTCCTACGGAATGCTCCCGGTAGCTTCGAAAGAGAAGGGTCTCTCTCGAAACTTCTTCTTGACTAACACTACTCTACTTTATGGATTGAAGGGTGGTCGGGTGGCGGTTTAGTGGCGGCCTTGGATGAGTTTCTTGAAGAACTCAAGAACAACTCAAGAACATGAAGAACAAAGAAAGAACAAAGGAATTCTAGAGAGAGAAGTTGAAGATTGGAAAGGTGTGAGTTGAATGGCATGGGAATGGCTCTATTTATAGCCAAAACCTTGGCTATTACCCAATGGGTAAAATTTTCCCTAACAATTATCGTCCAATGGGTAAAAGGCCATGATTGACTAGATTTGTACTAATGTACTCTAGAAAGATCAACTCCCCAATAAATTAATCCAATTGGGTACAAAATCCCAATATAAAATAATAAAAGAGTACTTAGGTAATCTAGGGTTTTCAAGTCCAAGGTACATACACATAATAAAATATTATGTACTTCATCACACGGGTTTTAAGAAAAAGACTAGATTAATAAACCCATGTACTTGGTGAATGGACCACCTATTACCCAATGGATAATAAATCCCCTAACTTTTATTATCTATTGGACAATAGTTACTAGGGAAACTTTTCTAATAAAATAATCCAAAACGTCCTTTTAAGCAATTATAATAGTACTTTGTTCAAATCTTTCATTAAATCTTTTTAATATAAAGAATTGGATTTCTATTATCCAATGAATAATAATTCCCCTAATTTTTATTGTCCAATGGACAAAAGTTAAAAGGAAACTTTTATACTAAAATAATCAAAGTCGTCCTTTAAAGCATGACAAAAGCCCTATATTTAAATATATGTGTGGTACCAAGTACCCCAATAAATTAAAAAGGCTAGGATTCTCTCCATTAAAATAATAATAAAGTACAAATACTATTTATTCAATAAAGTACTTTGAAAAATCTAAGGTTTGGATACACCATAATATTTTAATGCATAAAGTACATGGGATATCAACCCTTGAATATAAAATAGGATCCTTGTACTTAGTAGGAAGATTTGAGCTATTACCCAATGGGTAATAAATTCCCTAGCAGGTTAATAACCAATGGACAATAGGGGGTGGGAGAATACCCAATAAACAAAGAATAAATAGTACTTTGCACATGTGTTTATAACCCATTAAAATACTATATCTTGTATTTACCAAAATATTTAAATGGGAGGCCTATTGTCCAATGGACAAAGATTACCCTAACATCTATTGACCAATAGGTAAAGGCAAAAGGTTTAAAAGGTCCAAAAGGTTCATCTAGTAACTAGATGAGTTGGTTGCTCGGTTCCTCCAACTAGTTGGTTAGAAACTAACTAAATTGGTCAAGTAGGGTTTCTAGTCGAGAGTTTAACCAAAGACCAAAATCTAACTATGACGAAAATTAACAAGAAATCATATAGCCACCCAAGAGAAAATAAGTAATTCAAATAAAATTCAAATATTTAACGAAATTTTTACTGACCAAAAATCAGGGTTGTTACAGTTTTAAACCTAGAGCTCTGATACAAAGTTGTAACGCCTCGATTTTTTGACACATTATTTGAATCTTTTTAAATGATTTAATAATATTCAAAGAATGCATTTAATAAATAGCAAAGATAAATAGTGAAAGTCTTTAATTATAAAAGCTTAAGTTGACATCCATAATTATTACAAACCGATAATAAATAAAGTTTGATAAGCTATGCAAACACTTCTTGGAATTGAACATACAATACTAAAATATTAAGAGCTTCTTCTAATAATAGTTAATCCATGGCTCGACAAACTTCCCTTCCTGGGCCGGGAGGCCTTAAGTGGGGTACTGCTCCTCCGATTGATTGAATTGTTCCTCTTCAGAACCTAGCGTTTTAAGCGTCGTGAGTCGACACTCAGTAGATAAAATCCTTACCCTACTCCCCCCCTTAAATTACAACTAAGCAGATATTGACAATAATTGAAATACAAGAGTTGAAGAATATAACACATAATTCTTTTCTTACTATCTGTTACCTTATGTGAACTCTACGATCTTCTCCTCAACACCAATCTTACCCCCAATCCCTAACTATGACCATGTCATGGGCTAATTCCCCCGAGCCTGTCCTGCACACGGGGCTCTAAAAGGATATATTCCATCTATAGCCATAGCAAGGGCACGATACCTTCTTTGGAACTGCTCATGGCGTACCATCAGTTAGGATCGTCACTAAAATCAAGACTAGGCCCCTGTTCGCACCCATTATAATACAAGGCTAGGCCCCTGTTCGCACCTACCTTAACATAAGACTGGGCCCCTGTTAGCTCCCATCTTAACATGAGATTGGCCCTTATTCGCACCCATCTCCAAACCTTAACTCAATCACTTTCTAATTCTTCCTTTACCTAATATCTTCTAGATGATTTCTAGCATATACCAACCCAGTGCTCCTAAATCCAATTTATCAATCATACATAGCATGTCTGAAAGTTTAAAGTTAATACAAGGTAGGAAAACATATAACAATGTTCAAGTATCCATACAATACATATAATGAAGAGAAATCATATTCTAACATTTTAAAGTTGGTACAATGCATGGAAAGCAGTAGCTCAATCATACAATGGTGTCTAGTCATCAATTCAACTCATAAAGTAGTAAGAAAGGCTACCCTGACACTTAAATTAACACGTACCATGTGAATAATGTATGTTCAGGTAATCAAATCACTCGTACTATGATAGGGTTGCATGGTAACTAGTCAAATATCAATAAAATAATGATCGGGGGTCAAAACGGTTCATAAAACTATGCCCGGAGTCCTATGGAACACATTCAAAGGTCCGAAAATGGAAAATACAAGGTTCAATGTTCTGGCCGCAAGGTTGAGTTCACGGCTACAAGGTTTAAAGCTCGCTGCTGCAAGGTCTGACTAGTCCAGCAGCAAGGTTTGACCTAGAATCCCAACCACAAGGTCAAACGGGTCAAAGTTTGCGGCTGCAAGGTTCACTACAAGAAAATGCAAATATGGCGATGCAATATAACGCATAGGCAAAAGTGTAATTGTGTTGGTGAAGGTTTTTGCCGGTGAAAAACGTTGTGTCGGCGGCCTATCGGTGTT
The DNA here is from genome assembly GCA_019656835.1 of Rhododendron ovatum. NCBI lineage: Eukaryota > Viridiplantae > Streptophyta > Magnoliopsida > Ericales > Ericaceae > Rhododendron > Rhododendron ovatum. The sequence continues at coordinate 31,491,494 of CM033802.1, forward strand.
AGTATATCGGGAAAGACATTTACTGATGTGAATTGGCACTTGTTGGCAAAGGTAATAGCTTCAACGATGCAAACTTGCATCGGCAAATGCTACTGCATTGGCAAAATTGGGTCAAAATTTAAGACCTCCAACACTTTTGCCTATAAGATTTTGCATTGGCAAAAGTAAGAACAATTGGCGATATGCTATGTTTGCCGCCAAAAGTTACCTTCACTGCTGTGTAGTTTCTTCGTGACCTTCACTGCCAACCAACTTCGTATCGGCGATAGTATTTCAATACTCCCTCCGTCCCAAATTCTTTGTCCGGTCTTCAAAACGGAGTGTTAAAAATAATGCAATTTTTTCAAGAAAAAATTCAATTTTTTTTCACAAATTAAAAATACTCATTAATATCTAGTAAGTTGTTAAAAAACTTTTGATTTTTTCTTGCAAAAATTATATTATTTTTAATGCTCCATTTCGCGAACCGAACAAAGAATTTGGGATGGAGGGAGTATAATTTTTTTATTAAAATTCCTATTTTCCCAATAACCTGTCCATATGCATTTATCCCATCCAAGCTCATTTAGAAATTTATAAATATCACAAAAATTTATAAATATCACAAATGTACAACTTGTTTATATATTCAATCCATCTAAACTCATAAAATAACTCAGACAATAGATACATTCATTCCAAATCATACGAGAATTTAATCCATTCAAGATGTATACAATACACCAAATTACACCAACTCGCTGAATAATAGGACTCCAAAACCAAATCATTCCCCACCCAATGTCTCGAGCTAGTCATGATCTCATAAATGCTCCTTGATAATACGAGCCAGGAAGTTCAATACTCGACCTCTACCGCCATAGTTTCGTGATTATTATCAACCGCAATAGAATGACCAAGTATTCTCCTTAACTCGTCTGAATTCTTCCCCCATGTTGAACCCCATACACGCTTCATACTCGAGAGTGACGTGGAGCCTGTAAAGACCACAATATCTCAGGTACTAATTGGTTAACAATCTAGCACATAAATAATATTTCCATCACGCGAGCTCATAACTAGGAAATGCAGTAGCATATAATACAACACTTTGAAACGCATATTTTAGTATTTTGTTTTCAATTCTAGCTTCTACTCTCTACGCTTCAGCACACACATAGACTTTAAGCTTACAAGAGATTTACAGCATGTAAGGATCAACATCTAAGCTCATAAGTACATAATTTAGCATAAAACTATAATCCGAACATCTAAACCGCAAATTTTCTTTTTTGTTCGTTTTGGTAAGTTAACCTTTCATTAAAGCAAACTAACCAAATGCAATGGAAGAAATCCAAACAAGCACAGTCAGGCCAAATAGCACCTAGCTAATCAACTAAGGAAAACAAAGCAACAAGAAGCAAAAGAGCTCAAAAATTACCTGAGATAAAAAATCATGGAGCTAAGGCTCCAAGCACTAGCTAGAAGCCTATTCTGGATCTCTAAGTTTCAGATTTCAAATTCCTCAAGCAACATAAGCATGCCTTCACTTCCTCCACAATCAGGTTATGCAAAGCATGAGAAGGCAACATTAAGCAAGCTCTCATAGAGTTTCAGTACTAGATATCCAATTCATAATATGCAACAGCTTGAAAAATCGAAGAAAAAACAGAACACGATCCAAGATAGAATGTAACTTCGCTGTGACAACCAATAAAACTTCATATAACCATCTTTCCTCACCCATGAAGCCCGCAACACTTTTTGGGCTAGAAAATTTGCAAGTATGTTTGGTAGTGAGGTGGGGAGCTAGAAGGTTTGGGCTAGAAAATTTCCGAAGTTATGTTATAGATGATATTTTGTATGCTTTTACGGCCTGTTTGGATGCGGGTAAAGAATTGCGGGTATTAGTTAATAATGGGGGATAAGATAGTAGGGGGTATTAGTTAATAAGAAAGGGCCCACATTGATGTGATATTTATGGAGGGGGATTAAATAATAGGTTGTTTGGATGAGGTATTAGAGAATGGGGATTAAATAATATTTTGTTTGGATGGAGGATTAATAGGGGGTATAAGGAAGGGTGGATGATGTAAAAAGCCGTCAAATAACCTTTTTGCCCTTGTATAGTCCCTAAATTAATTATGTATTACGTTTTATATATAATTACAAATTTAATTATTCTTTCACAATTTAAGCCGCAATAATTTATTTCACTAATAATTTAATCAATGTAATAAGTATCAAAAATTATAATTTTTTTTAAAGTGTTTTATTTTATAATTTTGTTTATTTTGGATCAAAGGTAAGCAATAATTTCGTTTTTTTAAGCAGAGTGGATGGGTGGGGTTGCATGGGCACACATGCGCTGAATAATTTTTCCAGTCCTTTTTATTATCTCATTATTACTGTTGTAAACACAGAGAGAGAGAGAGAGGGTAAGTCAGAGAATGACGAAAGAAGAAGAAAAGAAGAAGAAGAAGCTGCCGTCGATCGTCGGCGGCTCCTCGCCGTCGTCACTGTACGCCCCCCCCCCCCGCTCTCTCTCTCTCTCTCTATTTTCCATTTTCCCCAATCTGGTTGTGCATGTGTGTGATAAAGTGGGCTCCAGAAATGGAAGATTGGGGGTGAGGGAAGGGGGATAAAGAAGGGTAAAATCGTCAGATTTCGAGGGGATTGGGGGTATAACTTATGGAGACCTCCAACCCTATCCGAATATAAGACCCCTGATGCCCCCTTCCTCTAGTCTTGGCCAAGAACCGGTCTTCTTGAAAGCCCCTCTATTTTTTGTTCCCAAACGGGGGAAAAGCCTGGGCCCCAGGTCTTATGACGGGGTGAAAGCTAATCCCTCCTCTCATGGATGCATCCAAACGACCCCTTAATACTTTTGGACGATAAACACGAATAGCTTGGGTCCTCAGTCTCACCTACAACAACTAATATGTCATTCTATGATGTTTTATTCCCTATCTTCTGTGGTTAATTAAATGAAATTATTTCTTCTTCAATACCAACTCCTCCATAACGTTATCAAACAGGGCCTCTAAAGATGAAAAATTGGGTTATGACTTCTAAAAAACGAAAACCTAAGTCATGTTCTCCCCCATCTCGGATTATAATAAACATTGGCTCAAACTTCTAATGTATTGACAAGAGAAAAGCAAATACTCCTCCTCTTGAACAATGCCTCCAGTCACCCAGTCATTATAGACACCCTATTCTGGACTGTCCAAATTGGTTTACTTATAGTCTTTTGATTCCTCAATTATGATTACGGTTAAGAACATTTTGAGGTTATCGGTGTGTTTGAGCTTTGAACATCCAAAACCTCATTCAAACCTTTTTCGAGCCTTGTCCAGACCCTTCAAGCCCGAACCAAATGGCCTCAGCAAAACCATACTTGCTTACGCCAGTACTGTGCTGGCGTGCATCGATTAACTGCCACGTGTCAGTTATCGACCGTTGACTCAGTTACCACCGGCGCACGCAGGTATAGTGCCGGCGTACGCCAATCAAAAGTTAGTCAAATATCACTATTCAACCACTTGCTTGAGACTTTTGTGGCCACCCTAACGTAGTCTAAAGTCCCCTGATGATTACCATTGTGCAGCCGGCTCCCTCTCTCTCCTACACCACCTTTCAACCCAAGTCCCATGCATTTAGTGCATGGAGGCTCCTCTCTTTAACCTAACCACCCCTTAACCCAATTGATCAGCCCTCTTCTCAGTCCATTCCTGGCCTATAAATACCCCCATTGCATTTATATGCAAGGGGTTCACAACGTTAAGGTATCATAAAGAGCATTCAAGCCCTCTCTCTCGTAGCTTGCTCTTGCTTTCTCACTTCTCCCATCAGTTGGAAGAGGAAGCAAGCACCTCTCCTTACACTCACCACACCCCCACACTCATCATCCATCCCTTAAACTTCAAGTTCAAAGCTCAAGCTTTCCATCAAACTTCAACGTAAAAGGTATACCACCTTTTATCTGCAATCTGTTCTGACCCCTAAGGGGTGTTAGCAGGGTCAAGGCTGGTAATCAATACCAATCCTGACCCTAAAGCTGGCAGCATTTCAAGGATCGAGTATGGTCATCAATGGCGCATGCCAGTGATAATGAGCCGTATGCCAGTCATGGTGATACGTGCAGTACCGGCGTGGGGATCATTGATCATCCGTTTGTCTGCTTTCTTTTCACTTTATCACCTTTCAGCATGATAAGAACCAGTTTACTGCTTTCTGTAGTTTAAGAGCTGTATAGTTATCATCTGTCATTTTTGTTTTAGAAGGCCTGTGGGATCCTTCTGGTCGTGTTCCAGAGCCCAGATCATGCAGAGCCAAGCACTAACCAAGTAGTGTAACTGGCGTACGATTTCTTTGGACTGGCGTACGACAGTTTAAACGGGTCCAGTGGCTGGCCCTTGCATGTCAGCTAATCTTGGCCTCTGTTTATTTCCCCACACTATTTATGGGGTGTGTTTGTCTATTTTGTTTCCTTAGGTTCATTTATGTCGTATGTAACCATACATATGCTGCTATACTAATTGTGTGGTTTATCCTAAGTGTGCACTGGTCCTTCCAGAGCCTAGAGGGTTGAGAAACAGGAACTGTGAGTTTAGATTCATCGGCGCACGCTAGTATACCTGTGGCGCACGCAAGTAGTCCCTACATGTAGTGGCCAGGCTAGTGCATACAGCGCCGCCCCCCGCCTCCTCCTCCCCCCCCCCCCCCCACCCGCCTTATTCTGGGACAACGTGCTCTAGTGTGTTTAAAATGCTCATAGGTGCTTGTTCTCAATCTATTATCATTTGTTTCAAACAAGTCATCCATCACATTTCTGCCATGTAAATGCAACCTGCTACGGTTTTAATCCCCTTTAATTGTTCCCCCCACCCTAGCTGGCTAAAAAATGATCAATGAGAGAAAAATGCAAATGTCTTTACAAAATGCCCGAGTAGAGACCGATCTCCGGATTGGGCGAGATGGGTGCTATAAAACCCTTCCCCTCTCGTAACCTAGCTCCCGAACCTCAGATATCGCAGGTGACGACAGTCCAGTCTATAAGCCCTTTTTTTTTTCAATCAAACAACGTAGCAAAACGTTTCAAGTTCGATTCCTTGGGTGCATACCGCAAAACCCAAGTCGCAACTCTGAATTGTAAGCGTTTCTCCGTGCTTCCCAAGAAGGGCGCACCCGATTTTTAAACGAAAAAATGGAATTTTCGGGGCGTGTGTGTAGGGGGATGAAAACAATTGATGCTTTGGTTCAACTGGATTGCAACGGCTTATTCGTGCCTCTTCACCGGAACCCTAATTCGTCGTCTGAACCCTAATCTGCAAAATAGATAGGGGGTGAGTGCACCTTTGCCTCTCGTGGCCAAGGCCCTCTGATGCCTTTGTTAGTATCACGTACTAAGAACTAAACCCTAATTATCAGTAGGAAAGCAATAATAATACAATGTATTGCGTACCTTTTACCTTTAGGTTTTTCTCATATTTATAGATTTGCATATGCTTGTTGCCTAAGCATCCTTATTTCCATAGGACTCCCAACTCGTATAGGAAACCCAGGATATCAAGGATTCTCGTTTCCTTTATCAGTTTAATGGAAAAGAGTCCTTTTTAGGATTCTTTTCCTTTATTGGCCGAACATCCCATTCTCATTGGGTATTTTTCTCAGATCCTATACTCTCGGGATCTTATTCTTTAACGGAATATCATTGTTCCTGGATCTTTCCAGAATGTTCCCTGAACTCCAACAATTGATTGGAGTTCTTTCCTTGTTTGGCCATCTCGTTGCCGAACAGACTGTATGGACCAATAACTTCACGTGTAATTTGGTCCAAACGTAATCAGAATGTCTCTATCTGCCGAACAGTTTTTACACCACTGACTTCTCATGTCATTGCCCTTTAATCAGCCGAACAGACTGCATGGACCAAGAACTTCCCATATCATTGGTCCATATCACTGTTCTTCATACTTTTCGGCGATAAGCCCCGTCGTGTTCACCACGTGCTCCCAAAACATCACGTGTTCGGTGACTAAATGTATCTGCTCGGGAACACCTTCCTACAATTGCTCCCTAGCTTCATCTATTTACCACTGTTCGGGGGCAATATATGATGCTTAGAAACAGAATTTTATTTAGACCAGACTCTTCTGATCCCGTGCAGTCATAAATTCAATATTTCATTGATGCCTTTTGGCGCCTCTGTCATTATACCATCTTGAGGTAATGACTCCACGTGGCGCATGTCATACGCTTTACATTAAATGTGAACTGACGTTTTGTCTAAACGATGTCAATACGTCGTTAGTTGAAACCCTTTGTCCCGTTACTTTCCAAGTAACGGTGTGAGACGAGACATTTCATCTCCGTCTCTGGTACTTAAACCCCTAAAAGGGTTTTTCTTTTATTCTTCCATCGAAAACTTCAAATCCCTCATTTCTCTCTCTTAAACCAGACGAAAATCATCTATTTCTGGTCCGCCATTGCTGTCGTCTGCATTTTGATTTGCACCTTCCGGTAACAACTGCAATAGTCTCACAAGACTTCTAATTCTCAACCCTCCTTGCATCTTGCTCTGAGATTTCATCTTTTAGGGTTTTGATTGCACCCCGTTTTTCAATTTGTCTCGCTCATTTCTTTCGTTTTCATGGCGGATAATGGTGAGAACCTTCCAAAGCCTAGTAAATTTAGAAAATTTTGTGAAACCCTAACTGCTATGGCAGCATTTAGAACTGAGTATAACGTTCCAGAGAACGTGGGGCTCGAACTCGCCCCTTTAGGTGCAGACAGGGATGGCAGTTCATGGGATAGGATGTGCATCCCGATTGTAGCCATCGTCGAAGGCGGAGTCCGTTTTCCCTTACACTCATTACTTCGTCAAATCTTAAGCTGGTATCGAATTATGCCAATGCAGGTTTCGACCAATTTCTTTAGGTTAGTGATGGGAGTAGTAGCCCTGAATAGGATTTTGGGGACCCAACTGGGAATTTGGGACATCCAATGGTGGTATAGCATTGTGCTAAACCCCGAATACAACACACATTATTTTAAAGTTAGGAAAGCAGACAAGCGTCTTGTGCTCAATTTGCCAGACTCTGTTCGTGACCACGAGGTCGATTTCCTCTACGTAACAGGAGCGTTCAAGCCAATAGGGGAGGACGGCCAAGTGGTGGGCCTTCACTGCGCCCACATATGGGGATACCCACGTATGCTTCTCATATTTTGATCTTTGCAATTTTGTTTACTGCTTTCTCGTAGTTTTTCTATGTATCTAACTTTGCTGTTTCAATCTCAATCTTTGCAGCTGAAAACGCTAATAGGCGCCCTAGGCGTGTACCAAGCTACGTCCGAACAGAGGACATTAATAAGATTTTAAAGTACACAGGTGTACCAGGCACCTCTACGGCTAGTCGGGGTCGTAACGCGGACGTGCTACTGGGATACGAACCTTCATACAGAGGGGTGATTGACAGAAGGCTTGCCCACCCTAGCACCAGTACAGCTTCTACCTCTACATCAACTGCTGTCCATCCACGTTTTTCAAGACTTCAAGCTGGTGTCACCGTTGCCGGTCCACCTGGTGAAGTTCCAATCTCAGAAGGCGTGCCGCTTCCTCGTTTAAGACTTAGAAGATCTGCGCGTGGACCAGTTTCTGTACAACAACAGCCCGAACAGCTGGTTTTGAATCGTGATACCAGCCAATCTTCCTCTGCTGGTTATTCTCCATCTCCTCGGGAACCAGGTACAATGACCCATCAGCCCCTTAATCTGAGCTCTTTACTTACCGTGTCCACACGGAGTCGAGGTCGGGGGAGGTCAACCGGACACGCTCCCCCACCACCTCGCCAAACAAGGGGGTCTTTGACTCGATCCTCCACCTCTCCTCGGGAACACGATAGTTCCCAAGAGGTTACAGATGCCAATCGGAACAAATGTCCTAGGACTGAGGACTAGAGTACTTCGGCCGGACACGCTGAGATAACTGGAAACCAGTCCCCATCTCCAAATTCCCAAACACTTCCTCAAATATGGGCCCCTCAACTCATAAGGGGAGATCGATCCGTCCATATTGGGGACAGTGCCAGTTCTTCTGAGACTGCACTAGCGCTTTCACAAGGCTTGCTACTACTTGTAGATGTCCAAAAAGAGGCTGCATCCTCTCCAGATCGATTGGTGTCCACTGGTCTCATCAGTGGAATTAAGGTAATATATCTCTCTATACAAGTCGCACTCATAGTTGTGTTTTTGAAGGCTCTTGATTTTTAATTTATTAGTTTCTTGCCAGTTTATTCAGAAAATGATGATGCTGAATCAAAAGCTTCAAGAGATTGAATCAGAACGCAACAGGCTCTTGAGAGACAACACCAGACAATTGCAGACAATGTCTAGGCTTGAGAGTGAGAGAGATAAAGCGAAAGCTGAATTTGAAGGGGCAAAAAGTAAACTTGAGATCGCCGAGGGAAATCTCAGCTAGGCTTTATCTGAGATTGATGTACACAGAAGATAGCTTTTGAAGAAGGATATCAAAAAGGTTTCGTCACAGCAACAGCAAGTTACGTGGAACAGATGCTAGGAATTTAGGATCAAATTTGAGCATCTAGCTGGGAGGCATGTCTCACAAAATTAGGGGTTGCTAAGGACTCACCCCTCTGGGTTGACAACGATCTTCTGAGCACCCGTGCCCAGAGTATTCAAGATCAAGTGGAACAAGCAGAGCATCCTGAAGATGACTTTGACCAACAGATTGAAGAATTCGCAATTGCTGAAGGAGAAACCCCAATGCATACTCGTGATGCCACGACGGAACGTTCACCTGTCCAGGACCCTGCTAATGAACCCATAATCTTGGAAGAGAATCCAATTGAAGATGGTACAGATACGGAGATCAACAATAACACTCCAGAAGTCCAGAATGTGGACTGAGCTAGTGAGAATATGAACTGTTTGAGTCTGGTTGCTGGTCCTGCGTGACCATAAATATATTTTGGCCCTGTGAGGCACCAGAACTGTTAATACTTTGTTTAAAACAGGTATTCAGCCCCCTGTGGCATTTGCTCGGCTTCCCCTTGTTTGTTGCATCTGTTTGGATGCAAATCAATCTCAGGATTTCATACTTTCTAAGTTTCTCGTACTTAAAATCATTTGTTTCTCAGTTTTTCTTACTGTTTACAAGTTTATTTCGTACTTGTATTTGTGAACATAAGTATACAAGTGTGTCATACTTGTATAAGTGTGTTCACCAGACTGTTTAAGTTTCACGTACTTAAATAAGTGTGGCCAACATATACTCGTTTATGCTTTAAGTCAAGCCAATATAGTTTTTCAAGTATCACGTACTTAAATACCATACAAGTGTCTCGTACTTTAAATTCCATACAAGTATTTTGTACTTGTATTCGTTAAAGTTTCACGTACTTAAGAAAATATACAAGTGTTTTTCATACTTGCTGAGTATCACGTACTTTAAATTTCATACAAGTATTTCGTACTTGTATTCGTTTAAGTTTCACGTACTTAAGATGTATACACTGCTCCCCAATACGAATGAGGGAAACTAATCTCGTAGTTCGTATTTAAAACAAATACCAAGAACACAACAGTTATATTAAGAAGTGATTTTATTCATAATCTGTAAAACTCAAGAGGGCACTATTCGTACCCCTTGCAACTAGAATAATCAAACTAGAACGAGGGAATTATATTTGTAATTCCCACACAAGTACGTAATGCTAATCTAAAACAAAAGTTTTAATGCCTCTAAACAAAGAACTTTCGTAGATTATGAACATTCCAAGGCCTTGAAATTGGATCACCATCCAAATCTGCCAATCTATAGGCTCCTATGCCTACAATCTCGGTTACTCTATACGGGCCTTCCCAGTTGGCCCCCAACTTGCCTTCATTGGCCACCTTGGTGTTGCCGAGTACTTTTCGTAGCACGAGGTCCCCAACACCAAATTCTCTAGGATGAACATGTTTGTTGTAGCTTTTCATCAGCTATTCTTGGTAAGAAGCAAGATGTACCAAGGCCCTTTCTCTCCTCTCCTCGGCGAGATCAAGCTCGATTTTAAGGGCCCTGTCATTGCCTCCACTTTCAACCAAAGCGGTCCTGTTGGTCGGCAGACCCACTTCCAGAGGTATGACAGCCTCTGTTCCAAATGCCAATGAATAGGGGATCTCTCCCGTAGACCTCCTAGGCGTTGTTCGATGAGCCCACAAAACTAACGGTAGCTCATCAGGCCATTTCCCCTTGGCTTTGTCCAGCCTCTTCTTTATCCCATCAAGGACAGTTTTATTGGACGTCTCTGCTTGTCCATTACTCTGAGGGTAGGCTGGGGTGGAATAATAGTTTCGTATTCCGTACTGGGCACTAAAAGCCTTGAATTTCTTCTGAAATTGGGATCCATTGTTTGTAATCAATGAATAAGGGACCCCAAAGCGAGTGATGATGCTTTTCCACACGAACCTTTCTATCATAGGTTCAGTGATTTTAGCCAATGGTTCTGCCTCAATCCACTTTGTAAAATAGTCAGTTGCTACAAGCAGGAATTTTCGATTCCCAGTTGCTTTGTGCAATGGACCCACGATATCCATCCCCCATTGAGCAAAAGGCCAGGGACTTGTTAAAGGCACTAGATCCTCGGTAGGTGTTCGAATCATTGGTGAGAATTTTTGACACTTCTCACAAATCTTCACATATACCTTTGCATCTTCTTGCATGTATGGCCACCAGTAGCCTTGAGTAATTGCTCGGTGGGCAATGGATCTTCCTCCAGCATGGCTCCCACATGTTCCCTCATGGATTTCATGAAGGAACTTCTGTACCATTTCAGGATGTACGCATAACAAATATGGACCTATAAAGGATTTTCTGTACAATTTACCCTCTAGGGACAGCCAAAACCTATAGCAAATTTGACCCTTATCTTGTGGGCCTCCTTTTTGTCAGAAAGGAGTATCTCGTCTCGTAAGAACTCCATGATTGGGTCCATCCAACTTGGTCCTTGGTTCACGTCCAAGACTAAGTCTACACTCCTCCCAATGCTCGGCTCATTCAGATATTCTACTGCTACCTTTCTTTTGAACTCAGTTGGTACAGCTTCAGCCAACCAAGCTAAAGAATCTGCATGAGCATTCTGTCCAGAGCTTATTTGCTCAATATATACCCTCTCGAAGGTATCAAGCAAGTCCTTGGCTGCCTGCACGTAGGCCACCATTTTTTCATTTTGAGTTTCATATTCGCCGGGCAGCTGATTCACCACAAGCTGGGAATCACAATACACCCTGACTCGTTCTCGCTTTAAGGGTCTTTGCACTTCTCAATCCAGCCAAGAGTGCCTCATATTCAGCCACATTATTCGATGCACTGAATCCAAGCCGAACAGATAGTTCAATCAGAACTCCTTGAGGAGGAAAAAGGGCAACCCCAATTCCAGAACCAGTATTACATGCTGATCCATCAATGAATAGCTTCCATTCTTTGGGATCCTGTTCGGCTACGGGTTGATCCTTCATGGATGATGTCTTAGCCACCTGTTCCTTTCTCGTAGGAGGCAGGGGAGCAACAGTGGGGGAAAACTCTGCCACAAAATCAGCCAACACTTGGCCTTTGATTGCTGTGCGTGGCTGATATTCGAGATCGTACTGGCTTAACTCCACGGACCATGTCGAGATCCTTCCCGAGAAGTCTGCCTTTCGAAGCAGTGATTTTAATGGATACTCAGCATAAACCACAACCTTATGGCTTTGGAAGTAGTGTGGTAATTTCCTTGTGGCTGTCCTAAGTGCTAGGACAAGTTTTTCTAAAGGCAGATATCTCGTCTCTGCATCCAATAATGTCTTGCTAACATAATAAATAGGGATTTGGTCGATCCCCAAATCCCTTAACAGGACTGCACTTACTGCATGCTCGGAAACAGCTAAGTACAGAATTAAAGACTCACCTGGCTGTGGAGTTGACAAAAGTGGGGGTTCTGCCAGGTACTTCTTTAGGTCCTGGAAAGCTTGCTCACATTCTACTCCCCATTCAAATCCCTTCCTCTTTTTCAATAGCTGAAAAAAGGGTCTGCACTTGTCACTTGACCTGCTGATGAATCTGTTAAGTGCTGCTGCCATTCCGGTCAGCCTCTGGACTTCCATGGTAGTTTTGGGACTCTGTAGTCTCTGTAAGGCATCAATCTGATCAGAATTTGCCTCTATCCCTCTCATGGTTACCAAATGGCCCAGGAACTTTCCTGAACCAACTCCAAACGCACACTTCGAGGCGTTGAGTTTTAGTTTATACTTCCTTAGGATGTCGAACACTTCTTTTAAGTCAGTAATATGCCCTCCTTTTTCTCGACTCTTTACCACCATATCATCTATGTAAACTTCCAAAGTTTTTCCAATGAGCTTTTTGAACATAATGGTTACAAGTCTTTGGTATGTAGCCCCAGCATTCTTCAGCCCAAACGGCATGACACTGTAGCAATATAACCCTCGTGGTGTGATGAACGAAGTCTTCTCTTGATCAGGTTCAAACATAGCAATCTGATGATATCCTCGATATGCATCGAGAAAACTCATTCGCTTGTAACCAAAGGTTGCATCAACCAATTGGTCAATCCTGGGCAAAGGAAAACTATCCTTAGGGCACGCTTTGTTTAGGTCTGTGAAGTCCACACAGACACGCCACTTCCCATTCTTTTTCTTCACCACAACAGTGTTGGATAACCACTCTGGGTAGTAGACTTCACGTATCGCTTTAGCCTCCAGCAAACGATCGTCCTCCTCGATTACTGCATCCACATGCTGCACGGCTGCCCTTCGTTTTTTCTGAATGATTGGCTTGTGCTGAGGGTCAATGTTTAAATGGTGGCAGATCACATCTACATCCACCCCAGGCATTTCCTCTGGCACCCATGCAAAAACATCAATATATTCCTTCAGAAATCTTATCGATTCAGCCTTTTCGTCTGCTGGCAGTGATTCCCCAATTAAAAAATATCTTTCAGGATCAGTTTCATTGATCTCAATCTTCTCCAGGCCTTCAACCACTTTTTCAGCTGGGCTTCTTCCAACATCCTCGATGGTTGGTTGATCTGGTACTTCTAATGTATGAACATGGTGGACCTTTGGGGCTGTTTTGATGATGGAAATCAAACATTGTTGTGCCACCTTCTGGTTGCCTTTGAGGACTTCAATCCCATTTGATCCTGGGAATTTCACCATCTGGTGATAAGTTAAGGAGACTGCTCTCATCTTGTGCAATCATGTCCTCCCTATAATTGCGTTATAGGAAGAAGGGACATCAACCACTAGAAAGTCTGTTCTCAACACCACTGATCCAGCCCGAACAGGTAACGTTACCTTTTCAAGGGGCCAGACTGCTCCTGCACTGAATCCAATAAGAGGCGTTGTAGACTGCTCTAAGTCTGTTTGGGATAATCCTAGCTTTTTGAACGCGTCGTAGTACAATACCTCTGTACAACTCCCTGAGTCTACTAGAATTCTTTCAATGTCATATTCCCCAACTCATATGGTTACGACCAATGCATCATTGTGGGGTATTTGAACCTCTCCCAAGTCATCATCAGTGAATGCTATGCTCTCGTTGCACACATCATTCTCTCGCCCTCTCTTGTTTCCCAATCGCATCACATGCTGATCGTGCTTGACCTGCCTTTGCAACAGCCTGACCTCATTTCTCGTATAAGGTGTGGCCAACCCATGTATCATATGGATTACTCCTTTAGGGTTTTGCTCATAACCCAGCTCCATAGCTTTCCCTTTCTCCTTTGGGTCCTCCTGGATGAATTCCTTGAGATAACCCCGAGAGACCAAATCATCAAGGTGCCTCTTGTATATCTCACAATCCTCGGTCATATGGCCCCAATCTTTATGGTAACTACAGTGCTGATTCGTAGCACGTTTTGCATCTTTGTCTTCGCCTAGACTTGGTGGCCATTTAAAATATGGCTGATTCTTTATTCGATAAAGAATCCTGTAAATTGGCTCCTTTCAAACTGTAGTAATAGAAAAGAAGGATTTAGGGTCAAGAGCTTGCTTGTCCTTGTATGGTTCTTTCTTAGCCTGCCCGTACTCCCTTCTGTCTCTATACGTCTTGGGCTCTGGCTTATCCACTTTTTTGGCAGGTGCCTTCGACTGTTCGGCAACCGTCCTGCCATCCTCATGGAGTATGTCATCCTCCATTCTGGCGTGTTGCTCTATCCGTTCCATCAATTTAGCCAGGGTGGCTACCGGATGTTTATTCAATGAACGGCGTAGCTCTCCCCGAACAGGCAAACCAGTCTTGAAGGTTGCAATTGCGTACTCTTCACTGCAGCTTTCAATCTCGTTGAAGGTTTCCCAGTATTTCTTTGCATAGTCTCTGATCTGCTCATTTTCCTTCTGTTTCATAGTGGAAAGACTTTCAAAGGTCTTTGGGGCTTTTCTGCTTGTCAAGAACCGAGCAGTGAATTCCTCGCCCAACTGCCTCCATCCTCGTATGGACCGTGGGGCCAGTTTATGAAACCAAGATAATGCTACCTTGCCAGGGCTGGAGGGGAACATCTTGCATAAGATGGCATCATCCCCTTCATGCATAAACATGGCTTGTTGATAATGCTGTATGTGAGCCACAGGATCCGTATTTGTCTCGTAAAGTACGAACGCACCGTGCTTCACTCTGCTCGGCAACTTCGCTTCTTGTAGCCTCTTTGTAAAGGGGGAGGTTGCAATATTACTCAGGGCCTTGCATGCTGCTTCTTGTGCAGTCACTGTCCCATCCTCTTGCTCCTTTGACTTGTGGGCCGAAGCTTTGAACCAATTAGCATCAGGTCTCTCGTACCTGTCTCGATGATGTTTTCTTGTGTCCTCTTCCTCGGGGGTAGAACTTCGGTCTCTCCTCCTCCTTTTTCGTGAAGAAGCCCTTCTCTCGGGTGTTCGGCTTCTACTTCTTCTTCCCATTTTCGTGGAGAAGCCTCATGACGCCCTATAACAGGACTTCTGCTCCCTCTTCTACGTGAATGAGTCTGCTTATGAACCACCAGAGCCCGTCCGTCTCTCTGGGAATTCCTTCGAGAGAGTCCAGAATCTTCTGGGTGCTCTCGTACCCTCTGCAGCTCCCATATCTCGTACTCTCGTTTTCTAATTAAACGAGCATACTCCTCGATTTCTCTTCTCTTTTTATCAAGGACATCATCATCATTGTGTATACTCTTTGAACGAGTAACTGACCCCTCTCTTCGATGAGACCTACTCCTTCTCGTGGAGCCAGTAGCAGTCTTGTCTCCTTTTTCTTTGGAGTTATCTCTGTCATGTCTACCAGTGGGCTTTCTCGGAGCGCCTGGTGGGGATTTATCCCTTCCCCCACCCAACTGGGCCTTTGGACTAAACGGAGTGACTAGATTTTCTTCCGTCATGATTACTTTCTCAGAAAAGTTTGTTCTTTCCCACCGACGGCGCCAATTGTAGGGGGATGAAAACAATTGATGCTTCAGTTCAACTGGATTGCAACGGCTTATTCTTGCCTCTTCACCGGAACCCTAATTCGTCGTCTGAACCCTAATCTGCAAAATAGACAGGGGGTGAGTGCACCTTTGCCTCTCGTGGCAAAGGCCCTTCGATGCCTTTGTTAGTATCACGTACTAAGAACTAAACCCTAATTATCAGTAGGAAAGCAATAATAATACAATGTATTGCGTACCTTTTACCTCTAGGTTTTCCTCATATTTATAGATTTGCATATGCTTGTTGCCCAAGCATCCTTATTTCCATAGGACTCCCAACTCATATAGGAAACCCAGGATATCAAGGATTCTCGTTTCCTTTATCAGTTTAATGGAAAAGAGTCCTTTTTAGGATTCTTTTCCTTTACTGGCCAAACATCCCATTCTCATTGGGTATTTTTCTCAGATCCTATACTCTCGGGATCTAATTCTTTAACGGAATATCATTGTTCCTGGATCTTTCCAGAATGTTCCCTGAACTCCAACAATTGATTGGAGTTCTTTCCTTGTTTGGCCATCTCGTTGCTGAACAGACTCTATGGACCAATAACTTCACGTGTAATTTGGTCCAATCGTAATCAGAATGTCTCTATCTGCCGAACAGTTTTTACACCACTGACTTCTCATGTCATTGGCCTTTAATCAGCCGAACAGTTTTTACACCACTGACTTCTCATGTCATTGTCCTTTAATCTGCCGAACAGACAGCATGGACCAAGGACTTCCCATATCATTGGTCCATATCGCTGTTCTTCATACTTTAGCCCCGTCGTGTTCACCACGTGCTCCCAAACATCACGTGTTCGGCGACTTAAATGTATCTGCTCGGGAACACCTCCCTACAGTGTGCCCACAGTGGCGACTCCGCTGGGGACTTATTGCATTAATCAAAATTTGGCGATTAATACATAAATGAACAATCTTTCAAAAGTCTATCAAAATACCGCGCTGCTGAAGAACGAAATGGTAACGTAACAAGATCTCCAGATCCGACCAATCCGAACTGGGGCTTTTTACTATTGTTCACTTGTGTAGTTTTCTCCAAATATTGGTTAGTAAAAGTGAACCAAGCCTTAAAAGGCATTTTTTAAAACATTGTGTTTCTCTCTCATTCAATCATTTTTCAGCATTCTTCCATTTGCATCGATGTTGGTTAGCTCTATTGAGGTGTTTTCGGTAATCGGCACAATTTATTGGAGCCTGGGGTCCTCTAACGCCCAACAACCTTGGATGATGATGAGTTGTACTACCGTTCGACCATTGCTTTGTTCCATGTGTTGCAATGGAAGGTATATCACAGCTCTAGTCAGAGGAACCCCCTAAGCCAAAATCGGCCTCTACACGTGTACAAAGCACTAGAACCTTTCAACATAGGGTAGGAACCCACAGGGTAGGATTATTTACATCTAACCCCCATGTACTGTCTATGTGTTATTGCTTTCCCTATCGCATGTCTTTACATACATTCATACCGTTCCACGTAGGAGCATGCTAGGGCGGCTTATAGGATGTCTCTTGTCGAGTCTGTCTTATGCTCATTTAGCGTTGCCTTGGCCTGATGACGAGTAATGCATCTCGATGTTGCATGTTATCAATTTTCAGAGTCCTTGGATCAACGAGGCTTTGGGAAATCAATACTTTCTAGGTCCTTGTCTAAAACCCGATCGAAGTTTCAAGTAGAAAAACTAGGAACAACGAAAAGTATGCCGTGGTACTCACACCATCCAGGTTAAAAGTGCTAATCACTTACACCACTCAGGCTCCGGCACAGTGCTGCTTATGCCACTCCGGTTAAAAGTATCACGTCACCTATGCCGAGTTGTTCCAATTCCAAAAGTTGAAACTTCAAGAGCGGGATAGTCAAAGGCGTAGTTCATTTTGACATCTCTTAGCATGAGTCGATTCAAATAAAGGACACATTGTTCGAAAAGATTATTTGAGGATCCTCGGCGACGTCCCAATGTCATGAGATGGACTCTTTTTAGTTATAGAGTCTAGGAGGACACCAACGACGTTGACGTGCACATTTTCCATTCTGTCAATTCTTTTGAAATAAATTGCTACAGGCTATCACTGAGCTCTTATACTTTGCTGTCTAGCCATGCCGCTGTCAAAGCAAGGGTCCAAAATCAAGAGCCAAACCTATTTGGGATCATCCGCCGAGTCTGTTTGAAGATTTGATTTGGGTTTCGCTTCTCAGTCAGTTTCAACGGAAGCTCTGGCTTGCACTTTGTCAAAGGAGGATTCGCCACCGACTACTCTGCACGAGTCCCCTCCATCTACTCTGTCTCCACCTGCATCGCCGAAACTTATTAAGACAGAAGCTCTAGCCATGGTAGATGTTCCGCAGCCGAATCTCGCTACTGTTTTGGCGGATCTCCAGCACAACCTGACCATCATGCAACAAAGGGCTGACCAGGCCAATGTCTCTATGGCTAATCTTTGCACCCTAATCGAGGAGCGACATCCGCTTGCAGCAGGAGGGGGAGGCGGTGAAAGGCGCGAGCGGGAAATCGCGGCCGAAGAAGTCCCTTTGGTCGAAAACCCTGCTCCAAACCCAGAAGTGGCTGAGTTGATCGCCAAAATGGCAAAACTGGAAGAAGTAGTCTTTCAGTCTGAAAAGAAAGGAGCAGGAGGGCTAGACAAGGATCGCCTTTGCCCATTCCCGAATGCAAGGTTGCCCGAAAGATTCAAGATGCCCGACTTTGTGAAATTCGATGGGACCGGAGATCCGAAAACTCACCTTCTGGCTTATCACGGTGTAATGAAATTACACGGGGTCAAGGAAGATGCAATGGCTCAATTGTTTCTGCAAACCCTCGCCGGTCCTACTTTCCAATGGTTCTTATCACTTGATATTGCCAAAAGAAGAACATGGGAAGATATTGGCACTGCCTTCAATGCTCAGTATAGTTACAATGCTCAACTTAAGATGACCACCCGGGAATTGGAATCAACTAAGATGAGTGCAAAAGAGTCTTTTGCAGACTTTATCCAGAGGTGGAGGGCCAAGGTAGCTCTCATGACCGATCGCCCGAGTGAAAAGGACCAAATCTGCATCATCTCCCGCAACATGCAGCCGGACTTTGCTAAGAACCTTGTATTGGTTCAGGGGTGAACTTCAAGACTTTCTATGATTCCGGCCTAGCCATCAAAGAAGATCTCCAAATGGGTGTTCTACCCAGAAGTGGCACCTCCTCCTCTACCTTAGCTTCAAAGTCAAAACCCCGTGCATACATTGGAAACAGCACTGCTCTGTTTGGCGGTAACAATTACACCAACGCAACTTCTGCCAATGACAACGCCTCTTCCAAAGCTCCAATCACATCGCCGATGTCAACCGAGTTCAAACCCCTCAAAGATCCCGAAACTGCAACCAACGCCGTAACTTCGCCAATTTTGAGGCACCACTTTCTTCGGTATTGAAGAAGTTAGTCAAAACCGGTCATCTTAGGCCTTTAGCCTCAACTCCACTCCCTCAAAATCCACCCCCCAGCCATAACCCTAATGCTTTCTGTGCTTACCACCAGATGCCCGGCCATTACACTAACTCTTGCTACTGCCTTCGACATGCGATACAAGATTTGGTAGACAATGGTACCTTTCCAACTCCACCTACTAAACCCAATGTCATTACCAATTCCTTGCCCAAACATGATTCTAACCCTCAAGTGAACCAAATGACTCTCAACTCCACCATATTCAACCCCATCGACCATATTACCTCAGCCGACAACCCTAGACCAGTCATACCCTTTGCCTCTGAGTCAAGCATAAACATGATGGCAGCCGGATGGGCCATGGAGGACAAAGCTAAAGAATGGGAAGAGCTTTGTACCGATTGGATCGAGCAATACAACATGGGGTTTCCTACACACCCTCAGGTCAATCAGATGTGGTTAAACCGATGGGAAGGCGAATGGAATGCAGCACAGGCTGACCCTCTGGGTGGTCTCTCTTTATTCATGCTCTTCTACCAGCCTGAACTAGACCAAGTCAAGGTAGAAACTAAAGAGTACGTATGGGATCCGTAGCCTGAAGCATGGAAAATGGGTCAATGGCTTAAGGCTGATTTGGATTAGAGTGATATCAGTGAAGAGTACTAGGGCTACTATCAAGAAGGAGAAGTTATGCCCAACGTCTGTCGCCCACTCGGTGCCATGCTACCTCTGGTAAATTCAATCGCAGGGACGGTCGATCGCCGTATCCATGAGTTCGACCCTACCCTCGACATTGTTTCTGTGGAACAACCTTGCCCTATTGTTTTTGCTCCTGGGGATGACTGCTCGATCATGGTTTTAGAGGCACCTCCCGATGATCTTTGGGATGTAAATGAGACCATTAAAACCCCACTGCCTGCCGACATTTGGGATGTGGACAACATTGTCGATTTGAACATGGGAAGCAAGGTGTGGACTGTTAACACCACTATGGTCGATGGATTTTTGGAACGTTCCATTTGTCACCAATCCAGGAACACCCTTTGAAGAAGATGCTGCACAAGATCTTACTTTCTGGGAGGGATTAGTGATGGAAGACTTGAAGTGGAACTCCGCTCTGGGACCAGACTCATCTGCAGCAGTTGCATCGATTGACAAAGGAGAGCACAAATTGGAGGATGTGCCAACTCATCTATGGGATTTTGTTGACTCGTCTTCCTGGTGGGATGTTGCCAACGTCACGAGGAGTGGCCGAGTATTCCAGCCATCTAATCTGCAGGCCAGAAGCTCGTCCAACCCACTTGCTCAGAAGACCACCGCTCCTGCTGCTCAGAGGAATGATCCGGTTGTTCCAGGTGGGGTTCCTAAAGAAGACGCTATTTTGAAACAGCTCGAACAGATTCCTGCCGTTGTGTCTATCTGGGGGTTGATATCGCCATCAAAGGAGGATCGCGAAAAGCTATCCTCAGCATTGGCCTAGCTCACGGTACCAACCGACATTACCCCTGAAGCCATGATCGCTCTTGTACTACCGCTTCTCTCTAAACACTCTGTCACATTTACCGAGAAGGACCTACCCGTCGAAGGAATCTCTCATAATCGCTTGCTGCACATCACCGTTAAGTGCCGGGGACATTGGGTGCCGATTGTGCTAATTGACAATAGTTTTGCCATTAATGTTTGCCCAATGAGGGTTGCCTACCACTTGGGACTTACAAAGAACGATTTGACGCCTTCTAATCTGGCCGTCAAAGCATATGACAGCACTCGCCGTGTGGTGGAAGGGACTCTGATTCTTAAACTCAATGTTGAGGGCTTTGAAATGGACGTAGAATTCCATGTGGTCCATGTCCCTGCTACCATAAATCTGTTGCTGGGCAGGCCGTGGCTTCATAGGGCCGACATCATGGCGGTACCTTCTGTAAGGACCAATTTCTGAGTCTTTGTGTATTGGCAATTCCGTTTGACAAAACACATAATTTTTATCAAGTCGTAATTTTATTATTTTTAATAGGCTAGTGAGTCTGTATAGGATTAAAGTGGAAGGAATCTATTTATTTGTAATTGAGTGAGAGTGAATCAAACGTCTAAAGGCAAAATGACTTCACGAATGGAAAGGAGCTAAATCGGAACGGATATCCATCGAATACTACTGACTACTAAGGTGTATTGATGGGTAGGTGTACACATGATAACTAATACAATTAGTTGCCTTATTTGACCTCCTAGGTTTTGGACTACAGCTACAGCATTATAAAAGAAAATGCACGACAAGAAAAATAGGGAGGACTACAGACTATATACAAGGTTTATATATATGCGGCGGTTGGAGGTAATGACATTGAAGCAACGTTTTGTTTGCTATTCCAAAGGAGATTTTTGTTAAGTTTTCGGAAGGCTTGTGGAGTCAAGGCCGTTGGCAATCAAGATCACTGGGTGCGGTGTACGTGTGACTCGGCAGGTAGTACTTAGAACGTTGTGCGGATTTACTACGTTTGGATAGGTATATCTGTAACTGCACAATGATGATAGTGATTTGATTCCTTCCCGTGGTTTTTACCCGTTTTGGGGTTTTCCACGTATATCTCTGCGTTGCGGGTTTGAATGATTACGTAGTTTTTGCTAGTAGTATTATTTTGTGATTCGCATTCATATATATTATCCTTTTTCTTATCTTGTCTTTTCATCTTCTTTTCTTTTCTTTTTTTTGGGAATAAGCGAGGGCTCTATCAACAGAAGCCAAATAAAGGTGGTCACGACTCAGGGAAGACACAAGATAAAACAAAGCATATGAGAAGAGTGATTCCTATTTGAGAAACTGACCAATAGACATGGATGAGTGTACATAATGCGAAGAAGACTCAGACTTAGCATCAAAAGGTTATGCTGGGGCTCCCTACTGAAACTTTGACAATTTGCAGGGACTCTGGGATCTCCCGCTCACGGACGATGGAATGCCTGTTTTGGGGATCATGCATGGGGAAGAAGACTCAGACTTTGGAAGCTTCTCTTTTGACACGTCAGGCTTAGTCCTCGCCATTGCCATGGATGATGATTTTACTATAAGTTCAACTACCCTCGAAATGATGAGAAAAATGTCATTCATGCCTGGCTTAGGGCTCGGGATCAACCGACAAGGGATCGCTGAGTTCCCTGTCTTTCCTTTCACTGAAGGCCGCTTTGGCTTGGGTTACACTCCACTGGCCAAAGGCACCAAAAAGAGGAAAGATACAGGAAAACCTCGAACCCTTTTTGGTAATTCTGACAACTATTTTGTTCGGGAAGGAGGAGGCTCTGCTTACTCGGGACAGATAGAGCCGTTTCAGGATCCGAAAACTTACACTTCGCTACCAGGTTTCAAAATCTTTGCTGCAGATACCTAGTCTGATGATGAAGAAGAGATAGCCAAAGAGGAGCTCACTAAAAGGGAGTTCAAGAAACAGTTGGCTCAGATCAAGGAAAAGGTTGACTGGCTGAAGACTTTCGATCAGGGAAATTTGGAGGTGCTGTTCTCCCAGGTAGGTTTGGTTGGCGAGGGCGAAGAGGCTGAGGTGCTGATGCTTGGGCCCGACTCATCGGACATTCTCGAAGATTCTACCTCTCTCATCGTGGAGGCTAATGGTAGTATTAATAACTGCATTTTCACACCACGCCTGACATGCATTGATGACGTATCTGAGTTTGACACAGAGTCTGTCAAGTCTAGGTCTAGCTCAGAATGATCTTGCTTTTGATTACTTTGCTAGCTTCTATATAAACTGTGTCGACCCTGACAATGAAGGAATAGACTTCGACGAAAACATCCCGGCTGAGTTGCGTTCCCTCATCGAAAGGGAAGATGAAAGGCATGCTCAGCCTTTAAAAGAAGAAGTAATTTTCATAAACTTGAAAGACGAGGATGACCCCCGCATGATGCAAATTGGTGCAAATCTGTCCCCGGAGAATTACGCTGGAACAATCGAGCTACTCAAAGAATTCCCTGAGGTCTTCACATGGTCTCACAAGGATATGCCCGGCATTGATCCCGAAATAGTACAGCATCGAATTCCACTAGAGCCCGGGGCTATTCTTGTCAAATAGAAGCTCTACAGAATGAGGCCGGACTGGGTTTAGAAAATCAAAGAGGAGGTTACCAAGCAGATTGATGCAGGATTCTTAAGGGTCGCAGAGTATCCCAAGTGGGTCACCAACATCGTGCCCATTCCTAAGAAGGATGGGAGAATCTGAGTCTGCGTTGACTTCAGGAACTTGAACAAGGCAAGCCCCAAAGATAGTTTTTCCTTGCCACACGCCGACGTGCTCGTGGACAACACGGCGGGGCATGCCTTGCTCTCTTTTGTCGATGGATTCTCAGGATACAACCAGATCTCTGTGGCACCTGAGGACCAAGAGAAAATGACATTTGTCACAGAATGGGACACGTATTGCTATGTGAAGATGCCATTTGGGCTTAATAACGCCGGCTGCAATTTTCAAAGGGCCCAAACGACCTTATTTCATGACTTTATCCATAAGACCATTGAGATCTACATCGACGACATGATTGTGAAGGCGAAGGACGAAAAGGATTATCTTCCTTCACTCAGGCAGTTTCTTGAAAGGCTTCGCAAGTACAACGTACATTTAAAACTACAAAAGTGCACATTCAGGGTCACAGCAGGCAAAATGTTAGGGTTTCTAATCATTGCGAGAGGTATCGAAGTAGATCCTTCCAAAATCAAGGCGATTCTCGAGATGGAACCACCGAAGTCCGAGAAAGGCGTGCGAAGTTTTCTAGGAAAGGTACAGTTTATCAACAGGTTTATTGCCAAGCTAACCCTGACTTGTGAGCCGCTTTTCCGTTTACTCAAAAAGGGTGTCTCGTTCAAGTGGACAGGTGAGTGCCAAGCCACTTTCAAGTCTATTCAAAGATACCTACAGAATCCACCTGTACTCATGCCGCCTACACCGGGTCAACCGTTGATTCTTTACCTATCAGTCACTCCAATGGCCATGGGATGCCTACTGGCGCAAGAAGGGAATAATGGGGTCGAGAAAGCTATTTACTATCTGAGCAAGAAGATGTTGGGGTCTGAGGAGCACTATACGCCTCTGGAAAAGACATGTTGGGTGCTAGTTTAGGCTACCAAAAAGCTTAGACACTACATGCTAGCCTATTCGGTGAGACTGATTTCTCAGATGGATCCTATCAAGTATCTGTTCAATAAAACCACACTCACCCATAAGCTAGCACATTGGTTGCTTCAGCTGGCTGAGTTTGATCTCCAATACGTCACGAGGAAGTCTATGAAGGGCCGTGTTGTGACAGAATTCTTAGTTGATCACTTGATCGACGGCCCGGAGGACGTGGACTTCACCTTCCCTAATGAGGATGGGCTGACTGTAGTCGAGGAAGTTTGGATGCTTTATTTTGACAGGGCTGCTAATCAAAAAGGGTTCGGGATTGGAGTGTTGCTGATCACACCCTCCGGCGCTCATATTCTGCTTGCCTTCAAGTTAAACTTCGATGTTACCAATAATCAAGTTGAGTATGAGGCCTGCATTGTCGGAATGGAAGCTGCTATTGCTCTAGGGGTCGAGATGCTCGAAGTAATCAGAGATTCAAACTTGGTGGTCTCTCAGGCCAATGGAGATTGGAAGGTTCGTGTGGAAAAGCTGAAGCCTTATCACCAAGATTTGGAAGAACTGATTCCTCGCTTCAATAAGGTGACTTTCACCCATGTTCCACACTTGAAGAATTAGTTCGCCGATGCTTTGGCAACTTTGGCTTCAATGATTGAACTTCCAATAGGTGTTAGGCTATGGCTGATAGTGATTGAGTAGAGGGATTTGCCTGCTTATCAGTATGTCAACGCCAATGATGATGTCGATGATGGCCTGCCTTGGTATGAGGACATTTGGAACTTTGTGGAACGTGGGGAATTTTCTGTAGAGGCCACAAAGAAAGATCGGATTGCTTTGCAAAGGTTGGCTTCTCAGTACATCATCTATGGAGGGAAACTGTATCGAAGGTCTCACTGTGGGATGCATAAGCTCTACGTCAATGGTACCGAAACAACAAGGATAATGGAAGAAGTTCACGAAGAGTCTGCGGACCTCATATGAGTGGTGTCATGCTCGCTAGCAAAATCCTCAGACAAGGTTATTATTGGTCCATGATGGAATCACAGTGCATCGATTACGTGCGGCGCTGTTACAAATGTCAAATCCATGCAAATCTGCAGCATGTTCCTGCATCTGAATTGTACGGCATGACCTCACCATGGCCTTTCTCTATTTGGGGCATCGATGTTATCGGCATGATCAGACCATCCGCTTCAAATGGCCATAAGTTCATATTGGTGGCGATAGACTATTTTACCAAGTGGGTCGAGACTAAATCCTTCAAAACCTTGACAACGGTTCAAGTTGCTCAATTCATTAGAAAGAACATCATTTATCGGTACGGTGTTCCTCAGGCATTTGTATTGGATAATGGAAGTCATTTCAAAGGAAGGGTTCTGGAGCTCTTTGAGGAATTCGGCATCGAAATCCATCATTCAACGACCTATCGTCCACAAACTAATGGGGCAGTCGAGGCCGCAAACAAGAATATCGAGATGATCATCAAGAAAACCACTGAGTCTGCGAGGGATTGGCACGAACAGCTACCTCTTGCCCTTTGGGGGTACCAAACGTCGATCCGCACTTCAATTGGTGCAACTCCCTTTTCCTTGGTCTATGGGATGGAGGCAGTGCTTCCTATCGAGCTTGAGGTTCCATCGTTGAGAATCATGGCTTAAAGTGGTCTCGAGGAATCTGAATTCTTAAGCAGAAGGTTTGTCAAACTGATGTTGTTTGATGAGAGAAGGCTCCGAGCTTAGTATCACGTTTAAGGGTATCAACGTCGAATTGCTCGCGCGTTTAATAAAAGGGTGAAGTCCAGGGGCTTAATCGAAGGGGACATGGTTACAAAGGAAATCCGTGCCCCAGTGTTTGATCCTCGCGGGAAGTTCAGACCGAAGCGATCTGGGCCTTATATTATCAAGACCATCCTATTTGGGGGTGTTGTTAAGCTCATCGATCTCGACGACAATGAATTCAACACCCTGGTAAACCTGGATCAACTCAAGCGTTACTATCCTTGAGATATGCTCGTTGCATCGAAAAACCACATGGGTGGGTGATTCCAAGCAAAAGTTAGAGCAGCTCGGTAGACCGAAAACCTAATGAGGCGGTTTAGGCAAAAATAAATGGGCAAAAGTCGAAAGCTTGCTAGACCGAAAACCTGAGAAGGCGATTCTAGGCAAAAGTTAGAGCGTAAAAGGAGAGGTAAAATACACTAGTGAGCCTTTGCCTAAACTACGTTCTGACCTGATTCCGTGAAAAGGGATACGTAGGAAATCTCACTTTGAGATTTGGTCATTTTCTATCAAACTCGGTCCAGGGTTGACATTTTTGGATCCACATCACAAGTTAGGGAGGTCGAGCACAAGTCAAAGCTGCGTTGAAGGAAATCAGAAAAGGGTGAAACCCATCGTCTTTCGATTTTATTACAAATTAATACTTCTCATACATAAGTTGAGCATAAAAGCCATAAAATAGTTAAAGCATGAAAAACAGAACAAAATGCTTGAGAAGCCTAACGACTCACAACTTATTCTAAGCATAGCAAAGTGGTCCAAAGTCGGCCTATATTTTCTCTTGCGTTTACATCCGCTCTTAGCTACTGTCTGTAGCAATTCCTTAGCAAAGTGGTAAAAGTTGGCATTTTTGGCCTGAAGGGCTCTAAGGCCTCAGCTGCCCTAATAACCATTGAGTGTTTGAGCATTGAAATTGGGGATGCGGAAGTTCCCAGTACTGATATAGTGATTCTGCTGAGAAACGCCCAGTTGGCAAAGGATGCAGCCGGGGATGTAGAAAGTGAAACTTGACAGTCCTGCGATAACCATCCTATCAAATCCATTGGAATGAATAGCCATGTCCAGGAGGTCCAGCCAGAAACACCTCTAGACAATCTCGTCAGGCTGCATTTGCTGCATGAACTCATACCAGTCTTCTATATCCATGTCGGGGTACCGCATCTCCCTTTGGTGAATCCTTTTTGAAAAAAGATTCCAACCTTCTACCGGCGGGTGCAACAACCCAGGCTTGTCTGATAGCCACAACTGCATGAGCGAAAAGACAAGTAAGAAACCAGATATAACCTGAGCGGAAAAACAAGCAAGAGCTAGGGAGCAACCTAAGCCGAGCTTCGAGGTAAAATGAGAAAGTGTGAAAAGCCAGAAAAAGGTGAGCTGAATGAGTTTACCTGGAGCATAAGCGGACTCCCACTAAAGGTGTTTGTTTGACCCGTGTAGACCAAGTCCAAGCCTAGGAGCGTCTCCGCTAAGACAAGAGGCACCACGTTCCTCCGTGCCCCCATTTGAGTAGCAACGCTCACTAACGAGGGACACACCCGCCCATTGGCAGGAATGAGCAGGTAAGCAGCTAACAGGTAGATTACCAAGGCAAACCAATGCTGAGCCTGCACAGCATCATCATCCAAATTGCCATCTGGGCAGTAGCGCTCGATCAAGCGCATAATGTTGATTTGGCCACCTTCGAGCAAAGTGTTGGCCAAAACCTTGGAAATGTTGAGTGAGGACGCTAGTAGGCCAGACATGCTAACCTGATAAAGAGGAACAACGAGTGTCGGGGGCGCAAATGTTCGGAGATACTCTTGAAACTCCTCAACGGTCGGACATATCTCATCATCGCCAAAGTGGAAGACATGGACGTCAGGATCCCAAAACCGGGAGCAACTCATAAAAGTGCTGGCCGGAGCGGCACGTGACGAAGATACCAGAACGAGGCAAGGCCGTGGTATTGGAAGTTTAACCAGTCAATGCTCAAAAATTGTGCTAGCCAAGGCCTGAGCAAGGTTGGGAGTGGGTTTTCCATTTGGAAATATAGTGGGATGCAGAATATTGAAAGGGAAATGATGTGTGGATGGAGCAATACGTGCATCTACTCTTTATTGGCCAATGAATCATCTTGTTTCCTATGTCACATTCAAAGCCAACCACTAAAGGACCAAACATCCTTACAAGCAAGGACTCTGCCTCTTAAAAGCCTAGAAACCGTGTTCAAAACGTGTGAAAATGAAGACAAGGGGCTCCCAGAAAAAGGACAGTTGGTCAGACAAGTGGATCTGCATTAGACCTGACCGGCGCATGCCAGTTATCTACTGGCATATGCGTGTCCCTCGACTTTGGCATGCACCACCTCAATAGTGGCGCACGCCAGTTAGAATACCAGAAACAAGTTCTATAGCAGCTACTGTCGTCAAGTGTCCGTTTTCGATCCCGGGGCCTGTTTTGTAGGTTTGATGGTTCACACAAGTCATGAATAGTATATGGGACTACATCAAAGCGCCGGATACCAAACGTCGGGCTTAACGAAGATTTCAGACATCCGGTGGCTCGTTTCAAGTTCAAATCAAGGTTTCAGGAGGTCGAAATCCGTTCCAGCGACTTTTGCCAAGTTTTGTCATACCGTGCGCGTCATATGAGCCTAATGTGACCGTACGAGGGTGTCGGTTTCAGTCCGGGACTAAATCGAGTCATTCTTTGTGTCTTATGTCTGTTTTTGTGACATTTTTAGCATTTTTCGGTGTATCGCTCATCTCGGAGCATCTTTGCCGGTCTTGTCGATTCGTACAAGCCATTGAATATATGTAGGGTCTTATCAGAGTGTCAGTTGCCCTTATTTAGGAGAATCTCGAATTTCGGCTCATTGATGCCCAAAATTTCATTATGCTTCGTGTGTCTTAGGGTACGTATCGTATCCTGGGGCTCTCCTATCTTTTTTCTTTCGAGCTAGGTCAGTCGTGTACATATGTGAGCATTTGTTTGTTGATTCAGATCATTCTTCAATGCATGTTAGACATTAGTGGATGGTTTACTCTTTTCCTTTGCCAAATGCTCGTCAAAAAGAGATCAATAAACGGAAAATGCAGTTATTATATACTAATAAGTCGATATGTACAAAGCAAAAGGTGGGAATGTACCGAAGCGGCACAACGGCCCGAGCAAAATCGACAACAACAAGTACTAGGCACATCCACCCAAAAGGTCAAAAGGCATGCAGGCCCCATCTCCAAAAATAAAGTATCAAGTTTCAAAGTCAAAAGACAGCAAAGTAACTGAAGCTCGGTGATAGCCCTCAGTCGTCAAAAAGGTCCTCGTCATCATCGTCGTCCTCTCTCTCCCTCGGGTCTCTCTTGTATCCAGGATCATCGGCAGAGTCGTCGGAGCCGCTGCTGAAAGGCGAGCGCACCTCCTCCTCTTCTTTTTCCTCTTCTTCCTCCTCTTCCCTTCTCCTCTTCTGTGATGGCCCCTCAGCTGGCCTTTTCTCTGCAAACCTCTTCTTCAGCTCTCTGCGGAATTGTGGCTCGTCGCTCCCGGAGGCGATCACAACTCCTCTAGTCCCTGGCCGTGTAGAGCTAGCCTGCCTCTGAGTAGTGGCCGGAGTGGAAGAGGAACCAGCTGGCTTCTTCTGTAGAGGAGGCCGCATGCTCTTTCTCATAGGAGCCGCCCAAGCCTGTCCCTGCATGGTCATAGTCGTTAAACATTTAGCATACATTGTACATATTGTATATATTGAAATGCTAAAAGCAGGAAATATCAAGAGCGGGTCTATCAAGCATGCGTTGTATCGAGAGCAGACCTATCTAAGTATCGAAAGCAAAACAGAGCAGAATTTGACCTATACCTAGGGTTGTACAACAGGAGCCGGATCTGTCGGTGGGTAGTGCAACTGCAGAGAAGCGCCGCTCGCTATCTTGTGGAATTCCTTCTCCATGGCCAGCATCGAGCGGACGGCCTCTCGTACCCATTCCATAGGCACCTGTGTTTCATTTTGGGGATCAAGATCAAGTCAGTTTCAAAAGCAACTCAAGCATAGTGTGAGGATAACAAGCATAACAGAAAGCAAATCACACTGGTCCTATGATAGCCGCTGACTCTGTCCTGGTAGGCTTAAACTAAACTATGGCAGCTTCCCCCTGCGCGTCCCCCACTGCTAAGGTCCAAGAGAGCTGAGGTAGCCCAGTCGCTGTAGCGTAGTCACTCCTCTCCCTTAAGTGAGCTGCCCTGCTCCCCCGGCTCCGCCTCTCCTCGCCAGCCTCCAGCACCTCGCCCTGCACGGCTATGTGCTCCAACACCCCAAGTGGTCTCGCCAAGTGCTCCTTCTGGTAAACGGCGTAGTCATGCTCAGGCCTCAAGAAAGCAGCAAGGCCAGCCGGAACAGTGAAGCGTCGCAGCTCAGCCAGAGTGTACCTATCTGTATGTGAAGCGTGAGGCGGAAGTGGCCCAGGACCCTGGTACTCAAGAAAGCCAAGTGACTGTCTCGTCACCCAGTCACCTAAGTACCATTGCCACCCGAAAGCTGACTCCAGCAGCACTCGGCTCACGGTCACCACCCTTCTCCTTGCTAAGTACTCAGGCTCAGGCTCAGGCTCTGCATTCCTCCATGGGTCCCACACCACCTGCAAAACAATCAAAGGTTCAAAATCAGATAGACATCAGCGATAGCATTAAAACAATTCAAAAGGCAAAATGTGTCACGACCCTGACTCGCCCCTTGAGGTCTTAATCATGACAAATGCTAGTGATTTCTCACTAAGGCCAAATCTCAAATCAAATATCACCTAAACAAGTGATAATCAAAAGGGACTAAAACTTAATAGCGGAAGCAAAAGCCAGCTTTTTATTGATCACAAACCAAAGTCTTACATAGGTTTTACAAACTAAAAGTAAACCTATCAGAGCTGTACTTACTTACAAACTACAAACTCAAAAGCTAACAAACCATGTACAAAGCTAAGTGTCCACAAGCATAATTTCCTCTATACAAGTTTCCAAAAAGAAATATGACACATCCCAAAAGTAAAACACCACGCCACCCTACGCGTCGCTTCCTAAAAGGTGGAAAAGAAAATACATAAGCCCAAGCTCGTGTGAATGATTAATACATAACTCACATGCCTTCCATGGACAATGCAAAATAATTTAATAGAATTTCAAAACAAGAACTCAAATCCATAGGCCAAATATAATGCACATTCCACTATTCAAAATTCAAAAGCTACCAGACGTCCCCGGTAGTGGATAAGCCAGGCGTCTACACATTATCCCAAAACACACACCAACCTCAAACACCCTCGCTAGCCATTAAGTCGTCCCCTAGCAAGACCGGACATTGGGAATGCCATTGAATAGATTTGCAAATATTTCACAAATAGGTCCACCTTCCATTGCTATTCCATGGAGTACACAATTCATAAAATTTGTTCAAATAAGTTCGTTAAAGAAAACAAGTTCAAAATCATGTAATTTGGGTATTAAATCACCACTCTCCTCATATCTACGTGTCACCCGAACCTCCTAAAATAATTAGGCAATCAAAACACAATTAGAACTGTTAAACATGCATAAATATAACTTAAATGAGGTCCTAAACACATTTGAGAACAATTGAAGAAGTTAGATACCTAGCCTTGTGAAAACAGTTGCAGTTCTAACTTCAACTTAAAATCTGTCTTTGCACATGAATAACTAAGACAAAATCTTCACGCATTTTTTTAGGTCTATGAGTCTAGTTTCAAAATCAGAAATCGGATCGAAATTTCATCGCCCGAGCTGAAAAATATGACCGTTTCCGTAAAGTGCGATGATGCTGTCAGCACTGCAGATACCAGAACAGCAGGTTGGTTAACGATTTTTAACTCCTTCCACATTTTGAGTTAGGTTCTGAAAATTTTACACAATAAAGAAGACACATACAGGTATTTATAGTAAAAATATCAAGGTCGGGAAGTTGGTGAGAAAAATCCCTCAAGAACATGGCAGATTCGATTCTGCTGAAGCTCTAAGTTGCCTACCCACAACTTGGACGAATTTCTGAAGTAAAACCCTAAAACTCACATCAAAACTCATACAGAAACTTCACAAAACATAAGTAAACTTGAACATACTCATGGGCTACCTCAAATATACCAAATTCATGAATTACACAAACTTCAAACATGTCAATTTCTAGGAATTTAAAGGAGGTTCATGGGTTTCCAACACAAACTTCAGTCTCTACCCTAAACCCACTTAAATTCAGCACTTCTAGCAAAAATTGAACATCAAGAACAACAAATCTTACTCCTCTAGGCATGTACTTACCAAATTAGGCTTCAATCCAAGTCTAAGAAGAAATCTCCAATTTTTTTTTTCTTTTTCTTTCTCTTTTTCTTTTCCACCGTACGGTTCTCTCTCTCTCTCTCTCTCTCTCTCTCTCTCCGTGTGATGAGGATGGGGGGAAATATTACACGTTTCTTTCATTTTAACAGAGTGCAAGAAAAGTTATCATGTGTAGGTGTGACCTATAACCACCTATGTTTCATTTCCTAATAACTAGCAAAACAAAGCCAAAATCACATAATTAACATCAAGTTGAACACTTACTTAAATTCTAAACACAATTAAAAGTCGGGGTACTACAAAATGATCGAGTGAAGTGCTGCTTACCTGAACACCCGACAGCTTGTCGAGGTACGACCTAAAGGCTAGGAGGCTCCCTCTCGACTTCTTCTTAATTTCCTCTGTGCAAAGGCCCCCAAATCATGGCACGTGGGAGCATCCTCAAGTCCGGGCACTTATTCTCCAGCGGGTACATCTTCAGCAGTTCATAGGTCCACAGCTGCAACTGTTTGGACAATCAAAGCATCAGAATACGGTTCATATGAAAATCGGAGACAAGTGCAAAAGGAAATGGGAAGTGAACTACAAATTTTATTCCTTACCTCCCACACGCTCTAGTAGCCAGCGGTCGCCTTCTTCCCTCGTGAGAACTCCCCCATAAAGCCGTAGCACGTCCCCAGAGCTGCTCCTCCCCAATCAAAGCGTGAAGTTGTGCGTAGGTTGCAGAGAGCCGGCAAGTAGGACAAGTGTACTGTAGCTCGCTTGTTCGGGTACAATGTAGCCCCAAACAAGTACAGCAAGTAGGCCCTCGCCATCTGCTCCACCTCTTGCTTTGAGTCCAGTACCCTCCCATGCAAGTACCTTTTGAACTGGTCGTAATGAACAGTCTCTGCTTCACCTGTTGGTGCCTGCCCCAAGAACCACTTTAGTGCCCCGGTATCCCTGTAAATCTCCGAGTCAAAAGGGATAGGTTCTCCTCCTACCCTCAAACCAGTAAGAGCTGCAAAGTCTGACGGAGTCACCGTCATCTCCCCGATCGGAAAGTGGAAGGTATTTGAGGAATCCCACCACCTCTCAGCTAGTGCAGTAAGCAAGGCATGGTCACTCTTCACTACCGTCAAAGTGAGGATGAACGGTTGAAACCTTGCAGCGTCCACCAAGGCTCTAACCCGCTCAGGTAACCCTCTGTACAGCTCGCCGTGACCCCGAGTGCTGGCTGGTCTTTTCTGCATACAATGACAAACAACCAAAAAGAGGTTCATCAACAAATGCAATTCAAATCCAATAGTCAGTCGAATTCAGAATCTCAAAAGTAATTCTACAGTCGAGACAAGCGTTATAGGAGTCGATCAAGATACTGGGTTTTTCGTTCGCATGACTGTTATATCCCATTCTATCATCAGTCGAATCAAATCAAAGGCATTTCTCAGTCTAGGTCCAAACTACAAGGCATTATTTCCAATAGGATACACTTTGTAGCCGATTTCAAAGTTATTCTACTCATCAATCGGTTGATTCAAACTATTGGGCACGCCATCCTGGTGCTTATCATGTCGTGGCATTCTACCCAGTTGAATTCAAGTTCAAAGGACTATGTCATCGGTCGAGGTAGCCTACGATTGATTCAAGCTTGGCCTTAGCAATTTTCGTCGAAGTTATTGGTGCTCTACATTCCAATTCAGCTATACTAGGAGTTTTATCAAATTGAATCCAGTTCCAAGGTCAAGGTATATTATCAAATTCTGTTTACTAAGTCGAATCACAGTTCAAGGCACTAACCTACATACATTGCGAACTATGCTATGCCAATTCAAGCTACGTATAGTTACAATGATACAACATGAATATTGAGGCAAGTCCAAAAGTATACTTGTGCCCAGGCCATGGATAGGTGTCTCTCAGGATCCCTCAATATGAGCTCTGCGTCGTAGCTATATCACAGAGGCGTGTAGCTCTCAACCCTAGACAATATAAACAGGTGCGGCTCTGGTATGGCATATGTATCTGCAACAAACCTAGCACGGGGTGCCTGCTGTAAGGACTTAGCAAGTGTCATTGCGCGCTTGTACGACCATATGTCCTCCTCTTGAGCCTCCTTGGCTGACTCGGTCTCTCACGCAAAGGCCTCCTCCTCGACTTTGGCCCTCTCGGTCTCCACCCTCAAATGCTCCTCCTCTTGAGCTCTCTCAACCTGCCTTTGCCGATCCTCTCGCGCTGTTATCATTGCAACCACCACCACTGGATTCTCTTGGAGCAATCGGCCAAGCTCCTCCTCTGTCACAAACTCTGCGAAGTTTCCGCGCGTAATAGGAATGTGCGCCGAAGACCCCGCTTCTGGCCTAAACTCAACCTCGTTTGTTGGCACCTCCTGGGCAATCTCTTCCTCAACCACCAGGTCCTTACCCCTTGCTGAACCCCTCAGCGGCGTCCCCGGTCGATCACCACTGCTGCCTCCACCACTATCACTGCTTCTTGCCCCAACCGAGCTCACCCCAGTGATGACCAAGCCCTCTACACCACTCCGGGAGTCCAGCCGTCGAACCCATGGGCCCTCTGTCTCAATTACGTCTGGTGTATGCCCCACCACTCTTGGCGTATGCCGTTCGCCATCGCCAACTACCACCGTTGCATGGCCACCATCGCCGCCGCTGCTGCCTGAAACCCTTGCACCGATCGCCGTCGGACCTTCGCCCATGGACTGATCGTCGATTTGAGGGCTCTTGGTCTCGCTCCTCGACCGAACCTCATCACCACCGCCTCTATCGCCGCTGCCACCACCGGGTTCGGCCATGGATGAGTTGGGTTGAGTAGATATTACAAGAAGATGAAGGAATGAGAGTGAGATTAAAGGATTTGAGAGAGTTTTGGGAGTGTTGGGAACTCAAAAGTCAAAATATGGCGGTTTTTCATCGCTTGCAGAAGTTTATACACCATGGAATAGCGTTGGGCCGGATCTGGGCTCGGGTTTGCTAAACATTTGGCATACGCCAGTTTGCTTCAGCCTTACGCCAGTAACATCTGGGCCTCAGGCCCAAATCACTCCCTGAGTCAAAATTCACTCTCAAATGAAAGCCCAAGTGACCCCACACTACTTTGGAGCCCGTGGTGAACTTATCCCTAGGCAAGGTCCTGGACTCTCCAATTTCAAATCAACGACGGTCCACCCATCCAATATCAAATCAACGACGGTCCACCAATCAACGACGGACCACCCGTCCAATTTCAAATCAACGACGGTCCACCCGTCCAATTTCAAATCAACGACGGTCCACCCGTCCAATTCCAAATCAACGACGGTCCACCAGTCCAATTATTTCTTTCCTCAACAGAGTCGATCCGTCTGCAACGGGTTGTTCCCAGGAGATTTCCCCTCTCCTCTGTGACGGCCTGCTCTGTCCTTTTCAATTCAATCAAGTGGCAGTCCACATCATCCATATCATCCCCAACAGCGGCACTAGCTCATCCAAATTCAACCACGTAGGTTCTTTAAATTTCATATATGTCCTATTCTGGACAACCTGAAAAAGTGTCTAGAAAACCTTTGACGTTACTTGTACCCGAATCAATGGTGTTTCAAGTGCCGTCAAAGGGGGGCTACTATAGATACCCTATTATGGACTGTCCAGATTGGTTTACTTATGGTCTTTTGATTCCCCAATGATGATTACAGTCAAGAACATTTCGAGGTTATCGGTGTGTTTGTACTTTGAGCGTCCTGAACCTCATTCAAACCTTTGTTGAGCCTTGTCCAGACCCTTCAAGCCAGAACCAAATGGCATCAGCAAAACCATACTTGCTTACACCAGTACTATGCTGGCGTGCGCCGGTCAACTGCCACGTGTCAGTCATCGACCGTTGACTCAGTTACCACCAGTGCACATAGGTATAATGCCGGCGTATGCCAGTCAAAAGTCAGTCAAATATCACTATTCAACCACGTGCTCGAGACTTTTGTGGCCACCCTGATGTAGTCTACAGTCCCCTAATGATTACCATTGTGCAGCTGGCTCCCCCTCTCTCCTACACCACTTTTCAACCCAAGTCCCATGCATTTAATGCATGGAGGCTCCTCTCCTTAACCTAAACACCCCTTAACCCAACTAATTAGCCCTCTTCTCAGTCCACTCCTGAACTATAAATACCCCCCTTGCATTTATATGCAAGGGGTTCATAAGGTTAAGATATCATAAAGTGCATTCAAGCCCTTTCTCTCTTTGCTCTTGCTTTCTCACTTCTCCCATCTGTTGGAAGAGGAAGCAAGCACCTCTCCATACACTCACCACACCCCCACACTTATCATCCATCCCTTAAACTTCAAGTTCAAAGCTCAAGCTTTCCATCAAACTTCAACATAGAAGGTATACCACCTTTTATTCTGCAACCTGTTCTGACCCCTGAGGGGTGTTAGCAGGGTCAAGGCTGGTAATCAATACCAGTCCTGACCCTAAAGCTGGTAGCATTTCAAGGATCGAGTATGGTCATCATTGGCGCATGCCAGTGATAATGAGCCGTACGCCAGTTATGGTGATACGTGCAATACCGGTGTGGGGATCATTGATCATCCGTCTTTCTGCTTTCTTTTCACTTTATCACCTTTCATCATGATAAGATCCAGTTTACTGCTTTCTGTAGTTTAAGAGTTGTATAGTTATCATCTGTCATTTCTATTTTAGAAGGCCTCTGAGATCCTTCTGGCCGTGTTCCAGAGCCCAAATCATGTAGAGCCAAGCACTGACCAAGTAGTGTAACTGGTGTACGGGGTCTTTGGACTGGTGTATGACAGTTTAAATGGGTCCAGTGGCTGGCCCTTGCATGTCAGCTAATTTGGGGCTCTGTTTATTTCCCCACACTGTTTATGGGGTGTGTTTGTCTATTTTGTTTCCTTAGGTTCATTTATGTCGTATGTAACCATACATATGCTGCTATACTAACTGTGTGGTTTGTCCTGGGTGTGTATTGGTCCTTCCAAAGCCCAAAGGGTTGAGAAACAGGAGCTGTGAGTTTAGATTCACCGGCGCACGCCAGTATACCTGTGGCGCACGCAAGTAGTCCCTGTATGCAATGGCCTGGCCAGTGCATACAGCCCCCCCTTGCGTGCCTCATTCTGGGATAGCGTGCTCCAGTTTGTTTAAAATGCTCATAGGTGCTTGTTCTCAATCTATTATCATTTGTTTCAAACAAATCATCCATCACATTTCTACCATGTAAATGTAACCTGCTACGGTTTTAATCCTCTTTAATTGTTCCCCCCACCCTAGCTGGCTAAAAAATGATCAATGAGAGAAAAATGCAAACGTTTTTACGAAATGCCCGAGTAGAGATCGATCTCTGGATTGGGCGAGAGGGGTGCCATAAAACCCTTTCCTTCTCGTAACCTGACTCCCGAACCTCAGATATCGAAGGTGACGACGGTCCAGTCTACAAGCCCTTTTTTTTTCAATCAAACAACGTAGCAAAATGTTTCAAGTTCGGTTCCTTGGGTGCATACCGCAAAACCCGAGTGGCGACACTGAATTGTAAGGGTTTCGCCACGCTTCCCAAAAAGGGCGCACCCGATTTTTAAACAGAAAAACAAAATTTTCGGGGCGTGTGCCCACAGTCACCTCTCAATACGATATCCCATAAAATATTTTTTGGCTGAAGAAAAAGAGCATCAAAACTAGTATAATACTTTTAAAACATGTTGCAATAGGTAGGTTTCATGCTTGGTTCCACACAAGTTACACCAAAAACAAAAGCGTGTTACATGCAACAAGGGTTAATCCTTTGTTAGGGAAGACATCAAGGAAGTTCAGCAAAGAATACAAGACAATCTATTTACGGCCCCGTTATTGAATTTGTCTAGGTTCCCTATACAGAGACACAGAAATTAGATAAATTATGATTAGTGTCTTATTGGATGTGTTTACCATTAAGATATGAAATTCAATGTCATGACACTACATGATGGCTTCGCTTTGCCTTTTAGATGCGCTAAAGTATCTTAACTCCATTGTGGCCATCCATTCTTATACACTGGCATGTCGCATGTGGAGCTTTCTTAAATTTCTTCTCCAAATTATCTTATAATTCTAACCAGTCCAATGATACTTCTACTATACACAATTTTTGTTTTTACTTGGTAGACTCAAGAAGATTGTAAATATATTATATCTGAATGATATTTGGTTTTTTCTTTATCATGGGACTATATCCCATTTCTGTTAACACTGCGACTAATTTTATTGGAAAAACAGGTAAGTGAAGAAGTGGAGCGTGCTTTGACAAAATTAGGCCATGATAAACTAGCTGGAAGTTTGTATATTTAGGGCCTGCTTTAACATTCTTTTTTGTAATTTATGATGACCTTAATGTGAGATTGTATGCTTCGTACGTGAGGACCTCATGGTCTCAAACAGAATTGACTACTTTTATCCATAAGGTTTTTACTTAATTGTCTACGTCTTAATCTTGACCCTATAAATCTTCCCGTTGGAAAGTCATTGAGCGCATTTTCTCTGATAGGTCCTCACCACCAAGAATACAAGGCCCAGAAGGAAAAAACTTGGAGTGAAACTTTAAAACAATGATGCCACCTCACCTCTTCACAGGAGGAAAGGTTGAGGGAGAGCTAGGAGCAGCAGTCCCTTGGCCTTGACCATTCTCCTGGGAAAAAAGAACCGCCGAATTCTGACATTCCAGCCAATCCATAATCCAATGAAGCCATTCCTGCCATTGAATCAGACCTCATGAATGGGAATTCACTCAACTGAGAGTTTGAAGGGAGATGGTTTTTCATTTGGCATTGTGGGATTGATTCGGAGGGAGATGTGTTGCTGCTTTGTGACTGGATTTTGGTCTGATGTAGTCTCAAATGAGGCTCTTGTTCCGTGGTTTCTAATTGATAGAGAGTTTAGAACTTTGCCATCGTATTCAATAACTTGGTTCCAATTCTCGTACGCTGTTTTCACTAGTGAATCCACTGAAACCTGTACACAGAAAACAAAGGAGTTAGGCTATATTTTGTGTATAGTGAATGAGTCAAATCTTTATCATGTTTATAGATTTCACATAATCAGACTAGGAACAAAAGTCTAATTCCCATACCACTCGAACTAGTGTGGCTTACTAGTCATAAAAATCTGGTTCAAGTGTTGACATAATTTGAAATCATTTTCTTTCTTTGTGAATGAACTTGAAATCATTTTCTTTCTTGTGAATGAACATGAAATCATTTCAGTGGTAATGTCTATATAAGTAGTTCTACTACATGCAGAGAACACATGGAAGTAGTTGAACTTGAAATCATTTTTCCTCACTCAGACGTTTTGATTGTGCGTAAGCGAGTCCAGAGGGAAGAACTGTCCATTCGCAATAAGGCCTCTAAGCTCATAGATATCATTGAAGACAGCGCCCATGCTATTTGTTCCATCTGAATAGTATACATAAAGCTTCTCACCCAAAACGCACATTTTTGCATGCTCCACAGTATTATCCCACATCCTATTGGACATTCCACTTCCAGGAATCTGCAATATGTTCATCAGATGAGAGAGAGAGAGAGAGAGAGAGA
Source organism: Rhododendron ovatum (assembly GCA_019656835.1). NCBI lineage: Eukaryota > Viridiplantae > Streptophyta > Magnoliopsida > Ericales > Ericaceae > Rhododendron > Rhododendron ovatum. Next base: position 31,531,173 of record CM033802.1, read on the forward strand.
GCGAGAGAGAGTTAAGCAATCATTCCTCCAGGGTAACAACGATACCTAATTCAACACCAAAGGTAAAGAGAACATTGAAAAGGCAGAAAACGAGATAAAATTGAAACCCTTAACATTTCTCAGTCTCTGTGGATCCCTAACAAGAAGCCTGAGGAAATTTTCGACAGTTACGATATCAGCCTTTATCAACTTTTTGTGCAGCGCTCCATCCTTTGCTATTCTATCCGATCTCCAAACTTCATCTTGCAAAGCAGGCGGGTAATGTTTCTGTACACTACAATACAAAAAAACAGTTCACCAACTTGAAAGCCAAAATATCAACATCAGGATTGATCAAGAAAGGGACTTTAGTAACTAAATTCTTTAACAAGTAATGTTAAGCCATTCGAGTCTCTTCTGCCCATTTTACTACATCGGAGTTTTTTTTTTGGCTGGTTTCACTTAAAGTGAAACATGCCACCATTATACCAGGAATATCATGATTCAGGGTTCTTAAACACTACTCCTTACACAAGTGCATGCTAAAGAGAACTAACATTAACGGTAGGCTTAAAAGCCGGACATCTCAAGCTTGACTCCCCACAAACTACTACAATGCGATTAGCTGACAATCACATGCTTCCTAAAGGATTTGTAACAATCCAAGATGGATTAGGGAACAATGCCAATTTGAAGTGTTCTTGTACAACTGTTCATGTGAAAATAAGCAACAGAACACATGAGGAACAATAGGTGCTTTGTTGATCTTCCTCTACTCAAGTCGTGCCACATGAATTACCCTTCAAAGATTTGGACCTAACATGGGTCCAAACACCCAAAAAAGAGTGGTTTTCAAACTGAAAGAACTCACATTCACCCCTATGATCTTTCACTGCAAAAGCCTCGGTTTTAGCTTCACGAACACGAACCTCCTTAAAATCTCCAGTGGCAACCTTTAGACCAAGCCTAAACTTTCTGCTCCTTGTCCAGCTCGAATTGTCAGTGAAAGTTATATCTCCCAAAGTGCCCACACCTTCCTTGAGAATTACCAACCAATGTCCCACATATATAAGTTAGGAAAATAAAACTTTATCCTCGAGTATTTTGGTGCTATTATATTTGGTTACATTTTTGTGGCACTAAAAAGGTAACTCGCAAATATGAGGGTAACAAAAGATAAAGTATGATGATTGCATGAAAGATATGAAAAAAATGAAGGCCATGGAAAGAAATGTATTTCTCCCAGAAAAATTCCCTGCCCCAAAACAACCAAGCAAAAGGATTAAAAAAAGAAAACAAAAGGAGGGGAAAAAGAAGAATCTATACTTTATGCTTCCATAATGATATCTAGTAAATCAGTTAATTTTATTTCAGTTGGAATCTTTTCCAATATGTTCCGTCCATATGAAATTAAATTTTTTTTAATTTGAAGTATAATAATTTTAAATATTTCTTTTGCTCACATACCAAACATTAAAAGTACTTCTATACTTCGCAAATGCTTCTTTAATCACCAATGCACAAACAACATAAATGAAACTGTGGGGTTTAATCATTGGAGAAGCTCCCAAATCATGGAGAATAGGGATTGAATAAATAAAAGTGAAAGAGCAAGATACCTTAAGAATATGACACCGACAGAGGAAAATGCTAGCAACAAGTGTTGGAGAACTTAGGGATTGATTCAGCAATTTGTCTACGATGAATCACTGTTGTACAACATAGTCACCATAAAAATGCACTTAAAAATACATACATGAACACATAATTACAGATTCAAAGAAAAGACGGAGCAAAATCTCATAAAAACACATAAATTGAGCAATGACAAACAATTGAACAGTTCATAAATATTGTCATACTCTGTTATCAATAGCTGTAAGTATAAGAATGGTACGAAGCTCCACCAAATTCAAAGGAATTAGGCAAGATGTATAGAGAATCAATCTGTGATCATTTTAGAAGCTGCTAGTCTAATCTCAAAACCCCCATCTAAATCAAAATACCCAATGTCTAGAAAACAGCAAAACCACATACACAAATCATTAAAAAAAATATGCATGGCCGATTTGGCTTTTGCTTCGAAAACCCCCATTTAAAATACCTTTTAGACCTAGTAATTCAACTATTCAAGCAAAGAGAACAAGATTGTGAAAAGTTTCTAGCCTTACAACCAAAAGCCCCTTAAAAAATTAGTAGTTAGTTTGGCTTTTACTTTCAGCCACTGAGATTTCCAATGTACGACAGGCAAATACAAAAATGGCGCACCAAAACCTAGGACATGCAAATACAAAAATGACACACCAAAACCCTATGATAGGCAAATACAAAATGGTGCACAAGCAAAATACCCTGATACAGTGAGAACCCTAAACTCGCACAAAAAATGGCATATTGTATAAATATAGAGGGAAAGAGAGATCAAGAGGGGGAGAGACAAATAGGGAGATATATATATATATATAGAGAGAGAGAGAGAGAGAGAGAGAGACAGAGAGAGAGGGAGTGAAAGAGACCTAGAAAGGAGATTGAAGAAGCTTTAACTTCGCCATGGTCGTAAACTAGAGAGAGAGGGAAGGGGGGCCAGACTGAAGAACTCGGGTGTTTTTTTAGTACAAGCTAGTAGAAAAAGAAAATTGAAATATAAAATATAATTAAATTGCATACCATTACCTAATACTACGTCGTTTTATAAGCCCTACTTATGCCTGTAGACACCCCAATTTAGACCTATTAATTATCCTTAATTTGTGGCCTTGAGGCTCCCCAGTGATAAAACGGAATCAAAATAGGACTTGGCTAAAGCTTGAACAATGTTTCTTAGTCTTTTACAAACTAAAACCATCATTTTTCCCAACACCTTGAGGGTAAAATGGGCACAAATTTCAGTGCATAAAATATGTTTGAACGAAACTAATTGGGTTAGAAAGAGGACTCAACAAGCTTTCCAACGCTTCAAAAAACACCCAAAACCGAGTTCGGGAGTGTCCGTGGCGCCCTTCTGAAGTTGGGCAGACACTCTTGAGTGCTCGGGACCATTCCTGAGCGCTCTAGACCACTTCTGAGCGCTCGGGAGCTCTGTCATAGCTTATGATGAGCTTGACCATTGACCATGAATTTTTTATACTTTTCAATTCATTCAAACGTTCAAACCTGGTCTGCCTGAGTATTCAGAAGGTGCAGAAGACTAATGATGCCTTTTTTCCCCCCAAAACATTTTTTACCTTATTTTTTATTTATTTTTCAAAATTCAAACCTATTTTTTACCTCCCCTATATAAACCCCCATATTCTACCTCACAAGAGGCCATGAAAATTCTCTCTCTAACTCCCCCTTGTTTGCCAACCATCCCTATTCTTCATCCCTTCTCAAATATTTTCTAAAAGACTATCATTTTCTCAAATAATTTTCAAAGAAAATCACAAAAAAAAAAAATTCAATCTTGGATTCATCTAAGACTCTATTTGTCACTATTTTCCAGCCATATTAGAGTCGTCATATCCACTAAGAAGTGAAGTTCAAGCTTGTCCAAAAGGTATAAAATTTCATTTTTATACCTAAACCTTTTGGTTTTTCCTGTCGAAGGGAGATCAATGGCTCATACCAGTTCCTCATACTGGTGGTGAGCCACCTGATCTTGGTTTAACAACAAGAGCAAAAGAGGCTACAAAAGTTTTTTAGTCCATTGGTCTCACTCCCGAGCGCTCAGGAGTGCTTTCCCTTTTATTCTTCCTGGTTTGACAATAATCAATGGTAGACGAATTATTTTATTCAGTACTAACATTTGCAAGAGGTGTTGATAGCACTCCCGAGCGCTCGGGACCATTCTTGAGCGCTCAGGAGTGATTCCAGGGGCAAATGTGCATTTTCTGTTATTATTCATTTCATTTCATTTCATTGTTACATACTGTACACCAGCATAGGCATGCACCTTACTTGCTATATTTGCAAATACTTGCTGGTTGCTTAATGAAACAAAACAGTTTTGAAAATCCCGCAAATGTTTAGTAGAGACCGATTCCAAATCAGGCGAAGGGGTGCCATAATAACCTTCCCCTTCGTAACATTGCTTCCGAACCCAATACAATATCTGGTTTTCAAATTCAATCAATCATTTTCAATCAAAACGGTTTCTCAGGCGGCAAACCTTAAACCCGGGTGGCGACGTGGGCTACCACAGCCTCGGGTGAACCGGGGCGACCCAAAAAATAGAAATTTTTTGATTTGAAAAATTGAAGAGTTGCCACCCAGGTTTGGGGTTTGCCACCCGAGAAACCGTTTCATTTGAAAATGATTGCTTTGAATTGAAAACCAGATATTGTTTTGGGTTCGGAAGCCACGTTACGAGGGGGGAAGGTTTTTACGGCACCCCCCTCGCCCGACACGGAGTCGGTCTCCACTCAACATTTGTGGGATTTATTGAAAACATTTTATTTCATGAAGATAGCTAGCATATTCATAAAAACACCAAACAACAGTGTATACATGTGATTGTGTACAAAGTATGCATGAGATATGAGAGATTAAAATGGAAAAGTACTTTAAAATGAAACAACACCACTGAAAGCAATCCTGAGCGCTCAGCAGTGTTCCTGGGCACCTAAAAGTGGCCCTGGGCCCATAGGAATGGTCTTGGGCCCTCAAACAAGCCCTCAGAAGTGATTTTGGGCGCCTATAAATGGTCCTGAGTGCTCAGGAGTGTTTTAGGCTTCCTGTGGTGATCCTGCCCCCCTTGGAATGATGTTGGGCGATCAAAAGTGGTTCTGGGCGCTTAGGAATACACCCATGAAGCTAAAAAAGTTTAATTGAAAAAAACTTTTTGTGATCTCTTTGCTCTTGTTGTTAACCTAAGATCAGGTGGCTCACAACTAGTATGAGGAACTGGTATGAGCCCCTGATCTCCCTCAGAAGTTGGAAAAACATAAACAACTTGGAAAAACCAAGTTTATACATTTTCTTGGCTTGAACTTGACTTCTTGGATGGATTGGGGCTATAATGTGGTTGGAAAATAGTTAGAAATAGAGTCTTAAATGTATCTAAGACTGAAAATATTTTTGTGATTTTCTTGGATTTTTCTTTGAAAATTATTTGAAGATGGAAGTCGAAAAATATTTGAAGATGGTTGAGAACTTTGGTTTCTGAAAATGGGGGAGTGAGAGAGAAATTTCGTGGTCCTTAGTATGTAGAATGAGAAGGGTATTTACAGGGGAGGAGAAAATGTGTTTGAAATTTGAAAATAAAATGAAAATGAAATGGAAAATGGTTTTGGGGGGAAATATCCGATCATGAGATGCCTGCCAGACTTGTATACTCAGGCAGGCTTGACTGTTTGATAGGTTTGAATGCTGAATGTGTTGAATAGACTGAAAAAAGCCATGGTCAATGGTCAATGGTCAAGCTCATCATAAGATGTGACAGAGCTCCCGAGCGCTTAGAAGTGATCTCGAGCGCTCAAGAATGGTCCCGAGCGCTCAGGAGTGGTCCCGAGTGCTCAAGAGTGTCTGCCCAACTTCAGAAGGGCGCCATGGACACTCCCGAACTCGATTTTGGGTGTTTTTCAAAGCGTTGGAAAGCTCGTTGAGTCCTCTTTCTAACCCAATTGGTTTCATTCAAATGTATTTTATATGCTGAAATGTGTGCCCATTTACCCTCAGGGTGTCGGGAAAAATGATGGTTTTGGTTTGTAAAAGACCAAGAAAACATCGTTCAAGCTTTAGCCAAGTCCTGTTTTGATTCTGTTTCATCATTGGGGAGCCTCAAGGCCACAAATTAAGATAAATAATAGGCCCAAATTGGGGTGTCTACAATGTCGACCCATCAACTTTGTCGGTGAACCCCTAAAAAGAAGCACCAAGTGGAAATTGTGGAGCACGGAAACTCGGGCCTAAAAAATTGGACTTCGGTGATGTGATTTGTGTGTTGCCAAATGTGGGCTTTTTGCCGACAACATTTTCTCATCGGTGAAACTACAATTTTGATTGCTAGAAATAGACCCACCAATGGACCCAATTGGATTATTAGTGGCCATTCACCGCCGATGCATTTATCAAAGCGTGTCACCATTCCATACCCAACATCAACTCAATTTTTGGTTCATCGCCATTTGGGTCGCCCTTGCTGCATTTTCTTGTAGTGGTTCGGGGTTTGGCTGCAGCCTGCGTTTGATTTTTCTATAGAAATTTCTATGGCTTCAGGTTGATGCATGGGGCTTTCTAGGGACCATGGGTAAGATCCAAAACACTTAAGATACATAGGAGAAGGTGGTTTAAAGGTTTATCTACCTTAGTTTTGGTTGCACAAGCTTAAAACGCAAACAGAGAATTTTCGGTAAAACGAAGAAGACGACTGGAATAGGGGACTTTGGGGCTGCTTCCTTGTGATTTGTTGATGGGTTTGGAATGCTTGAGGATGGTGTTGGGTGTCCATGGAGAGTAAGAGGGAAGAGGGTATTTATAGAGTGGAGGTTGGGTGGTGGCCAAGTAAAGGAGGAGAGAGAGAGCTACTAGAAAGAGAGAGAGATGGAGTTGCGCTTTAGATTGTGGGCACACGCCCCTAAAATGTGGTTTTTAAAATCGGGTGCGCCCTTTTTGGAAAGCGCGGCGAAATGCTTCGATTCAGAGTCACTACTAAGGCTTTTTGCGGTAAACCACCCAAGGAACCGAACTTGAAACGCTTGCTACGTTTTGATTGGAAAAGGTTTTGTAGACTGGTCCGTTGTCACCTTTTGATATCTAAGGTTCGGGAGCTAGGTTACAAGAGGGGAAGGGTTTTAAGGCATCCCTCTTGCTCAATCTGAAGATTGGTCTCTACTCAGGCATTAATTTTGTAAAATATTTGCGCTTTTCTCGCATTGATCAGTTTGAGCCAATTAGGACGGGCGAACAGTTAAAGGGGATTAAAACTGTAACATGTTGGCAGGATGTGATAAAATAACATGCTTGCTTATTGAAACAATTAAACTAAATTAAAAATAGACTCCTGTGGGAGCTTTAAATAAACTGGAATACACTGACCTGGAGTGATGTGCGTAGGAAGAAACCAGCATGCATTGACCAAGTCACTACATGCTAATTTCACCAGCGTACGCCGCTACTGATCCTGCGTGCGCCAGTAAGCCTAAGCCCACAGTTCTTATTTTCAACCCTCTGGGCTCTGGAAATGACCAGTGCACACTTAGGACAAACCAAGCAGTTTATAAGATAGGAAATATATAGTTATAGATAGTTTAAATGGGCTATAAAGCCACAAAAAGAATAATACACCCCATAAATAGTGTGGGGAACAAAGTAGTGGCCAAGGCCTAGTTGCCATGCAAGGACTAGCCACTGGACTGGGATGGACTGGCGCACGCTGATAGAAGACTACCATATGCCAGTTCTATCCTCTTGTCCGGTGCTTGGCTTTGCACTTTCTGGGTTTTAAGACATATTCAGAAAGACCCAGAGGCATTCCAAAGCAGCAGAAACGAATGTTGAGAAAGTAAAACTATCAATTTTAACTATGGAAAGTAGTAAACTGATTTTTAACATGCTTCACAATGATGAAAATGAAAAGAAAGATAAAACATAGCTAGACACTGATCCCCATGCCAGTACTGCATGTACAGCCACAACTAGCGTACGCGTACTATGGACCAGCGTGCGCCAATTCTAACCACCGTGGCTTTGAAGCCTTGCTAGCATTTGGATCAGGACTGGTATTGATTACCAGCCTTGACGCTGCCAACCCTCTCAGGGATCAAAACAGAGAGTTATAACAAAGGTGATATACCTTTGGTTTTTGAGTATTGGAAGGATGTTTGAGCTTGAGTAGTGGTTTGGATGATGAATGTAGAAGGGAGGGTATATGGAGTGGTGTGTTGCCTGCTTGAGAATGACAAGACAAAGGCTTGAGAGAGTGCAAGAGAGATTGATAACCCTATAACTTGGAAGAACCAACTTGTTACTTGGCAACCAACCTTTTAACCCTTTGCAAGGGGATGCATGGGGGTTATATATAGGAGGATAGGGAGATGTAACTAGCTGAAGGGGGCTAGTTGGCTTGGAGTGTGGGCTTCCCTTTCATTAATGAGAGGGGTGGATGATGGGAGACTTGTGTGAGGGGGTAGGGAACATCCCCCTATTAGCAAATCACTTCCAGAAGAATAACAGTGTATGGGAGTGCCACAAAAGTCTTGTGAAATGGCTGAATAAAGGTGATGGGACTACCTTTGACTAGCGCACACCAGTCACTAACTTGCATGCGCGAGTCCAAGCCTGGTCAACGGTCAAAATTGACCGATGATTGACACATGGCAGTGGACCAGTGCACACTGGTGTGGGACCAGCATATGCAGGTAAGGTTTTGGCTGAGGCTTTTTAGGTTAGGTTTAAGGGGTTCAAAAGGGGTTTAACTCTCAAAGCTCAAACTCGCTAACATTCTCTAGGTGTTTTTGATCTTATTCATCATCAAGGAATCAAATACCGTACGTAAATTAATCCGGGAAGCCCAAAATAGGGTGTCTACAATAGTCCTCCTTTGACGACACTTGGAGCACCATTATCTTGGTACAAGTAACGTCAAAGGTTTCTAGACACCCTTCAAGGCTATCCAGAACAGAGCATACAAGTAATGTAGACACATAAACTTAAAGAACTTGATTTGATGGAATGGACGGAAGATCCGCCGCTTGATGGTCGAATTGACATGAGTGACGGATGGACCATCGCTGATTAAATTGACTTAAGGGATGAGCGGACCATCATTGATTGAACTGACTTAAGGGACGGACAGACCATCATTGATTGAATTGACTTGAGGGACAAGCGGGACGGGGGGGCCGTCGTTGATTACATTGACTTGAGGGACGGGCGGACTGTCGTTGATTGATTTGATAAGAACATGAATTTGGGACAACATGGGTTGCCATTAGGGAGAACTTGGAGACAAAACATTGATTGGGCCATAGGCCCATATACAACCGGCATACGCCAGTGCGACACTGGCGTACACAGCTACTGGTGAAAGGCCTGAGTTTAAATCCGGCCCAGCCTTTTCTTCTCCCTTTTATTCTTGGAAATGAGAGGAAACTGCCATACAGCGGTTTCAAAACTTCCCCTCTCTCTCTCACAATCATCTCTCTTCTTCGTATCTTTCTTTTTCTCCTTTCCTCACTCAAAAACCCACAACCCTTTTCCATATATGATGGAGGAAGGCAGCGGCGACAATGGCGGTGGTGGTGACGAAGGGGTTCGACTGAAAAATGAGGTCGGAAGCTCGAGGTGTCAAATCGACGATCAACCCATACAGGGGTCTTCGACGAGCACTAGTGCAAAGGCTTTGAGCAGCGACGATGGTGACGGAGGCCATGCACAGGAGGTGGAAGATGGCAGTGATCGGCGTACGACGGTGGAGGAAGGGCATCCGCCGGTGGTTTCTGAGACAAGGGGCCATGGGTTAGTCAATTGGATTCACGGGGTGCCGTGGAAGGCCTCGTGATTATTGAAGGGGGCTTCAGTGGGGCCAGCAGTAGTGGTAGTGGTAGTGGCAATGGCGATGGTGATACCCGACCGGAGGCACCGCCGAGAGATCCGACAAGGTGAAAAGACCCAGTGGTTGTGGAGGAGGCATCCGAAGAGGTGCCAATGGAGCAAGTGGAGTTTAGGCCAGCTGTGGGGTCTTCGAGGCATAGGCCCATCACACTGGGCAATTTCACGAAGTATGTGGATGAGGCGGTGCTTGCCTGCTTGCTAGAGGAGAACCCTGAAGTGGTAGCAGCTGTCCTAACTGCTCGAGAAGAAAGGTAGAGGCAGATTGGGTTGGCTCAGGACGAGGAGAGGTTGAGAGCCGAGGCCGAGAGGACTATGGCCGAGGAGCAGGCCTTTGTGAGATAGGCCAAAGCGGCCGAGAGGGCTCAAGAGGAGGTGGCGTGGGTTCAGGAGTCGGCAGTGGAGCTGGCCAGGACTAGAGTGCAGGCGACTCGCCCTCCCTTTGTTATAGAGACGTACACGCCGCCGAAACCGCATGTATTTGTCCCTTTGGGAGTTGACATCTACCTATCTAGACAGGAGAACTATGACCCCGAGCTTGTCTTAAGGGACCCCACGAAGCACCTGGCACTGACTTGGGAGCAGGTATAGCTTTCAATTCTTGCTTTAGCTTCCATTTGACTTATTGTATCTGTATAGACTTATTTTTGAACTGTCTAAGCTTGTAATGCATGTCACTTGAACTATCAAACTTGACTGTTTTGCAGAACCCTTGAATGATATACCTTGAATCAACTTATAATGCCTCGACCTTGAATTTAGAACTTAAATCGACTTTGAATAATTGAACTCAACTTTAGAATGCCTTTGATAATTCAACTTTAATGTAACTTGAAATGACTTGAATCAACTGTAGGATGCTTCGACTTTAGAACTCAACCATAGGATGCCGGAAGTAACTTGAATAGACTGATAAAATGCCTTAGAACTTGATTTGACTAACAACGCCTCGGACAGTATGAATCGACTATAGAATGCCTTGAATAATTTAATGTTCCAACAAAATGCCCTTGATACATGAACTTCGACTGGTAGTATGCCTTGAATACATCGACTGATGATATGTTTTAGGAAAATCGAAAGCGACAATAGGATGCCCTGGAAATTTGGATTGACTAATAGGATACCTTTGAACTACTTGATCGACTGCTTATTGAATTTGATTTGCATGTGCACTGATACATTTCCTTTGTCTTAGCTTTGTTTTGAACAGAGGAAAGTGGCCAACTCGAGAGGGCATGGCGGAGCAGCGAGCTCACTTGACCTGTACAGAGGATTGCCCGAGCGTATGCAGCAGTTGGTGGATGCAGCAGGGTTTGGTCATTTTATCCCTACTTTGACAGCGGCAAAGAATGACCATGTTGTGCTTACTGCTTTGGGTGAAAGATGGCACGACACATCAAACACCTTCTACTTTCCAATTGGGGAGATGACAGTGACCCCATTAGACTTCGCGGCCATTAAGGATCTGAGGGTAGGAGGTGAGCCCATCCCGTTTGATTCGGGGATTCATAAGGATGAGGCGGCACTGAAATGGTTCTTGAGAAGGGTGCCTAAACGGGGAGAAGAGATGGTCAGGTATGAGCAGTTCAGAGACTACCTGAAGAAGATCCCGACTACTAAGCAGGAAGACGAGCCAATGGCGAGGGCCTATCTATTGTACTTGTTCGATACCAGCTTGTACCCAAACAAGCGTGCCATGGAGCACTTGTCTTACTTACCGGCCCTTCGTGACCTGCACACGGCCTCTCGGTATGATTGGGGAGGAGCAGCTTTAGGGGCGTGCTACGGCTTCATGGGAAGGTCACACGGTACAAGAAGGCAGTAGCTGGCTACTGGAGGGTGTGGGAGGTACAAATCCCAACTTTGTAATTCAATTTCAGTCCATACTTGCCTTTTGAAGTGTATAGACTGTATTCTGATGCCTTGCATGTTTGAAAATGTTGCAGTTGTGGGCCTACGAGGTGCGGAAAATGTACCCTCCGGAGAACAAGTGTCGGGACATGAGGATTCTACCGCGTGCGATGATCTGGGGGCCGTCATATAGAGGCAAGAAGAAGTCCAAGGGGAGCCTCCTTACTTTCAGAGTCTACATCGACGAGTTGTCGAGCACTCAGGTAAACAAGAATGTCGCTAGTTGATTTGGCTTACATGCTTTAATGCTGACACTGATGTCCTTTATTTTGGCTTGGAGTGGAACCCGTGGGGTGGTATGGTGCTTGAGCCAGAGTACGTGGCAAGGAGCAGGGCAATGACTGCGAGTCGAGTACTGTTGGTTGTAACAACTCCGATTTTTAGTAAATAAAAATCTCATTGTTTAATTTCTCTTGAATGGCTTTATAATTTTCTTAAAATTTCTAGTAATTCGTCATACTTAGATATGAGACTGCTAAATTATATTTATTGGCTATAGATTCTACTTGACAAGTATAGTTAGATTCTAACCAATTAGTTGGAGAAACCTAATTACCAATTCATCTAGTTACTTTCTCCTAACCCTAGATAAATCTTTACCCATTGGACGATAAATGTTAGGAAAATCTTTATCCATTGGACAATAGAAAACCTAGATTTTCTACCAAAAGTTCTTACTAGATTTTGTTAAAGTACCCATATGTAGTTATATATAGTTATATATACACATGCCTAAAGGACATAGGGTATTACTCTAGTATATATAGTACCTCACACTTTTATCTATTGGTCAATAACTACTAGGAAAATTACTACCCATTGGATAATAGAGATAGTCTTACCAACAAGTATTAGGGTTTATTAAATAAATCATTTCTTAGATTTCCATGTGATGATATACTTATATATATATATGTGTGTGTGTGTGTGTGTGTACCTTATAGATTTAATACCCTAGAGTTCCTAGGTACACTAATACAACATTATAATAAGAATATGTGCCAATTTGGACTATTTTAATAAGGAATTTTGATTTGAAAATCTTCCTAAATTGCACGGTACACACTTATATATATGTATGTGTGTGTGTGTGTGTACTTGGTCTTATACATATATATACTTATATTATTGCAAAAGTACACATGTGTTTATTAGAATAGTTTAATAGAAAAATCTTGAGTTTGAAATCCCATTAGATCACATAGTACCTTAAGTACATTTCTATATAAATGTTTACTTGTACATAGAAGTGTGTGTATATATATATATATATGTGTGTATACTAGTGCTAGGAGAGAGAGAGAGAGGGAGAGTGGCTGAGAGAGAAAGGGAGGGAGAGAGAGAGAAAGAGAGAAGAAGAGAGGGAGATTTGGTTGTACCTTGACTTGATCTTCTATGATCTTTTCCATATATGGTTGTATACTTTCCAAGCAAATCTATCTCCCATTGTCCTTATTTGTACATTTACCAATTTTAAACTTTGTACAACCCCTCCTTTCCTCCACCAATCTTTCCATAATCCAATCCAAAGTATCAAATCTAGCCTTGCATGCCTAAGAACTAGGTAGGAGAACCATGACCTAACCTATCAAGCTTTCAATCAAGCTTGACAAAAGAAAAAAAAGTGAGATATAGAGAGAGAGAGAGATAGAATTCGGATGAGAGAGAGGGAGGGAGAAGCCTTGGCCTATAAATAGCAAGTCATTCCAAGCTTAAACTCACACCTTCACTCCTTGCTTCAACTTTTCTCTAGAATTTCTAAGCTTTCCAAGTTCCAAAGTTTAAGTTTCTTGAGCTTTCTTGAAGTTCTTGAGAGCTACCACCAAACCACCACCAAAAACCACCCCTAGATCTTTAAAGTAGCCTAGTTTAGTTAACAAAGTTGTTTCTAGGAAGAGAAAATTCATCTCTCTTCCTTTCGAAGCTATTCGAAGCCATTATGCCGCCGATTCGCAAAACTGATGACTTATTCTCAAAACCGACCAACCACCAAGAAGTAAGGTAGAATCCCTTGTCCCCTAACTCAACGTATAGCGTAGAACCGTATGTTGAAAAATGGGAAGTCTTTACTCTTTAGTTCAAAGTATAACATAAAATATTCTTAAGTAGACAAGGTTATCTATCGCTTATAATGTTTAGAATGCATGATGGTTAACAAACTCATTTTGCTAATGGTGGTATGAACATGTTGGAATAATCAACTTTTACTTTAGTAAACATGTGTTGTTTTGAATTTCCCACAAAGGAAGAAAGAACGGTTTTTCAAAGATAATACTTATCGTTGATAGAAGTATTCGTATTTTGATCTTTAGATGGTTATGAGCATGTATACATGAATTGCTTACATTACTTGTCTTGTTGTAAAGAATAAGTGATTTTCACTCCAAAGGCGTCCGTACATGTGGCGTTATGCTTTAAGTTTGTGATATGAGCATGATAGAATAATATAGAGTTGGATGATCTTGCTAGTTTAAGTTTCAAGATTTCAATGAATGATTTGTGATTACGTATGTGAAAAGTCCTACCGCAGAGTTGTTGCATGAGAACGAGACACCATAATCGAGAAAGTAAAAACATGACACCTAGGGTGTGGTTAATGAAAAGGCGTATTTTAAAAAGGTGAAATGTTTGGAAACCGCAATGTGGCCGGACTAGCCCATTGTGTGGTGTGTGTTTTGTGTGCCAATGGGAACCCGGTGCGGCGGAATCATTGTGAGGATACTCGGGAGACCGGAACGGCAGAACCAAGGTTGGGTGTGTCAAAACGATTTTGAAATGATGATATGGTTTATGAGAAATGGAAAATGATGACACAATTTACGACGAGTTGCGTAGGAGAAACCCAGAGAATCTTGGACACCAACACTAGTTGAATAATGAATGCGGATGTATCATTGTTAATTGTCGTGTTAGGTATGCATGTTCTATGTGGAAATCATTAGTATTTATGATCTAATGTTCATAAGATAAGAGTTAGTGGGTATGGGTTATTCTATTGAGTGTTGTAGCTCATGGACTTACCTTTTGGTGACCTTGACATATTATATTGGTGGCGACCCCGGTATAATGTGTCAGACCTCATAGATGAAAAGGGTGAGCTGTATACATTGGAGGCCTTCGGAGTCGAGGAGCTTGCTAGGATGGAAGAGCAGGCGGAGCAGTAGTTAGGAACCCTAGTTCCCTCCCTTGTTGGATAAAAGTACACTTGTAAGATTTTGTGGTGTAATAATGAGCCAGATTCACTTTGTTTTTTTTGTAATAAAATGTCTTATTAACGTACCCAGAATTGGGGGCGTTACAGTTGGAGTCAGCTTTCGGGTGGCAATGGTACTTGGGCGACCGGGTGATGAGATAGTCACTTGGTTTGTCTGTGTTCTAGGTCCCTGGACTACTTCTCGTGCTTTGCACACAGGTAGGTATATGTTGGCTGAGCTGCAGCATTTTACTGTTCCGGGGGACCTTTTTGCCTTTTTGAGGCTAGAACGAGATTATGCCATCTACCAGGCAATACTTGGCGGGGCCACTTGGGGTAATGATGCACTAGGCCGTTGTTGGAAAAGTTATGGAAGCCAGGCAAGAGAGGCGAAGCCAAAGCTCGAGGTTGAGAGACATGACAACTCACTTGAGGGAGAGGTCCAGCTATGCAGCGACGACTGGCTTGCCTCTGCTTTCTTGGAGACTGGTAGTGCGTGACGCATAGGGAGAGGCTACAATGATCCAATTTGAACCAGCTAGGACAAAGCCAGCACAAATCACAAGACCGGTAAGACGTAGTTCCAGCTTGTTCCATTCCTTTGTACCATATTTGGACTATATTCTGAACTTTTCCCAAAAATGTATCTCAGATACGAGTAGAGTGGGCGAAGGAGGCTGTCCGCTTGATGCTTGCAATGGAGAAGGAGTTTCACAAGATAGCAAGCGGTACTCCTCTACGATTACAGTATCCACCATTGACTCTAGCTCCTACTTCTGTACAGATGAGAGCTCAGGTATAACCCCAGAAACTTGTTCAATTCTGCTTTTAATATCAAATAACTTGCTTTTGATACTTGATATGCTTGATAGACTAGGTCTTGATTCCTGTTTGCAACACTTAATATATACAATATGCACAATATATACTGACATGTTTGAATAATTTGGCAATGCAGGGACAAGCTAGGGCGGCTCTTAGGAGAAAGATTGTACGACCCCCTCCTCAAAAGAAGATGGCAAGCACCTCTACTAGTCATTCCGCAGCTCAGAGACAAGCAAGCACTTCACGACCAGCGGCAAGCGCGCAGAGAGGTGCATAACGTGCAAATCGCAAGGAGATGCCATATCGCATACAGCTGAGGGTGAGACCAACGTAGAAAGAGCTGGCTCAGAAGAAAACAAAAGGAGCCACGACATCTCAGACTGTAGAGAGCTAGAGTGAGAAGGGGGAGGAAAAGGACAAGGAGAATTCGGCCTTTAGTAGCGGCTCTGACGACTCTGCCGACAACCCCAAATATAAGATGGATCCAATAGAGAGAAATGACGACAAAGAGGAGGACGACGATGACGACGCTGAGGATTTTGATGACTGAGGGCTACCATTACCATTGAGCCTCATTTATTTTATTGTCTTTTGATTCGGGCCTACGCGCCCAAGTAGATAGACTTAATGGCGGGCCGGCGGGCCCTAAACTTAATATTTTAGAGGATGGCTAGGCCTGCGTGCCCTTTTTGACTTTTGGGCAGATGTGCCCCGTTGATATTACTTCTTGCTCGGGCCCGTTGTGCCGCTAAGTACATTGTTCCACCTTTTGTCCATGGATATTGATATATCAGTATATAAAATTGCATCTTCCATTTATTAATTCTCTTTGTAAAGAAAATTGATAAAAGAATGTATAAACCAACCACTAATATCTAACTTGCATTGACAAGTGATCTAAATCGACAAAAGGACACATGTATATGCACAAACTGACCTAGCTTGAAAGAAAAGAATAGAAAAGTCCCAAGATACGATGCGAACCTTTGGACGCATGGAATAAAATGAAATTTTGGGCATTAATGGACCAAAACTCGAAATTTCCTTCAACAGGGGAAACAAAAACTTTTGTAAGGTCAATATAGGTTTATATGACCTATACGAATCGAAGAAAATGAGAAAAGCATTCCGAAATGAGAAATGAACCAAAAAACTAGAAAAAAATGTCGTAAAAATGGACATAAAACACCAAATATGACAAATTTAAGTCCCGGACTAAAACCGACATCCCCGTACAGTCACAATAGGTTCATATAACGTGTACGATATGACAAAACTTGGCAAAAGTCCATAGAACAGATTTCAAGCTTCTGAAACCTTGATTTGAACTTTAATGTGCCGTCGGGGGTCCAAAATTCTTGTTGAGCGCGATATTTAGAATCCGATACTTTGACACTGTCCAAAATATCACTTGTGACTTACTGGAACCATAAAAAGTGCAAAATAGGCCCTGGAACAAAAAATGACCATTCAACGACAGTAGGCTTCCGAAACTGTTTTCTGCTGTATTGGATCGGAGTACGCTGGTCCATAACATGCGTACGACAATCAGGAGAAATCAGCGGATACGCGTACACTAGCCCTTTACGGGCGTACGCCTGTAAACTCTACTTCAGATGCCTTTGTTTGACAATAAATTATCTTCGCATAATATAGATATTACCCAAAGGAGAGTTCCCAAATGATCACTTATAAACCAAGTCCCCAAATTCAAGGATTTACAACATTGGCACTACGGCCCAAATACCATAGTTAGTCAAAGATGGTAGTTTAGAGGTTACATAATATATAAAGTTAAAAGACTTCAAATGAATTTACAATTACATTCTTTCAAAAGATCATACAAGAAATGATAGAAACACTGCTCAATTACGGCTTTTAATAGATGTGAAGTCAAGCATGCACACCATACACTCCGTGTCAAGATCCTTAGGATCTACCTAAAATGATGATAGGTTGAGCTATACTAGCCCAGTAGGAAAATCTCTACAAACTTTATATGCAAATGAGAAGATTTGAACATAAAAGAATGAAGTCTGAGACAATGAACAAGAATGCAACTAACGCAACTTCATGGAGGGAACTCAAGACTCAAGGGGCACTTCACTTGTCATTAATCAATCAATTAACCGCCTTCTATGTGTCCTTATTGACCAAACTCCATCTCGCGCACTTCTACATTAAAGGACTTACATTCCGGGTCTTTACGACCCCATACATCTCCCGTTGATCTGCAATATGAGCTCAAGTAGCTCTTCCTCCATTAACATGCCGAATAGTGAGCTAAAGAAATTTTCTGGGTCTTAGGGCCCCACATGCCTACAATACATTCCGGGTACTCGTGACCCCGTACATCCATTTCACATTCCGGGTGCTCATGACCCTGTACATCCATTTCACATCATTTGCATCGCTTTTAATTTCATCCTATGTATTTCATGACTCTAATTTCAAGAATGTAGATAAGAGTGAGATATCGATGTTAAGCGGACGATTCACACATTAACTCATACTTCCATATTGTTCCCAAACTCGTTATCTAAATTGATCCCTCGTTCTACATGGCATCAAGTGTAAACTTATCGTATCATGATTTATCCAACTTTCTGTTTAGCAACCAACCTCATCATCACACACGGTGTTTAACAAGTCCACGACGTCTAATTCATCATCCCATAATATTCTTCAATTCACAAACCTCAATATCACACAAAGCAATATATACATCAGATTTGCATCATCATATAAACATGTGTCAAAGCTCCCCATAATCACTCTAATGCATAAACACAATTTGACATTATTTCAGGTTAACTTCCTACTTTGAATTCCCAAGAACAAGGGGCCGAGGACACGAGAGTGACTCAAGCAATCATTGAGATACAAGTAACCATGTTAGGAAGTGGTTTGGAAGTTTCGAGGAGGTATTAGAAGTAATTGGGGGTCCAAACCATGGAAGGAGAAACTTTTTAGAAATTTTTAGTTTGGTACATGTAATAGTTAAGGGCACTACATGTACCCAGCAAACAGAACATAAAATCTGGCTTTTGGTACATGTAGCAGTTAAGGGTGCTACATGTACCCAACAAACAAAAGATACAATCTGAGTTTGGTACTTGTAGTAGTTAAGGGCGCTACATGTACCCAATGAACAAAATCAGAGAAATCTGGGTTTGCTACATGTATCGGGGGTAAACATTGGTACATGTAGCACCTGGATTTTTCAACACAATTTGACTGCTTTTAATGGCAAACACAAGGCTTCCAAACAACGATCCAAAGCAAGTTTTAGACACCGAATCAACTCATAAACATATAGAGAAAGTTAGAAATCCCTACCTCGAGGTTGGAAGCTTCAAACATGAGATCAACGAATGAGCCCTAGCTTCCAAAGCTCCAAAATCCTCCAAGAACAAAGCCAAGCTCAAACTCATGCGATCCAGGGCTCGAATCACGCGTAAGAGATGAATTAAAGGTTGAAGTATGAAGGTGTTGAGGTCGATTGATAGGTTTTTGAGCTCAAAGGAGCAAGAGAGAGAGCCGAAGAGAGAGGGGGAGAGCCGAGAGAGAGATGTGAGGAGATATATATATATATATATATATACAGTAATTTTCAGGTCCACTCACCCGGATTTTCTGATGGTCCGGATTTTTCCTTTCCCGATCGATTTCCGATGATCCGAGCCGCTCAATATGTTCAAAACGTGATTTTAAGGGTACCCGCAAGAAATCAGCAAAAAAAATGATCGGGAAGGGCTTGATCCGAGCAATTTTTTACTGAAATGTTCAATAAAAAACTATTCGGATAAAGCCCTTCCCGATCATTTTTTTTGCTGATTTCTCGCGAGTACCCTTAAAATCACGTTCTAATTACTTTGAGTGGCTCGAATCATCGAAATTCGATCGGGAAATGCGAGGTCCGGATGGTCCAGACCATAAGGCGTCCGGACCTGAAAAGAACTCTATATATATATATATATATATATGGGGTTTCTAATCCCCTACACACACACTCCTCTATATATACTCACACACCCAACAAATTACACTCGCACTCCCTCCAATTACGATTCTAGCATACTAACCCCAAATCAAATCAACTCCACAAATTTCACATTAACCCCAATTTCATATAAGCTTAACAAAAATAACATTGTCCTCAATTTTCAATACCTATCAAACCTTTATATATATATTGAAATTACGAGTCTCTACAGACAAGTCTCCTTTTTGGGGAAATAATGCCTTGTCACTCCTTCCACATGGTTTGAACACGGTTTTGATCCTCAAAATGAATTGTCCTTTCATGCAAAGGTGGCGGGACACCAAGGCATGGGTTTAACTCCAGCACGAGAATCGAGGTTGATATTTTGACGTTTTTGCCTATAAACGGAAGGTGCTAGCAATGTTGAACTCACATTTTCACTTCCCATGTATCCTCAATGGAAAACCCATTCCCAACTTTGATTAAGCCTTGGCTAATAGAATTTTTGTCCATGGATTGGTTGAACTTCCAATCACATGGCCTTGCTTCATTCTGATACCTCAGACATGTGCCACTTCGCCCTAAGCTTCTATGAGCTACTCTTAGGTTTTGGGAGCCTGATGTTCATGTCTTTCGCTTTGGCGATGACGATATGTGCCCGACTATTGAAGAGTTTCAATCCTACCTTCAGAGCTTTGCATCCTATACACTTGTTGTTTCGCCTTATCAAGTGAGCATGCCGGGGTTACTGGCGACTTCACTCAACATTTCTCGAGGGTTGGCCAATACCTTGATCGAAAGATACAGTCCAAACGGTGACTTGGGTAATGATGCTGTGTAAGCCCGATGCCGCTTTGCCCTGGTGATTTGTCTGTTTGCTGCCTACTTGTTGATTCCATCTAATGGGCGGGTCAGTACTCTCTTGGTGAGCATTGCTACACAAATGAGGGTTCGAAAGAACGTGGTGCACCTAGTCCTTGCGAAGACGCTATTGGGCTTAGATCTGATAAGCACTGGTCAGACCAATGTCTTCAGCGGCAGTCCACTTCTTCTTCAAGTAAACTCGCTCAGCTCACCTTTTTTCCAGTTTTCACACTTTCTCATTTTACCTCGACACTCGGCCTAGGTTGCTTCTAGTTTCTTGCTTGTTTTCTCGCTCAAGTCTTTCTGGTTTCTTACTTGTCTTTTTGGTCATGTAGTTGTGGCTTTCGGACAAGATCGAATTGCTTTATCCTCTAAAGGTAGGCTAGAACCTCTTTCCATGCAGGATTCATCAAAGGCAAATGAGGTTTTTCGAGATGGACTTGGAAGGCAGGTACGAATTCCTAAGGCACATGCAGCCTGATGAGATCGCCTAGAGGTGTCCTTGGTTGGATCTGGTTGACAAGACTACTCACTTCGATGGATTTGATAGGATGGTGATTGCTGGATTGATTTAGTTCACCTTCTACATTACTGGTCGTATCCTCCACTAGCTAGGCATTTGTCAAGGGAACAACCGTATCAGTAATGAGAACTTCCATCTTCCCAACTTCAATGCTAGACATTTAATGGATACCAAAAATGTTGGAGTCTTAGAGATATTTAAGCAGCAGATCCAGATTTCAACCCAACGCTAATGAGTCGGTATAAAAGACGGTTGCAAGTAGAGATATGAGGAAGACAAAATATTGACTGACTCTGGAGCTGACTTTGCTATACTTGGAATAAACTGTGAGCCGTTAGGCTTCTCTAGCATTTTATTATTTTTTTTCATGCTTCAAATGTTTTCAGGCTTTTATACTCAGCTTGTATATTAGAAATAGTAGTTTGCAATAAAATTGAAAGACGAAGGGTTTCCCGCTTCTAATTCTTCAATGAAACTTGACTTGCTCTCGACCTTCTTGACCTTTGATATGTACCAAAATGTTAACCATGGGTTGAATTGAAAGATTGTGACCTAATCTCGAAGAGAGATTGCCTACGTATCCCTTTTCAAGGAATTAGGTTAGCACATAATTCAGGCCAAGGTTCACTCGTGTGTTTTACTTCTACTTTTACGCTCTAACTTTTGCCTAGAACTGCCTTTTCATATTTTTGGTCCAGCGAGTTTTCGACTGTTTGCCCTTTTTTTTTTTGCCTAGACCACCTTCTTAGGTTTTCGGTCTAGCAAGCTGCTCTAACTTTTGCTCGGAACTGCCCACCCTTGTGGTTTTCGGTCCAACGAGCATCTCTCAGGGATAGTAACGCTTGAGTTGATCTAGGTTGACCAAGGTATTGAATTCATTGCCATCGAGATTGATGAGCTTAGAAGCACCCCCAGATAAGATGGTCTTGATAATGTGAGGTTCGAAACGCTTTGGTCAGAATTTTCCGCGGGGATCAAACACTGGAGCACAGATTTCCTTGGTTACCATATCCCCTTCAATCAAGTGCTAAAGTCAGTTGCTCGTGCCAATCCCTTGCAGACTCAATGGTCTTCTTGATGATCACTTCGAACATTCTTGTTTGCGGCCTCGATTGCGCCATTTGTTTGTGGATGATAGACTATTGAATGATGGATCTGGATCTTGAATTCTTCGAATAGCTCTAAAACCCTACCTTTGAAATGAGACCCATTTTCGGATACAAATGCATGTGGGACACCATATCGGTAGATGATGTTCTTTCGAATAAATCGAGCAACTTGAACCATTGTCAAGGTTTTGTAAGACTCAGCTTCGACCCATTTGGTGAAGTAATCTATCGCCACTAGTATGAATTTGTGACCATTCAAAGCAGAAGGTCTAACCATACCAATAACGTCGATGCCCCAGATGGAGAAGGGCCAAGGCGAAGTCATGCCATACAGATTTGATGGAGGAAGATGCTGCAGGTTGGCATGAATTTGACACTTATGACATAGTCGATGCATTGAGACTCCATAGTAGACCAATAGTAGTCCTGCCTTAGGATCTTCCTAGCTAGCATGACACCACTGATATGAGGACCGTAGACTCCTTCATGAATTTCCTGCATTATCCTTACTGCCTCAGCACCGTTGACACATAGGTCGTGCATTCCACAATGAGACCTCCGGTACAGCTTTCCCCCACAAATGATCGATGGTGTTGACATACTCATATATGGGCAAGTCCTTTTGTTTGATCACGATTGGTCGCAGCTTGACTCCAGTTGGAAGCTCAAACGTGGAATATGGGTGAAAGTCACCTTATTGAAGCGAGGAATCAGTTCTTTCAAATATTGGTGATAAGGCTTCAATTTTTCCTCATGAACTTTCCAATCTCCATTGGCTTGAGAGACTATCAGGTTTGAATCTCCGATTACTACAAGCTTTTCGACTTCAAGAGCAACTGCAGCCTCCATTCCAACAATGCAAGCCTCATGCTCAGCTTGGTTATTCGTGACATCGAAATTTAACTTGAAAGCAAACAGAATTTGAGTACTAGCAGACATGATCTACAACACCCCAATCTCAAATCCTTTCTGGTTAGCGGCACCATCAAAATAGAGCGTTCAAGCCTCCTCAACCACCGTTAAAACCTCCTCATCAGGGAAAGTGAAATCGACATCCTCCAGTTCATCGATCGGGTGATCGGCCAGAAATTCTATCACGGCATGTCCTTCCACATATTTTCTTGTGACGTATTGGAGATCGAACTCCGCCAGCAAAAGCAACCAATGTGCTAGCTTATGAGTAAGTGCAAGTTTCTCTAACAAATACTTGATAGGATCCATCTGAGAAATCAGTCTCACCGAATAAGCCAACATGTAATGCCTTAGCTTTTTGGAGGCCCAAACAAGCGCCCAACACGCCTTTTCCAAAGGAGAATAGCGCTCCTATAGACACCCCAATCTAGGCTTCCAGATTAGTTTACTTACGGTATTTGATTCCCCAATGATGAAACGGATCCAGAACACCCAAGGAATGTCGGGTGTTTGAGCTTTGAGTGTTTGCAAAACCCTTGAACCTAATCTAGCTGAAGCCACTTCAAAACCCAAAAACCCTATTGGCACACGTTGGTTGATAGCATGCGCGCACAGATCAACTTGACAGGTGCTGGTCAATGGTCAAAGCTTGACTGTTGACCAACGCGTCAGTACATGGTACACGCGCGTGTTACTTCCAAACCCGCGCGCGTGGGTCAAGCTGCCAAGTGTGGTCAACAGTCAAAGCTTGACCATTGACCCACATGCACCAGGGCGTAGCACGCATGCCAGAGCGCAATGCGCGGGCGCCAATCCAAAATCTGTCCCCATCACCTTTATGGGTTGGTAAGCTTAACCACCAAGTAACCCTCAGCCAGCCTCGTGGACTGGCTGAGCTCCTCTCTTGCGAAATATTTTCCTTCCTCTCTCCCTTTGTATACCCCTCATGGTTCTTCAATTAAAGAGGTTCAAAAAAAAAAAAAAAAGAAAAGGATACAAACTTCAAAAGGGTTACACCCACCCTTGTTTCTTCTATCACTCATACCCCCTCAAGAACATAGCTTGTTCTTCCACCTCAATCAAGCCTCAAACCTCAAAGCTTAAGTACTCTTTCAAACTCAATCTAGGTATAGCATGCCTACTATTTTCTGTTCTGATCCCTGAAGGGGGCTGGCAGGGTCAAGGTAGGTAATCAATACCATGCTCTAACCCTAAAGCTGGCAAGGTTTCAAAAACCATCGTGGTAGGAACTAGCGCGCGCAGGTCGTCTGTACGTGCACACCACTATGTGGCTGCATGCGCAGGTCTGCATGGGGTTTGGTGTCCTACTGTTTATGCTTTACTTTGTATATATCACTGTTAAGCCTGCTAGTAACCAATTTATTATTTTCCTTCGTTAGAACTGTTAGTTGTATTCCAATATGCATGTCTGTTGCTGTGGAGTACCCCTAGGATCTTTTTTGGACATGTACCAGAACCCAGAAACATGTAAACCAAACACTGGTTAAATGGCTAAGACACGCGCCCGCCAGGGCACAACACACTCGCGCCGGAATGCCATACTCACGCGCCAGTTTGTCTCTGACCAGTGAGTGGCCTTATATGGGTAACTTGGCCTTAGGCCGTTGTTTTGTCCCCACATTGTTTATGGGGTATTTTGTTTATTTATAGGGCTTTTCAACCTTTAAATTGTATATTATAACTGCTTGGTTTGTCCTGGGTGTGCACTGGTCCTTCCAGAGCCTAGAGAGTTTGAAAGTTTGAAAATAAGAGCTGTGGGCTTAGGCTTACTGGCGCGCGCAGGTTGTGTAGTAGTGCACACAGGTGTGATCAGCATGCAGTGACTTGATCACTACATGCTGGTTTTCACCTGCGCACGTCACTCCAAAACAACAGCCTTCCAATCTGTTTAAACTCCCACAGGAGTCTGTTTTCATCCTATACTAACTGCTTTCGCATCCATGATATCAATTACATCTTGCAAATCGTGTTACAGCTTTAATCCCCATTAAACTGTTGCCAACCCTACTTGGCTAAATAATTGATTAAACAAACAGAATCGCAATCATTTTCTCAAAAATGCCTAAAATCGATCTTCGGATTGGGTGGGAGGGGTTCCTTAAAACCCTTTCCCTCTCGTAACCTGGCTCCTGAATCCAGATATGGTTATGATGGACTGGTGCTTTCATTTTTCAAATCAAACAGGTCGGCAGGTGCTTCGAAATACGATTTCTTAGGTGTCGGACCTTCAAACCCAAGTGGAGACTCTATATTCCGAGCGCTTGCCATCCGCGGTCGCGCTCCCTTGATTATGGGCCCTACTTTAGGAAGGAACGGAATCCTTCCTAAGGGCATGCTGCCCATAGTGGCGACTCTGCTGGGGAATGATAGTACCAATATTAATCTATACTTAGAGTTTAATACACTTATGAACAATCTTTTAAAAGTCTGTCAAAATGGTGAGCTTTGCACTCCCTAAGGTTGGAATGGTGATTCAACAGGACCTCGTGTCTGGCCAATCCGATCTGAGACTTTTTTGATTGATCACTTGTGTAGTTTCCTCTAAAGATGGACTAAATAAAGTGAGCCAAATTTTAAAAAGCATTTTGCAAATTTGCAATTATGTTCCATTAATCAACTTTTTAGCATTCTCATTTGCATCGATATTGGATAGCTGCGTTGGAGCATTTTGGCAAGCTGGCACGGTTTACCGGAGCCCGGGGACCCCGAATGCCCAACAACCTTCGACGATGATAAGTCATTCTACTGTTCGACTGTTGCTCTGTGGTTACACGGGCAGCGAGAGGTATATCTTGGCTTTAGTCCGAGGAACCCCCTCAAACCAAAATCGGCCTTTGCATAAACAAAGCATTAAAACTCTCCAAACTAAGACAGGTACCTGCAGGGTAAGATCTACTTTCATCTAACCCCCATATGTTGTCTACGTGTTACTACTTTCCCTATCGCATGCACTGTACATACATACCATTTTGAGTAGGAGCATGTTTAGGGCGGCTTCTAGGTTGTCTCTCTTTCGAGTTTGTCTTATGCTTATTAGGACGCTGCCATGACCCGATGAAGAGTCATGCATCTTAATGGTGCATGTTATCAATTTTCAAAGTCCTTAGATCAACGAGACTTTGGGATATCAAACCTTTCTAAACCCTTGTCTAATGCTCAATTGAGGTTTCAAATAGAAAATAAGGAACAATAGAGAGAATGCTGTGATGCTTATACCACATTGGTTATTGTGGGTAGCGTGCCCGAAAAAAAGGGTGGATTGATGAGCGCGCTTCTTTTGGCAGACGAGCGCTCAATTCAGAGTCGCCACTTGGGTTTGAAGGCCTGACACCCAAGGAACCGAACTTGAAACGCTCGCTGCACTGTTTAATTTTTGAAAAAGGTGAAGGCACCAGTCCGTCATAACCATATCTGGGTTCGGGAGCCAGGTTACGAGAGGGGAAGGGTTTTAAGGCAACCCTCTTGCCCAATCCAGAGATCGGTCTCTACTTAGGCATTTGCAAAAACGTTTGCGATTCTGTTTGATTAATCAATTCTTTAGCCATTTAGGGCGGGGAACAGTTTAATGGGGATTAAAATTGTAACAGTTTGTAGGATGTGATAGATAGCTTGGATGAGCAGTTAATATAGGATGAGAACAGATTGCTGTGGGAGTTTAAATAAACTGGGAAGCCCCGGTTTTGGAGTGATGTGCGCAGGAAGAAACCAGCATGCACTGAACAAGTCACTGCATGCTGTTTACTCCTATGCGCGAAACTTCAAGACATGCACGCGCCAGTGAGCTCAAACCCACAGCTCTTATTCTCAAACCCTTTGAGCTCTAGAAGGACCAGTTCACACCCAGGACAAATCAAGGAGTTTATAGGTAATATAATATACAGTTCTAAGCAATGTTTAAAGGCTAAAAAGCCCTACACACTAACAAAACACCCCATAAACAGTGTGGGGACAAAATAATGGCCTAAGGTCGAGCTACCTGTGCAAGGCCACTCACTAGTCAGAGGCAGACTATCGCACGACTATGGCACTCCATCGCGCGATGGTGCACTCTGAAGCGCGAGGATGCGCTCTGGCGCGCGATGCTCCCACCATAGCGCACGATGGTCTAAGCCTTTTAACCAATGTTTGGTTTACACGTTTCTGGGTTCTGGGATAGGTCCAGAATGATCCCAGTGGTACTCCAAAATAGCAGAAACACATATTGAACTAAGACTAACAATTTTAACAAAGGAAAGTAGTAAACTGGTTGTTAACATGCTTTATAGTGATCTATATGTAAATAAATACACAAAAACAGCAAGAAACCAATCCCCATGCGGACCATAGCGCGCTCACTGAAACAGTCGCGCGCGTGAGTGGTTCCATCGCACGCTGGTTCTTGCCTTGATGGTTTTTAAAACCTTGCCAACTTTAGGACCAGGATTGGTATTGATTACCAGCCTTGACCCTGCCAGCCCTTTCTCAGCGATCAGAATAGTGAGCAATATGTATTTTATACCTTTGCTTGATTGTTTGAAAATGGATTGGACAAGTAGGTAGTGGTGGCAAAATGAGTGTATGGAAGTGGATTGAATGAGAGAATATTAAGAGTATTCTTTGCAAAAATCAAGTAAAAAGGCCACACAAGCCCTAATACTCTTAATATTCTCTCATTCAATCCACTTCCATACGCTCATTTTGCCACCATTACCTACTTTTCCAAGCCATTTTCAAACAATCAAGCAAAGGTATAAAATACATATTGCTCACTGTTCTGATCGCTGAGCGAGGGCTGGCAGGGCCAAGGCTGGTAATCAATACCAGTCCTGGTCCTAAAGCTGGCAAGGTTTTATAAATCGTCAAGGCAAGAACCACTGATCGACGGAGCCACTCACGCGCGCGACTGTTTTAGTCAGCGCGCGATGGTTTGCGTGGGGATTGGTTTCTTGCTATTTTTTTGTATTTATTTACATATAGATCACTATTAAGCATGTTAACGACTAGTTTACTACTTTTCTTTGTTAGAATTGTTAGTCTTAGTTCAATATGTGTTTCTGTTGTTTTGGAGAACCACTGGGTTCATTCTGGACCTATCCCAGAACCTAGAAACGTGTAAACCAAACACTGGTTAAAAGGCTCAGACCATCGCGCGACAGGGCGCGAGCATCGCGTGCCAGAGCGCACCATCGCGCGATAGAGTGCCATAGTCACGCGATAGTCTGCCTCCGACCAATGAGTGGCCTTGCACAGGTAGCTCGACCTTAGGCCATTATTTTTTCCCTACACTGTTTATGGGGTGTTTTGTTAGTTTGTAGGGCTTTTTAGCCTTTAAACATTGCTTAGAACTGTATATTATGTTGCCTATAAACTGCTTGGTTTGTCCTGGGTGTGCATTGGTCCTTCTAGGGCCCAGAGGGTTTGAGAATAAAAGCTGTGGGTTTGAGCTCACTTGCGCGCGCGTGTCTTAGAGTTTCGCGCAGAAGTAAACAGCATGCAGTGACTTGTTCAGTGCATGCTGGTTTCTTCCTGCGCACATCACTCCAAAACATGGGCTTCCCAGTTTGTTTAAACTCCCACAACAGTCTATTCTCATCCTATACTAACTGCTCATCCATGCTATCAATCACATCTTGCAAACTGTTACAGTTTTAATCCCCATTAAACTGTTCCCCACCCTAAATGGCTAAAGAATTGATTAATCAAACAGAATCGCAAACGTTTTTGCAAATGCCTAAGTAGAGACCGATCTTCGGATTGGGCGAGAGGGGTGCCTTAAAACCCTTCCCCTCTCGTAACTTGGCTCCCGAACCCAGATATGGTTATGATGGACTGGTGCCTTCACCTTTTTCAAAAATCAAACATCGCAGCGAGCGTTTCAAGTTTGGTTTCTTGGGTGTCGGACCTTCAAACCCAAGTGACGACTTTGAATTGAGCGCTCGTCTGCCAAAAGAAGCGCGCTCATCGATCCACCCTTTTTTCGGGGCACGCTGCTCACAGTGGCGACTCCGTTGGGGATCGAATCAATATTGGTCTATACTTAGAATTTAATACACTTGAGAACAATCCCACAAAAGTCAGTCAAAATAGTGAGCTTCGCACTGCTACAGAAAGGATTGGTGATTTAACAGGACCTCGTGTCCAGCCATCCTGACTGGGGCTTTTTCGATTGTTCTCTCGCGTAGTTTCTTCTAAGTATTGGTTAATAAATAGAGCCAAATTTGAAAAGCCATTTGCGAATTTACGATTCTGTTTCATTAATCAAATTCTTTAGCATCTTCATATGCATCGATGTGGGATAAGCCTCATTGGATCGTTTTGGCAATTCGACACGGTTTACCAGAGCCCGGGGACCTCGAATGACCAACAATCTCCGACGATGATGAGTCATTCTACTGTTTGACTGTAGCTCTGCGGTTACGCGGGCAGCGAAAGGTATATCTTGGCGCTAGTCTGAGGAACCTGTTACAAGCCAAAACCAACCTTTGCATATACAAAGTATTAGAACTCTCCAAACTAGGACAGGTACCTACAGGGTAAGATCTACTTGCATATAACCCCATATACTGTCTACGTGTTATTGCTTTCCCTATTGCGTGCCCTGTACATACATACTATTTTGTGTAGGAGCATGTTTAGGGCGGCTTCTAGGTTGTCTCTCTTTTGAGTTTGTCTTATGCTTATTAGGATGCTGCCATGGCCCGATGATGAAGAGTTGTGCATCTCGATAGTGCATGTTATCAATTTTCAAAGTCCTTAGATCAACAAGACTTTAGGAAATCAAGACTTTCTAAGCCCTTGTTTAAATA
Organism: Rhododendron ovatum; assembly: GCA_019656835.1. Taxonomy (NCBI): domain Eukaryota; kingdom Viridiplantae; phylum Streptophyta; class Magnoliopsida; order Ericales; family Ericaceae; genus Rhododendron; species Rhododendron ovatum. The sequence goes on from CM033802.1 coordinate 31,560,811, forward strand.
CCCGATCGAGGTTTCAAACTGAAATGAGGAACAACGGAGAGAATGCCGTGATGCTTATACCACTTCAGTTATCATGTGCAATAATACACCGTTTAGGCTATGGTGCTGTGTCGCCTACGCTGCCCTGGTTAAGGTATCACGTCATCTACACCAAGTTGTTCTAACTCCAAAGTTGAAACTTCGAGAACGGAATAGTCAAAGCCTTAGACTATTTTGACATCTCTTAGTGTTAGTCGATTCAAATAAGGATACACCATTGCAAAGAAATCCGAGGATTTTGGCATCGTCCGAACATCATGAGACAGACTTGTCTGCAGTTGTAGAGTCTAAGAGGACACTGACAACGATGACGTGTACATTGCATTTCTTTTTGCAATTAACTACTGCTGCAGGAACGTCACTGAGCTTTCAATTGCTTTACAATCTAGTTTGGAACCATTGCACTGGATGAGAGAGTACCGGAAGGAAGAACCAAACCTACTTGAGAATGGCAGCATAAACAGAGCTGGCTGAGCTGAAGAAGGCTGTAGAGGAAATGAGCCAAAATATGGACAAACAAATGGTCATGGTCCAAGGGTTGGTTAGCCTCTTTACCTCCATAGCCCCGCGACCAGATATGGGATATGTCAAGGAACCCTCTTAAGCCTGTTACACTCTTGCTGTTGAAATCAAGTTGTGCTCAAAGGACATGTTCAAAGACTTGGCTGAATTTCATGAGGCCAGAACCTACCCAAAGGAGGACATGCTCAATGATGATTTCAACCCCGAGGGCAAAAGAATGCATCCCGTTGATGAGACAATATGGTGCAATTGCAAAGCAAACAAGGGTTCCGCTTTGAATTCTCAATTCATTTGCCGGAACCCACCAAGGACTTTCTCATGCTTCACTGCACCTTTGGCCTCAGTTTATGAGAAGCTCCTCAATGCCGGTTCTATCTAGCCTCTCAATCCAACTCCACTACCCAAAAATCCCCTTGCCAATTTCAAACATAACCTCTACTGCACCTACCATCAAACGCCTGGCCATTCTACCAATGCCTGCTTCTGGCTTCGACATGCCATTCAAGATCTCATCGATTGTGGCATCGTCACAACCCCACCTCCATCAATAGCCGATACTGTCTCCAAATCCTTGCCTCAACCACTCTCACCCTCTGGTTGGTCAGATATCCATCTCCTCCACTCAAATCAACCCGAGCTCCACCATATTCAACCCTAGCCACTACATTGTCCCAGAAAGCCAACCCAAACCAATCTTATCCGTCCCGTTCAAACCGAAGATTAACATGATGGCTATAGATTGGTCAATTGAGGTCTTCATTGCCGACACTTGGATTGGCAATAATGAGGAGCTTGCAAAGGAGCGGACTGAGGGACTGAGGGACTGAGGTCCATTGTTCAAAGGAGCACCAAGTAGGTTTGGTCGAAGAAGCTGAGGAGGCCGGAGAGCTGTTGCTTGGGCCTGATATTCTTTAGATTCTACCTCTCTGTGAGGAAGCCAAGGGTAACTCTAAAAATTGCATTTTCAAATCGCGTCTATTTTGCATTGACACTTTTGAGTCTGAGTCTGACACAGTGTTTGTCAAGTCTAGCTCTGAGTCGGAGGTTGTGCCTCTTGGCCCTCCATGTCATAGCTTCTATTTTCAAATCAAGTCTTTCGCTGTACTTGGCGACCCCGAGGGGCTTTTTGTTTGAATGAATTATCTTACTTCTAAGTACTTCGTTGGCTTTCATATAAACTGTGTCGACCCTGACAACAAAGGGATAGATTTCGATGGGATCATCCCCAAGGAAATGTGCTCCCTCGTCGAAAGGGAAGATGAAAGGCATGCTCAGCCTATTAATTGAAATAGAAGTTTTTAAATAAACTTGAAAGATGAGGTAGACCCCTCCAAATGGTTCAAATTGGTTCAACGCTGTCTCTACAGGAGCATTGCACCCGTTTAGAGAGGCTTGAAGAGTTCATCGTTCATGGCATGACCTCATAAAGACACATCCGACGTTGACCCCAAGATAAAGGACTATCAAATCCCCCTGTTGCCAGGTGCCAAACCATGTAAAGAAAAACTCAGAAGGTTCATCGCCTCATATATACCATGTTCAAGCTTGCATGAACAGCGTTCCACCAAGCACAAGTTAAAACATCCAAAATGGCCCGGACCAGGGCATTTCAGCTGAAGCACTCTGGACCCCGTGCTATCAAAGCCATTTTATTTAGGGGCTACAGCCCAAGATCATCGACCTTGATAGCAACAAATTCAATACATTGGTTAGTATGGATCAATTCAAAAGCCTTTTTCCTTGAGAGAAGCTCGTTGGGCTGATAACCCCAAGGGTGGGCAGTTCCAAGCAAAAGTTAAAGCAAGCCTGCTAGACCCAGAACCTATGAAGGTGGTCTAGGCAAAAGTACATAGGCAATATTTGAAAGCTCGCTAGGCCGAAAACCCGAATGGGCGGTTCTAGGCAAAAGTTAGAGCGTAAAAGGTGAGGTACACGAGTGAACCTTGGCCTGAACTACATTTTGACCTGATTCTCCAGAATGTGGGATACGTAGGCAGTCTCTCTTCAAGACTCGGTCATATTCTATCAACATGGTCCATGGTTGACATTTTTGGTGCACACCAAGGGTCGAGAACAAGACAAGCTTCATCTGTGCAGAAGGGGGAAAACCTTTTGTCTTTCAATTTTATTACAGACTACTACTTCAATTTCAAAGCTGAGCAAAAGCCTTAAAAGATTTTAATTATCAAAAACAAAACGAAATGTAGGCGATGCCTAACGGTTCACAGTTTATTCTAAGTTCAGCAAAGTCTAGTATGAGCAACAGCAGCAGCTTTGCAGTCACACGCACTAGTTCGATACTCATGCACGTTCGTTCAATATGATGCGCGTTGGTCTCAACCCTACGCGTGCTGCTTCAATTCCAGTAGCAAACAGTAGTAGTCGGCTACTGCCTTCGAGTCCTGTTCAAGGGGCTTTTTGCCAAGTTTTGTCATACCGTGTAGACTTAATATGACTGCACGGGGGTGTCGGTTTCAGTCCAGACCTATATGTGTCATCGTTTGCATCTTATGTCCATTTTTGCTACATTTTTCTAGCTTTTCAATCCATACTTGTTTTGGGGTGCTTTTCCCTATTTTTATTCGGTCAATACAAATCGTTGTACAACTATTTGACCTTACATAAGTGTCAGTTTCATCTGTCTAGGACGATATTTGAGTTTTGGCATGTTAATTCCCAAAATTTCATTATTTTCCATGTGTCTAAGGGTCCGTGTTGAATCCTAGGGCTCTTTCTCCCTTTTTGCTTGAGTTAGATGAGTCTGTACATATATGTGTGCCTGTGTCGACTCAGTTCACTTGTCAATGCAAATTAGATAATAGCGGATGGTTTACATGTCAATAAACTGGAAAATGCAATTTTTACATTGCTACCCTAGCTTCTGAAATCCACAAGCTGTAGAAACTTGTGAAAGGCAAAGGCATGTCAACCCAAGGCCAAGCAAAGCATCTATGGGGCTCATCTACCCAAGCATCGAAGAAAGGGCGTGCAGGCCGAATGCCGTTACTATATCAATTGGGCACACTAGCCCGCTCAATGTCTCTTTGTCTGGGTGCACATCTCAGAAGCAAAGAGAGTAAAGTATTGTGGCTTAGTGATAGTCCTTAAGCACCGTTGTCCTCCTAGGAGCCGCCCTTAGCTAGGGTCTGGATTTTCAATTTATGCATTTTGTTAGTATACATCTTTGCATATTGTGTATATCAACTGTTGAAAACAGGAAGGTGGCCAATTTGTGGGAGTTTATGCTTGAATGGTTTTCATCAAGTCTTTGTTTGCTGAAGGATGCGAAGCAATCTCCTGCGGTTTTGTTTCAATTTGTTTAGTGGAGGCAATGACAATCTCCCTAAAACTCAAGACTTTGTTTCCCAAAGGATGTGATGCAATCTCTTGCGATTTTGTTATCGTTGGTTAGCAGAGGCAATGGAAATCTCTCTAACTCACGATTTGTTAACCAAAGGATGCAATGCAATCTCCTATGACTTTGTTATTGTTGGTCAACGGATGCGAAAAAATCTCCCTGAATCCACAATTTGTTTGCCGAAGGATGCGATGCAATCTCCTACGATTTTGTTATCGTTGGTCAGCGGATGCGAAGAAATCTCCCTGAATCCACGACTTGTTTCCCAAAGGATGCGATGCAATCTCCTGCGGAACCAAATCAACAACAGCCGGTCCTGTCCAACCTCCAATGGTTCGATCATTCTGCACACTGATCTTCCCGTCTCCAAATCAACGACAGCCAGTCCTGTCCATTTCTCAACGGCTTGATCATTTAGACTAATGATCTGCCCATCCAATTCAACGTCAGCCGGTCCTGTCCTATCCACGACGGCATGTTCACCCTGAAGTATGATCAGCCAGTCCTGTCCAATTATCAACGGCATGATCATCCTGAAGCATGGCCAACCATATCATTAATAATAATCATCCACATCGTCTGTCTTAGTCCATTCAGCGACAACAATCGGCCACATTGCCCGTCTCAATCCATTCAATGATGACAATCAACCACGTCGTCTGTCTCAGTCCATTCAGCGATGCCTTAGTCATTCAGTGATGTTCAGCCATATCATCAGCGATGATCAGAATATGGTTCGATGGTCCACCCATCCCCAACTAGTTATTCCCCAGGAGAGTCCGCCTTGGCCGGCCTTGACCGACTACCTCTACACCAGTCTAGCTTCACGCGCATCTTTCAACAGCCATGTTGCTCTGTCTCGAATGGTCTTTGATAAGGAGATTGGCTCTGATTCCCAACAGATGGAATTCAACCTGCCTGACACGACCTACCCGTGTTTGTTGGAATGCTTTGTGCTGAGGATAGCTTGATCCCCAGCAACGACGCCCTGTCCTGTCAAAATCAACCATATCCCTTTCAATCCATCAATGACAATCAAACTATCGTCCTCGTTCACTCTTTCAATGGCGATCAGAATATGGTCCGATCAATCCACTACGACGATTAGAATATCATTCGATGGTCCACCCATCCGCAGCTAATTGTTCCCCAGAAGAGTCCACCTCGGCATGCCTCAAACGGCTACCTCTACATCAGTCTAGCTTCAAGTGCATCTCCAGCAGCATTATTGCTCTATCTCAAATAGTCTTTAATAAGGAGATTGGCTCTGATTCCCAGCAGATGGAATTCAATCTGCCTGACACGACCTACTTGTGTTTGTTGGAATGCTTTGTGCCGAGGATAGTTTGATCCCCAGCAATGATGGCCTGTCCTGTCCAAATCTACAGCAATAGCCTGTCCTGTCCAAATTTGATCAACAAGCGGTGATTCACTCGTCCACTTCTACTTCCATCCCCGGCAATGGACCGCCTGTCCATCCCCCCAATCAGGTTCCTTAAGTTTAGAAGTCTACTTTATTAGTATGCTTTGTTATGGATTGCCTTGAGGGGCGTCTAGAATTCTTTGACGTTTCTTGTACCAAGTCGATGGTGCTTCAAGTGCCGTCAAAGTGGGGCTACTATAGACACCCCAATCTGGGCTTCAGATTAGTTTTCTTATGGTATTTGATTCCCCAATGATGAAATGGATCAAGAACACCCTGAGAATGTCGACTATTTAAGCTTTGAGTGTTTGCAAAACCCTTGAACCTAATCTAGCCGAAGCCACTTCAAAAGCCAAAAACCCTACTGGCACGCGTTGGTTGAAAGCCTGCGCACGCAGATCAACTTGACGGGTGTTGGTCAATGGTCCAAGCTTGACCATTGACCAACGCGTGAATAGGTGGTACATGCGCGCGCTGCTCCCAAACACGCGCGCACGGGGGTCAAGCTGCCAGGTGTGGTCAACAATCAAAGCTTGACCATTGACCCACGCATGCGCCAGAGCGCAATGCGTGCGCGCCAGTCCAAAACCTGTCCCCATCACCTTTATGGGTTGGTAAACTTAACCACCAAGTAACCCTCGGCCAGCCTCGTGGATTGGCTGAGCTCCTCTCTTTGCACCATATCTACCTTCCTCTCTCCCTAAATATACCCCCCATGGTTCTTCCACTAAAGGGTTTCAAAAAAAAAAGAGATACAAACTTAAAAATGGTTACACCACCCTTGTTTCTTCTATCACTCATACTTCCTCAAGAACGTATCTTGTTCTTCCACGTCAATCAAGCCTCAAACCTTAAGGCTTAAGTACTCTTTCAAACTCAATCTAGGTATAGCATACCTACTATTTTCTGTTCTGATCACTGAGGGGGGCTGGGAGGGTCAAGGCTGGTAATCAATACCATGATCTAGCCCTAAAGATAGCAAGGTTTCAAAAACCGTTGTGGTAGGAGCCAGCACGCACAGGTCGTCTGTACATGCGCACCACTACGTGGCTATAGGCGCAGGTTTGCGTGGGGTTTGGTATCCTATTGTTTATGCTTTACTTTGTCTAGAACACTGTTAAACATACTAACAACCGGTTTACTGCTTTCCTTTGTTAAAATTGTTAGCTACATTTCAATATGCATATCTGTTGCTGTGGAGTACCCCTGGGATCTTTCTGGACATGTACCAGAATCGACATACATGTAAACAAAACACTGGTTAAATGGCATAGACACGCACGTGATGGTGCAACACGCACACGCTAAAGCGCCATACGAGCGCACCAATTTGTCTCTGACTAGTGAGTGGCCTTGCATGGGTTACTTGGCCTTAGACTGTTGTTTTGTCCCTACATTGTTTATGGGGTATTTTGGTCATTTGTTGGGCTTTTCAGCCTTTAAATTGTATATTACAACTGCTTGGTTTGCCTTGGGTGTGCACTGGTCCTTTCAGAGCCCAGAGGGTTTGAAAATAAGAGATGTGGGCTTAGGCTTACTGGCGCGTGCAGGTCGTGTAGTGGCGCGCTCGGGTGTGATCAGCATGCAGTGACTTGATCAATACATGCTGGTTTCCACCTGTGCACGTCACTCCATAACAATAGCCTTTCAGTTTGTTTAAACTCTCACAGGAGTCTATTTTTATCCTATACTATCTACTTTCACATCCATGCTGTCAATTACATCTTGCAAACCGTGTTACAACTTTAATCCTCATTAAACTGTTCCCCACCCCTACCTGGCTAACGAATTGATTAATCAAACAGAATTGAAAATATTTTCGCAAAAATGACAAAGTAGAGACCGATCTCCGGATTGGGCGAGAGGGGTGCCTTAAAACCCTTCCCCTCTTGTAACCTCGCTCCCGAACCCAGATATGATTATGATGGACTGGTGCTTTCACTTTTTCAAATCAAACAGCATGGCAGGTGCTTCGAAATACGGTTCCTTGGGTGTCAGACCTTCAAACCCGAGTGGCAACTCTGTATTCCGAGCGCTTGCTATCCGCGCTCGCGCTCCCTTGATTATGGGCCCTGCTTTAGGAAGGAATGGAATCCTTCCTAAGGGCATGCTGCCCACAGCTCCTCACTTCCCACCATCTTCTTCCTCAGATAGTAGATATCTTTCTCGACTCTAGTATCCCCTTCTTGTGCTAGCAAACATCCCATAGCTGTCGGAGTTATAGACAGGTACAAGATCAAAGGTTGACCAGGTGTAGGAGGCATCAGCACCGGTGGGTTCTGCAGGTTTTTCTGGATTGACTTGATAGTGGCTTGACACTTATCTATCCATTTGAATGAGACATCCTTCTTGAGCAGACGGAACATTTGCTAGCAAGTTAAAGTCAACTTGGCGATGAATCTGCTTATGAACTGAACCTTGCCCAGAAAGCTTCTCACTCCCTTTACATACTGTGGTGGCTCCATTTCGAGAATTGACTTGATTTTAAAAACCCAACATCTTGCCTGTCGTGACCCCAAATGTGCACTTCTATAGGTTGAGACATACTCAGTACTTGCGGAGTCTCTCGAAGAACTGTCTGATTGCTAGAATGAAATCCCATCATTCCTTTGCCTTAACAATCATACTGTCGACATAGACCTCAATCGTCTTGTGCATAAAGTCATGTAACAAAGTTGTTTAGGCCCACTAAAAGGTGGAGCCACCGTTCTTTAATCTAAATGGCATCATTACGTAGCAGTAGGTACCCCATTCAGTGATGAACGTTGTCTTTTCCTGGTCCTTTGATGCCAAGAAGATTTGGTTGTATCCAGAGAATCCGTTGACGAATGAAAGTAAAGCATGCCCCGCTGTATTGTCCACAAGCACATCGATGTGTGGCAAAAGAAAATTGTTTTTGGGGCTTGCTTTGTTCAAGTTCCTGAAATCGGCGCATACTTGGTTCCTTCCATCCTTCTTAGGAACAGGCATAATGTTGGTAAACCATTTAGGGTACTCTGCGCCCTCAAGAAACCTTTGTCAATCTGCTTGGTGACTTCTTTCTTGATCTTTTGTACCTAGTCTGGCCTCATTCTGCAGAGCTTCTGCTTGACAGGTATAGCTCCAGGCATCAAGGGAATCCAATGCTCCACTATTTCAGGATCAATGCCAGGCATATCATTGTGAGACCATGCAAAGACTTCGAAGAATTCCTTGAGCAGGTCAATCAACGCAGTGCAATCCTCCAGGGACAATGTTGAACCAATTTGCATCATACAGGGGTCATCCTCATCTTTCAAATTTATGGAAATTACTTCTTCTTTTAGAGGATGAGCATGCCTTTCGTCTTCCCTTTCGATGAGGGAATGCAATTTAGTGGGGATGTTCCCATCAAAATCTGTTCCTTCATCATTGGGGTCGACATAGTTTACATAGAAATTAGCAAAATAGTCAGAACCAAGATCATGCATTTCATAAAACCCTTCAGGGTTGCCAAGTACAGTCAACTCAAATTCAAAGTAAAAGTTACGACGTGGAGGGCCAAGAGGCACAAACTCTAACTCTAAGCTAAACTTAGACCCAATCGACTCTGTGTCAGACTCAGACGTGTCGTCAATGCAAGTTAGATGCGGTGTGAAGATGCAATTTTTAATACTACCTTTAGCCTCCATGATGAGAGATGTAGGATCTTTGAGAATGTCAGGCCCAAGCATCAGCACTTCATCCTCTTCAGCATCGCCAACCAAGCCTACTTTGGAGAACAATTGCTGCAAGCTCCCCTAATCAAACGTCTTCACCCAGTCGGTCTTCACTTTGTTCTAAACCAACTGCTTCTTGAACTCCTCTTTAGCCAACTCCTCATCCTCACTATCAAACCAGGTGTCAGTAGAAAAGACCTTGAAACCAAGCAGCCAAGTACGAGTTTTTGGATCCCAAAACGACTCGATCTGTCCCATATAAGCAGTGCCTCCTCCTTCACGTACAAAGTAACTATCAATGTTACCTTGAAGGGTTCGAGGCTTTCCCGTACGTTTCCTTTTCTTGGAATCTTTGGTGGGGGGGACATAACCTAAACCAAAGCAGCCTTCGGTGAAAGGAAAGATATGGAAATCAGCAATCCCTCGCTGGTTGATTTCGAGTCCCAAGCCAGGCATGTAAGACATCCTCCTAATTATCTCGAGGGCAGCTGAACTTATGACAAAATCGTCATCCATTGTGATGGCAAGGACTGAACTAGACGTGTCAAAAGAGAAACCTCCAAAATCGGCATCCTCCTCCCTGTGTAGAATTTCCAAGATCGATGCTCCATCTTCAGTGTGTGGACTGATTCCAGAGTCCCCGCAGATTGTCAAAGTCTCAGAAGCGAGTCCCAGCATGACCTTTTGGTGAAGAGTAGAGGGTACGGCCATGATGTCTACCTTATGAAGCCATGGCCTACCCAACAGCAGGTTAAAGGTAGTAGGGATATTGACAACATGAAACTCAACATCCATCTCAAAACCCTCAGGATCAAGTTTGAGTATTAGTGTCCCTTCCACCACACGGCGAGTGCTATCATAGGCTTTGACTGCAAAGTTAGACGATGTAAGATCCTTCGTGAGACCTAGACGGTAAGTGGGTCTCAAAGGGCAAACATTGATTGCGGAGCTATTGTCGATGAGGACAGTCGGCACCCAATTTCCTCTACACTTGACTGTTATGTGCAATAGGCAGTTATGAGCAGCTCCATCAATAGGGAGATCCCTCTCGGTGAAAGTGACAGAGTATTTTGCTATGAGTGGCAATATGAGGGCGATCATGGCCTCCGAAGTAATGTCGGAAGGTACTGTGAGATGAGCAAGAGCTGAAGATAACTTTTTGCAATGTTCTTTAGAAGAACAGTTTAGACCCCAAACAAAGATTGCAGTGGGGATTCAATCCAGCTGCTTTTTAATGATATCGTCCTTCGGAGCACCACTTGAGACTATAGGTACAACAAGAGAGGTGTTCTTTTGAGCAGCAGGAACATTGGGCCTTTAAGCAGATGGATTGGACGAGCTTCCAACCTGAAGATTAGGAGGTTAGAAAGCCCGACCACTCCTTGTGACATTGGCAATGTCCCACAGAGAAGACATACCGTCAAAATCCCATAGGTCGACAGGAACCTCTTCCAGCTTGCGCTTTTCTTTATCAACTAAAGCTACTGTTGGTGACATATCTTGCCCCATGTAAGTGGAGAAAAATGAAAGAAGCTTTGAATAGCACCAGTTTGTAACTGCTACTCGTGTCCCCTCGCCGGATCCCTAACACATCGTCGGAACCCTAATCTTCAAAACAAACAAGAGGTGAGCGCACCTTTGCCCCTCGTGGCAAAGGCCTTTGATGCCTAAATTAGTATCGCGTACTAGCAGAATAACCCTAATTATCAGTAGGAGTGTATGAGAATGCGACTTATTGCATACCTTTTGCCTTTAGGTTTACCTCGTATTTATAGATTCACAGATGCTTAGTGCCCAAGTATCCTTGTTGCCCTAGGTTTCCTACCTTGTATAGGAAACTCAAAATATCTTCGATTCTCGTTCCCTTATCAATCCATTACCTTAGTCATTTTAGGACTCTTTTCTATAGTTGGCCGAACATCCCATTCCCGTTGGGTATCTTCCCCAGATCTTTTTTTCTCGAGATCTTATTCCTTCATGGAACATTAATGTTCTGGAACCTTCCAAAGCATTCCTTGCATTTGATGTTGCTTTCCCCAGAATTCCCCTCCTGTTCGGCTCTCTCGTTGCCGAACAGACTACTTTGGACTAGTGACTTCACATGTCACTGGTCCTTTATCAATCTCTTGGTCCAATAACTTCTCATGTTTACTGGGCCTTGACCCCGTACAGACTTCCTCGACCAGTGACCCCCCATGTCACTAGTCCATATCGCCGACCACTGTATTGTACGGCAACTGTCCCTATCGTATTTATACATGGTCCCACGTACCACGTGTTCGAGCCCCATTTATGCTTGTTTGGGAATATCTCCGTACAATTGCTCCCCAGCTTTACTCGTTATTTTCTCTTAAATGACGAGCAAAGCTCTCAAGATCCGAGCAAGTTCATTTTGCTTCTGTACCTTGTTTCGTGAAATTGGTGCAACTTTCATCAGTAGTCCAAGCAAAAAACGTCTCTTCATTTGGGCTGGACAGGCTTTTCTTGCCCTTACTTTTACACGTGGTGCAATCTGTACTGCCCATATTAAATGCGAATAGACTCCTCTTGGGGAACGGAATGCCAAAAATGGTGTTTGGGGTGATGTTTCACATACGCCACCCTACTTACTAGGGTATTTCTAGGTTTTCATCTCATTTTAAACCAAGTATTCGGCCCTTTGTGGCCTTTTGATATTGGAGGTGGCCCTTCACGGCCAAACGTTCAAGTTTAAGTTTTTTCATACTTAACTTGTTCGGTTGCTCATTCAGGTGTGTTCATACTTGGACAACCATCTAAGTATCGCTCGTACTTAGACAAATCCACACATTCTCGTATGCTTCCCAATGTTTCACGTACTTTGGTAATATTCCTAAGCATATTCATACTTAGGTAACTTTGCATGTTCTCGTATGCTCCCCAAGTTCCACATACTTGGGTAAAATTCCTAAGTTTATTCATAATTAGATTATACGCTTAAGTTTCATGTACTTAAACAAATGCCCAAATGTATTCATATTTGGCAAATCTATGCATGTTATCGTATGCATCTTAAGAATGCCTAAGTTTATTCGTACTTAGATGAATCTGCATGTTCACGTATGCAACCCAAGTGTTTCGTACTTGGGGATATTCCTAAGTGTATTCATACTTAGGTTTATCCAAACGTATTCATATTTGGCAAAAGTGTGCATATTCATGTATGCATTCCAGGTTTATTCATACCCATTCAAATGACCGAGTGTATCCATACTTGCATATTGTCGTATGCTCCATAAGATTGTAAGTTCCTGGGAAAAGGTCAAAGTTTGTTTGTACATGGAAAAATTTCGTATGGACCCACGCTCTACTCCCCAATACGAAGGGAGGAGAAAGAACAAGGCCTGGCTTTGTATTCCAGCATAAAAATTTGCAAAAACAGAGTGTTTCACCAAAATCTGCAAATTTTATTCATAATTCAAAACTCAAGGGGGCGTTACGCGTACCCCTTGCAACTGACAAAGAATAAAAAATAAGGGAATTTTATTCGTAATTCCCACACAATCACGATGTGCATCCTAAAACAGAATAGAAAATAAAGTGAAGTCTGCTAAACAAAGAACTTCGTCAAGTTATGGACATCCAAGGCCTTGGCACCGGGTTCCCGTCCAGGTCTGCCAACTTATAAGCCCCAATGCCCACTATCTCTGTTACTCGATATGGGCCTTCCCAGTTGGCCCCCAACTTGCCCTCATTGGCCACCTTGGTGTTGCCGAGCACCTTACGAAGCACAAGGTCTCCAACACCAAACTCTCGTGGGTGGACATTTTTGTTGTAGCTTTTCATTAGCTGCTCTTGATATGAGGCCAAATGCACCAGAGCCCTTTCTTTTCATTCCTCGGCTAAATCCAACTCGATTTCCAGGGCTCTGTCATTGCCTCCACTTTCAACCAAAGTGGCCCTGTTGGTCAGCAAACCTACCTCTAATGGAATAACAGCCTTTGTTCCATATGCTAATGAGTAGGGGGTCTCTCTTGTAGACCTCCTCGGAGTTGTTCGGTGGCCCACAGGACCAGTGCCAATTCGTCGGGCCACTTCCCCTTTGCTTTGTGCAACCTTTTCTTGATCCTATCAAGCATAGTTTTGTTGGACGTTTCTACTTGCCCATTACTTTGAGGGTAGGTTGGGGTTGAGTAGTAGTTCCTTATTCCGTACTAGGCACAAAATTCTTTGAACTTCTTCTGAAATTGGGACCTATTATCCGTAATCAACGAATAAAGGACCCCAAATTGAGTAATGATACTTTTCCACATGAACCTTTCTATCATAAGTTCAGTGATCTTAGCCAATGGTTCTGCTTCAATCCACTTAGTGAAATAATCCGTTGCTACCATCAGAAATTTCCTATCCCCAATTGCCTTGTGGAGTGGACCCACGATGTCCATCCCCATTGTGCGAATGGCCAAGGACTTGTCAATGGCACCAGATGCTCTACTGGTGTTCGGATCATAGGCGAGAATTTCTGGCACTTCTCACAAATCTTCACATACACCTTTGCATCCTCTTAGATGTGCGGCCACCAGTAACCCTGGGTTATTGCTCGAGGGGCAATGGACCTGCCCCCAGCATGGCTTCCACTTGTTCCCTCATGAATCTCGTGGAGGAACTTCTACACCATCTCGGGGGTTGCACACAGAGTAAGCACGGTCCAGTAAAGGACTTCCTGTACAGCACTCCTGCGGGTGATAGCCAAAATCGTATGCAGATTTTGTCTTTATCTTGTGAGCCTCTTTTTTATCCATGGGAAGTGTCCCATCTCGTAAGAACTCCACTGCTAGATCCATCCAACTTGGTCCTTGGTTCACATCTAAGACCAATTCCATGCTCCTTCCGATGCTTGGCTTAGAAAGATAATCTACTGCCACCTTTCTCTTGAATTCTGTTGGCACAGTTGCGGCCAACCAAGCAAGGGAATCTACATGGGCATTTTACCCAGAACTTATTTGCTCAATGTACACCTTCTCAAAAGTTTCTAGCAGATCCTTGGCAGCCTCCACGTAGGCTGCCATTTTCTCATTTCGAGCCTCATACTCCCCGAACAACTAGTTCACCACAAGTTGTGATTCACAGTACATTCGTATCCTTTTTACCTTAAGGGTTTTGCAATTCTCAACCCTGCCAAGAGTGCCTCATACTCTGCCACATTATTGGAAGCACTGAAACCCATTCGAAGGGACAATTCCATCATTACTCCTTCAGGGGGGGGGGGGGGGAGGGGGTGGAAAGCACAATCTCAATCCCTGATCCGGGATTGCATGCGGAGCCATCAACAAATAGTTTCCATTCTAAGGGATCCTGTTCGACAGTTGCATACCCTTCCTGGTTGATGGCTCAACTGGTTGCTCCTTTCTCATAAGAGGTTGTGGAGCCACTGCAGGAGAAAACTCTGCTACAAAGTCTGCCAATACTTGCCCCTTTATTGCAGTGCGTGGCTGGTAGTCAATATAGTACTGACTCAACTCTATCGACCAGGTTGATATGCATCCCGAGAAATATGCCTTTGGTAGGAAAGATTTCAATTGAAACTTAGTGTAAACCACAATTCTGTGACTTTGGAAATAATGGGGCAACTTCCTTGCTCCTAATCTCAATGCCAGGACCAATTTTTCTAGAGGCAGATATCTCGTTTCTGCATCCAACAACGTCTTACTCACGTAGTAGACAGGGATTTGCTCGTATCCCTTGTCCATCAGTAATACTGCACTAACAGCATATTTAGAGGCTGTTAAGTACAAAATTAAGGGCTCACCCGGTTCAAGAGTAGACAAGAGCAGGGCTGCTGCCAAGTACTTCTTCAGGTTTTGGAACACCTGTTCGCATTCTGCTCCCCATTCGCATCCTTCTATCTTTTTCATCAACTGAAAGAAGGGCTTACACTTATCGCTGGACCGACTGATGAATCTGTTAAAGGCTGTTGCCATTCCAGTTAGTCTTTGGACCTTCTTCGTGGTCCTCAGACTTTGGAGCCTATGCAAAGCTATTATTTGGTCGGGATTTTCCTCTATCCCTCTTATAGTCACAAGGTGACCCAAGAACTTCCTTGAACTTACTCCGAACGCACACTTCGAGGTGTTGAGCTTCAGTTTTTACTCTCTCAGAATTTCGAAGGCTTCCTTCAAATCAGCTATGTGGTCCTGCTTTTCTTTGCTTTTGACCACCATATCATCTATGTACACCTCCATTGTCTTACCGAGCAATTTCTTTAGCATAATCGTTGCTAATCTCTGGTATGTTGCCCTGGTATTCCTCAAACCAAAGGTCATGACACTGTAACAATATAGCCCTCTTGGTGTGATAAAGGAAATCTTCTCTTGATTGGGCCCGTACATGGTAATCTGGTGGTATCCTCGATAAGCATCAAGAAAACTCATCCGCCCATACCCACCTGTTGCATCGACCAATTGATCTATCCTTGGGAGAGGGAAACTATCCTTTGGACATGCTTTGTTCAGGTCTGTGAAGTCGACGCAAACCCACCATTTCCCATTCTTCTTCTTTATTGCCACGATGTTAGACAATCACTCCAGGAAGTACACTTCTCGTATAGGCCTTGCTTCTAGCAAGCAGTCAACCTCCTCAATAACAGCTTTTACGTGTTGTACGGCTGATCGTCTCTTCTTCTACATCACGGGCTTGTTTTGTGGATCCACATTCAAGTGGTGGCAAATCAAGTTTGCATTCACCCTAGGCATCTCTTCGGGTACCCAAGCAAATACATCAACGTGCTCCTTGAGGAGCCCTACGAACTCTTTTTCTTCCTTTTTGTTCAGGTCTTCCCCAATCAGGAAATACCTTTTCGGATCAGTCTCATTGATCGGAATTTTCATCAAGCCTTCCACCACTTTCTCAGTGTGCTTCCCTTTGACATCCTCGATGGTCGGCTAGTCTAGAATCTCAATGGCTTGGACCAATTTTGCCTTAGGTGCCTTCTTGATTATAGATATCAGGCATTGTTGGGCAACCTTTTGGTTTCCTCTGATCCTTTCGATGCCATTAGACCTAGGAAACTTCACCATCTGATGGTAAGTGGAGGAAACCGCCCTCATCTTGTGCAACCACATTCTTCCTATAATCGCATTATAGGAGGATGGCACATCTACGACTAGGAAGTCGGTTTGCAGCACCACTGTTCTTGCCCGAACAGGAAGAGTTACCTTGCCCAACGGCCAGACTGCTCCTGCACTGAATCCAACCAAGGGAGTTATTGACTGCACCAGATCTGCCTGTGTTAGCCCTAACTTTTTAAATGCATCGTAGTACAGCACCTCGGTGCAGCTTCCTTAGTCCACCAGGATTCTCTCCATCTCATATTCCCCAATTCATAGGGTTATGACCAAAGCATTGTTATGTGGCACCTAGACTCCTCCCAGGTCTTCATCTATGAAGACAATGCCCTCGTTGCATACTTCTTCATGTTTACTCTTCCTTCCCAACTGCATCACATGTTGGTCATGCTTTACTTGCCTTTGGAGCAACCTCACCTCATTTCTCGTATAAGGTGTGGCCAATCCATGTATCATATGGATTACGCCATTTGGATTTTGCTCATAATCCAACTCCATTGCTTTCTCTGCACCCTTGTGCTCTTCCTGAATGAACTCTTTCAAATAACCACGTGAGACTAGGTCATCGAGGTGTTGTTTGAACATCTCGTAGTCCTCCGTCATATGACCCCAATCCTTGTGATAACTTCAATGCTGACTCATAGCTCGTTTTGCATCTTTATCCCCTTCCAACTTCGGAGGCCACTTGAAATATGGACGGTTCTTTATTCGATAAAGAATCCGGTAGATTGGTTCTTCCCAAACCGTAGTTATTGAGAAGAAAGACTTGGCATCCGGGGCATGCTTCTTTCTGTATGGCTATTTCTTAGCCTGCCCATATTCCTTCCTCTCCCTGTAAGTTTTGGGCTCTGGTTTTTCCTACTTGGCTGGCCCTTTGGCCTGCTCGGCAACCACCTTGCCGTCTTCTTGCAATATGTCATCCTCATTTCTGGCATGCTGCTCAATCCGTTCCATTAATTTTGCTAGTGTTCCCACTGGGCTCATGTTTAGTGACTTGTGTAGCTCCCCCCGAATAGGAAGCCCAGTCTTGAACATGGCTATTGCGTATTCCTCATTGTAACTTTCAATCTCGTTGAAAGTTTTTCAGTACTTCTTCGCATAGTCCCTGATTGGCTCGTTCTTCTCTTGTTTCATAACGGAGAGGCTCTCAAACATCTTCGGCACTTTCCTGCTCGTCAGGAACTGAATGGAGCGCGGGCCTAGCTGATGGAACCATGATAGAGCCACCTTTCCCAAACTCGATGGGAACATCTTGCACATGATTGCATCATATCCGCTGTGCATGAACATTGCCTATTGGTAATGCTGTATGTGCGCCACGGGATCTGCATTTGTTTCATAAAGGATAAACGCACTATGCTTCACCCTGCTCTGCAACCTTGCCTCTTGCAATATCTTTGCAAAGGGGGAGGATGCTATATTACTGGGGGCCTTCCGTGCTGCTTCTCGTGCAGACATGGTCCCCTCCTCACGTTCCTTCGTCTGTTTGAGAGCACACCTTTCCCAATCAAAATCAGGTCTCTCACACCTATCCTTGTGATGTTTTCTAGTCCCCTCCTCCTCGATGGTGGGACTTTGACTTCTGCTCCTCCGTTTTCGTGAAGAAGCCCTTTTCCTTCTCGGAGTGGGGCTCCTGTTCCTCCTTCTCTGTGAAGGAGCCCTCTTGTGTACTACCAGAGCCAACCTGTCTCCCTTGGAATTCCTTTGTGAAAGTCCAGAATCCTCTGGATGTTCTCGCATCCATTGTAACTCTTCAATCTCGTACTCTAGTCTCTTAATCAGACGAGCGTACTCCTCAATCTCCTGTCTCTTCTTGTCCAGGATATCTTCGTTGTTGTGCACACTCCTTGAGTGTGCAACCGACTCTCTCCTACGATGGGACTTACTCCTTCTCTTGGATCCCGTGGCTGTCTTGCCCTCCCTATTCTTGGAGTCATCATGGACAGTCAAGGGGTGGCCCTTGCTCATGGTCCTCTTGGTATGCCCACCATCAGCCTTCCTTGGAGCCTCTGGTTGGGATTTATCTCCTCCCCCACCTAGCTGGCTCTTTGGATCAAGCGGAGTTTTTGGATCTCCTTCCATCGTGGTCATTTTTCAAAGGGAACTCTTTCGTTTCCCATAGACGGCGCCAATTGTAAGTGGAGAAAAATGAAAGAAGCTTTGAACAACACCAGTTTGTAATAGCTACTTGTGTCCCCTCGCCGGATCCCTAGCACGTCGTCAGAACCCTAATCTGCAAAACAAACAAGAGATGAGCGCTCCTTTGCCTCTCGTGGCAAAGGCCCTCCGATGCCTAAGTTAGTATTATGTACTAGCAAAATAACCCTAATTATCAGTAGGAGTGCATGAGAATGCAACGTATTGCGTACCTTTTGCCTTTAGGTTTACCTAGTATTTATAGATTCACAGATGCTTACTGCCCAAGTATCCTTGTTGCCCTAGGTTTCCTACCTTGTATAGGAAACCCATAATATCTTGGATTCTCATTCGTTTATCAATCCATTACCTTAGTCATTTTAGGACTCCTTTCCATAGTTGGTCGAACATCCCATTTCTGTTGGGTATCTTCCCCAGATCTTCTTTTTCTCGGGATCATATTCCTTCATGGAACACTAATGTTCTGGAACCTTTTAGAGCATTCCTTGCATCTGAGGTTGCCTTCCCCATAATTCTCCTCCTGTTCGGCCCTCTAGTTGCCTAATAGACAACTTTGGACCAGTGACTTCACATGTCACTGGTCCTTTTATCACTCTCTTGGTCCAATAACTTCTCATGTTTACTAGGCCTTGACCCCGTACAGACTTCCTGGACCAATGACCCCCATGTCACTGGTCCATATCGCCGAGCACCATTTTGCATGGCGACTGTCCCTATCTTATTTATACATGGTCCCACGTACCACGTACCACGTGTTCAAGCCCCATTTGTGCCTGTTTAGGAATATCTCCCTACACCCCAAAGCTAAGTCCATTGCCAAATCCTCCATAACCAATCCCTCTCAAAAAGTAGGGTCCTGAGCAGCAGCGTCTTTGAAATGTATTTTCGGGTTGGTAACAAACAGAACATCCCATAGACCTCCATCCACCAAAGCTGAGTTAACAGTCCAAACTTCGTTGCCGACAATAACGTCCACAACCGTATCAACATCCCAGAGGTTAGCAGGTGGCGAGGCTTTCCCCACGTCGACGATCTCATCAATGTCCCAAAGATCATCGGGAGGTGTACCCTGTAAAACCATGATGTTGCAGTCGTCACTCAAAGTGGTAACAATAGGGCGTGGCTGCTCGATAGAGACAATATTGAGAGTAGGGTCGAATTCACAAATGCAGTCATCGACTGCATTTGAGATCGAATGTAATCATCGACTGCATTTGAGATTGAGTTTACTAGGGGAAGCATAGCTCCAAGCGGGCGATGTACATCAGGAACAGACTCCCTTTCTCCATAATCACTCCAATACTGCTAATTGTCCAAAATTAGGCTGTGGATCCCACACATATTCTTTGGCTTCCTATTCGGGATTGTCCATTTTAGGTTGGTGGTAGAGCATGAACAAAGAAAGACCATCCAGAGGATCTACCTGTGCTGCGTTCCATTCCCCTTCCCAATGGTCTAACCATGCTTGATTGATATGGTATGTAGGGAAACCCATGTTGTATTGCTCGATCCAATCCTCGGAGAGCTCTTTCCGTTCTTCAGCTTTGTCATCCATGGCCTAACAAGCTGCCATCATGTTGATGCTAAGTTCGGACGGGATGGTTACAATTGGCTTAGGGTGGTTTTTTGGGACAATGTATTGGGTAGGATTGAATACAGTGGAGCTTGGGTTGTTTTGAGTGGAGCTTAGGGATATCTGACTGATTCGTAGGTTAGAGTTGTGTTTGGGCATGGAGTTGGAGATGACATTTGGCTTTGAAGGAGGTGGGGTTTGAACGGTGCTGTCATCTATCAAGTCTTGAATCGCATGAGAAGGCGATAACAAGAATTTGTGAGATGGCCAGACATTTGGTGGTAAGCGCAGAATGTGTTGGGGTTATGGCTAAGGGGTGGATTTTGAGGAAGAGAGGTCAGAGTCAAGGGCCTTAAATGGCCAAACTTGACAAACTTTTCCATCACCGACGAAAGAGGTGCCTCGAAGATAGCAAAGTTTTGGGGTTGTTGCTTTCGGTTTCAGCTTTTCTGTGGAGCTTGGACCTGATTGACATCCACGGCACGGTTGGAATTCTGAGCAGGGGCGTTGTTTCCACTAAAGGCTGCATTGGCATAGTTGTTGCTACCAAACAAAGCAGTGTTGCTTCCTGTGTAAGCATGGGGCTTGGCCTTTTAGATTGAAGTGGAAGAGGCAGACTTGCTTCTTGGCAGAACCCTAGTTTGCAGTGCTTCTTCAATGGCCGAACCAAACTCGAAGAAAGTCTCAAAGTTGACCGCCTAAAGCAACACAAGGTTCTTAGCATAGTCGGGTCGCAAGTTGCGAGAGATGATGTAGATCTGGTCCTTTTCACTCGAATGATCAGTCATTAGGGTGGCCTTGCCTCTCCACCTTTTGATAAAGTCTGCAAATGTCTCCTTTGCATTCATTTTGGTTGACTCCAACTCTCAAGTAGCCATCATGAGTTGGGAGTTGTAGTTGTACTGAGTGACAAAGACTGCACCAATGTCCTCCCAAGTTCTTCTTTCGGAGACATCAAGAGACAAAAAACATTGGAAGGTTGGACCAGAGAGAGTTTGCTGGAAAATTTGAGCCATTGCGTCTTTTTCGACTGCCAGTAGCTTCATAGCTCCATGATAACCCAACAGATGAGGTTTTGGGTCACCGGTTCCATCGAACTTAGTGAAGTCTGGCATTTTAAATCTTTTCAGGGATTTTGGCATTTGGGAAGAGGCAAAGTTCATCCATATCCAAACCATCAGCACCAACTTTTTTCAGATTTGGAAATAGCTGCTTCGAGCTTAGCCATCTTTGCAATTTAAGCTGCCATTTTTGGGTTAGGGACGGCTGCTTCGGGGTGAGGAACTTCAACTTCAGGTTCAGGATTAGCTCTTTCTTCCTCAACTCTTTGCCCTCTTGCTGGGAGTTGTTCATTGATCAAAGCACGCAAGTCAGCCATAGAAGTCTCAAGCTGATCGGCCCTTTGCTGCATGATCGCCATGTTGTGCTGGAGATTAGTGAGAACAGTAGCTTGATCTTGAGGAGCATCAGCCATGATAAGCACTTTAGTGGACTTTGGTGATGATGTCGAAGATGGAGAGGATGGAGGAGTCTCGTGCGGTGTGGTTGGCGGGAGAATCTGCCCTTGATGGCGAAACAGCAAGAGCTTCCGTTGTGACTGACTGACGAGAAAGCCACGGACCCGGTGGACGTTCCCAAGTAGGTTTGGCTCTTCTTTTCAGAACCTTCTTTGATGGTGCAACGACACACGGCTAGACAATAAAGAAAATGAGAACTTAGTGGTACTCCTGCAGCAATTTATTTGAAAGAATGGAAAATGCGCAAGTCATCGTCATCGGTGTCCTCCTAGACTCTAGAACTAAAATGAGTCCATCGTATGACATTCGGATACAACCAAAAATTCTCGGATATCTTTTCTAAAATGCATATCCTTGTTTCAATCAACTAACACTAAGAGATGTCAAAACAACCTAAGTCTTTGACTATTCTGCTCTTAAAGTTTCAATTTTGGAGTCGGAACAACTCGGTGTAGATGTTTTAATACCTTAACCGGGGTGGCGTAAGCAGCACTGTGCCGGAGCCTGAGCAATGTAGGTGATTATTAGTAAACTTGGGTGGTGTAAGTATCACAACATTATTTCCGTTATTCCTAATTTTCTATTTGTAACCTCGATCGGGCTTTAGATAAGGACTTAGAAAGTATTGATTTCCAAAGTCTTGTTGATCCTTGGACTTTGAAAATTTGATAATGTGCACCATCGAGATGCACAACTCTTCATCGGGCCATGACAGTGTCCTAATAAGCACAAGACAGACTCGACAACAGACAACTTAAAAGCTGCCCTATCATGCTCCTATGCACAATAGTATGTATGTACAGTGCATGCGATAGGGAAAGCAGTAGCACGTAGACAATATATGGGGGTTAGATGCATGTATATCTTACCCTACGGATACCTATCCTAGTTTGGAGAGTTCTAGTGCTTTGTACATGAAGAGGTTGGTTTTGGTTTGAGGGGGTTCCTTAAACTAAAGCCAAGATATATCTCTCGCTACCCGCGTATTGCAATTTAATAGTCGAACGACAAAATGACTTCTCATCATCCAAGGTTGTTGGGCATTCGAAGACCCCAGGCTCCAATAAACAGTGCCGATTGCCCAAAATACCTCAACGGGGCTAGCCAACATCAATGCACAAGAAGAATGCCAAAAGCTTAAATAACGAGAGAGAACTGCAATGTTTGCAAAAATGCCTTTTAAAATGTGGCTCACTTTTATTATTTGATACTTGCAGAAAACTACTCAAGTGAACAATTAGAAAGTCCAAGTTCGGATTGGTCAGATGTGGACATCCTGTTAAGTCACCATTCCGTTCTTCAGTAGTGTGGAGCATACTCTTTTGACAAACTTTTGAAGAATTGCTCTGGCGAGTATTAATTTCCAAATATAGACAAATGCAATAAGTTCCCAACAGAGTCGCCACTGTGGGCACACGCCCTTAAAATCTAGTTTTAAAAATAGGGTGCGCCCTTTTTGGAAAGCACAGCAAAACGCTTCGATTCAGGGTCGCCACTCGGGTTTTTTGCGGTTGTGGGCATGCGTGCCCTTTTCTTCTTTTTGGTAAAAGGATTCCGTTCCCTTCCCAAGGAGAGAAAAATGCCAGTTCGCGGGAGTGCTTTTTAGCTGGACGTCAAGCGCTTGCAAAAATACAGAGTCGCCACTCAGGTTTGAAGGTCCGACACCCAAGGAACCGTATTTCGAAGCACTTGCCGCGCTGATTTGAAAAAGGTGAAGGAACCAGTCCGTCATAACCATATCTAGGTTTGGGAGCCAGGTTATGAGAGGGGAAGGGTCTCTACTTAGGCATTTGCGAAAGATATTTGTTTGCGATTTTGTTTGATTAATCAATTTTTAGCCATTTAGAGCGGGGAACAGTTTAATGAGGATTAAAGCTGTAACATGTTTGCAAGATGTGAAAGATAGCATGGATGAGCAATTAGTATAGGATGAAAACAGACTGCTGTGGGAGTTTAAACAAACTGGGAGGCCCCTGTTTTGGAGTGATGTGCGTAGGAAGAAACCAGTATGCACTGAACAAGTTACTGCATGCTATTCACTCCTGTGCGCACAACTCCAAGACACGCGCGCCTGTGAGCTCAAACCCACAGCTCTTATTCGTAAACCCTCTGGGCTCTGGAAGGACCAGTGCACACCCAGGACAAACCACGCAGTTTATAGGCAACATAATATACAGTTTAAAGCCTTACAAATTAATAAAACACCCCATAAATAGTGTGGGGACAAAATAATGGCCTAAAACTAAGCTACCCGTGCAAGTCCACTCACTGGTCAGAGGCAGACTATCGCGCGACGGAGCCATTCTGGCGCTCGAGGGTGCGCCCTGGCACTCTGTCGCACGATGGAGCCAGTCTAGCGAGCGATGGTGCGTCCTGGGGCACCCAGACCACTGCTTGGTTTACACATTTCTGGGTTCTAGGACAGGCCCAGAATGATCCCAGGGGTACCCCAAAATAGCAGAAATACAAATTAACTACATACTAGCAGTTTCTAACAAAGGAAAGCAATAAGCTGGTTTTTAACATGCTTAACAGTGATCTATAACATAATAAAGCACAAAACAGTAGGAACCAATCCCCACGCGGACCAGTGAGCACAGGCTAGGATGGTCGCGCGCGTGAGTGGGTCCGTCGCACCCTGGTTCATACCACAACGGTTTTGAACCCTTGCCAGCTTTAGGACCAGGACTGGTATTGATGACTAGCCTTGGCCCTGCCAGCCCCCCTCAGGGATCAGAACAGAAAACAGAACAAAGGTAAGCTATACCTTCGGTTTTGAGTTTGAAAGAGTATTTGAGCTTTTGATGTTTGAAGTTGATTGGGGTGTTAGAGGATTGTTGAGTGTGAGAAAATGGGGAAGAACAAGCTATGTTCTTGGATGAGGTGTGAGAATGAAGGATGGTGTGTGTAACCCTTCTTCAAAAATTTTAAACCTTTTTAATGAAAGAAGGAGTGTGGTATTTATAGGGAGAGAATGAGGTGAATCTGGTTGGAAACAGAGGAGTTTAGCTAGTCCACGAGGCCTGGCTGAGATTGCATTGGTGGCCAACTGTCCTTCTCAAGAAAAGTTGGTGGGAGATTGGTCCGTCGCACGATGGTGCGCTCTGTCGCGTGATGGAGTGAGTCTGGCGCGCGATGGTGCGCCCCAGCGCGAGATGGTTGGGCCCTGGCGCGCATCAGTAGGGTTTTTGGTTTTTAAAGTGGCTTAGGCTAGGTTACGTTCAAGGGTTTTGCAAACACTCAAAGCTCAAACACGTTATCATTCCCAGGGTGTTCTTGATCCATTTCATCATAGGGGAATAAAAAACCGTAAGTAAACTTATTTGGAAGCCTAGATTGGGGTGTCTACAGTAGCCCCTCTTTGACGGCACTTGAAGCACCATCAACTTGGTGCAAGTAACGTCAAAGAATTCTAGACACCACTCAAGGCAATCCAGAGCAAAGCATACTAGCAAAGTAGACAAGTAAACTTAAGAAACCTGATCGGTGGAATGGACTAGCTGTCCATTGTCGGGGATGGAAGTAGAAGTGGACGAGCGAATCGCTGCTTGTTGATAAAATTTGGACAGGACAGGCTATAACTGTAGAGTCACTGCAGATGTGGACAGGACAGGCCGTCATTGCTGGGGATCAAGCTATCCTCGGCACAAAGTATTCCAACAAACACGGGTAGGTCGTGTTAGGCAGGTTGAATTCCATTTGTTGGGAATCAGAGCCAATCTCCTTATCAAAGACCATCCGAGACAGAGCAATACGCCTACTGGAAGATGCGCGTGAAGCTAGACTGAAGTAGAGGTAGTCGTTTGAGGCAGGCCGAGGCAGACTCTCCTAGGGAACAACTAGTTGCGAATGGGTGGACCATCGAACGATATTTTGATCGTTGTTGGGGCCTGAAAGGTCGTCGTTGAATGGATAGAGACAGGCGATGGCTGATTGTCGTTGCTGAATGGACAGAGACAGGCGACGTGGCTGGTTGTCATCGCTGAATGGACAGAGGCAGGCATCGTGGCTTGTTGTCATCGCTGAATGGACAGAGACAGGCGACGTGGCTGGTTGTCATCGCTGAATGGACAGTGACAGGCGACGTGGCTGGTTGTCATAGCTGAATGGGCAGAGACAGGCGATGGCTGATTGTTGTCACTGAATGGACAGAGACAGGCGACGTGACTGGCTGTCATCACTGAATGGGTAGAGATAGGCGATGGCTGATTGTCGTCGCTGAATGGGCAGAGACAGGCGACGTGACCGTCATTGATGATATGGCTGACCATCAGGAATGACTGAGTCGGACGATATGGCTGACCGCAGCTGATGATATGGCTAACCATGGTTGAATGATTGAGATGGACGATATGGCTTACCGTCGCTGATGATATGGCTGACCATTGTTGAATGATTGAGATGGACGATATGGCTGACCATCGCTGATGATATGGCTGACCATCGTTGAATGATTGAGATGGACGATATGGCTGATCGTCACCAATTTGGATGGGCGGGAAGATCACTGTGCAGAATGATCAAGCCGTTGGAAATTGGACAAGACCGGCTGTCATTGATTTGAAAGGGGAAGATCAGTGTGCAGAATGATCAAGCCATTGAGATTTGGACAAGACCGGCTGTCGTTGAATTGAAAGGGTAGATCGGTGTGCAGAATGATCAAGTCGTTGAGTTTTGGACAGGACCGGCTGTCGTTGATTTGAGACAGGCAGATCAGTGTGCAGAATGATCGAGCCGTTGAGAAATCGACAGGACCGGCTATCGTTGATTTGGATCGGGTGGATCACGCTTTAGGATGATCGTGCCATTAAATTGGATTGAATTCTGATTTCCCAAAGTGCATTCTAAGTGCCAGCAAAGTAGGATGGCAAGGCTGTGTGCTTGATGGTTACCATGGCAAACGAGATAAGGAAAGTGGCACGTGGCACTCCCCCATATTTGCACTATCCCAAAGAAGCAATTCTAGCTCCAGTCCCAACAGGAACTAGGCCACAAGCATGATTTCCAAAATCCTGTTTACTTGCTGCCTTCGATACCGTATAGGCATGCTTTGACACTTTATAGAATTTTCCTACTTTAAACATTTGATACACAAAATGCAATGTTGTATACAATATGAATGCACAAATTGAAAATGCAGACACAAGCTAAGGGCGGCTCCTAAGAGGACAACGATGCTTAAAGGCTATCACTAAGCCCTAGTACTTTATTTTCTTTTGCTTCTGAGATGCGCATCCAGATAGAGAGACGCTTGAGCGGGCCGGCGTGCCCAGTTGACATATAGCAGTGTGGCATTGGGCCTGCATGCCCTTTCTTCGATGCTTGGGTGGATAAGCCCCAGAGATATGCTTTGCTTGGCCTTGGGCTGACGTGCCCTTGCCATCCATAAGATTCCACAGCTTGTGGATTACAGAAGCAAGGGTAGCAATGTAAAAATTGCATTTTTCCAGTTTATTGACATATAAACCATGCGCTAATATCTAATTTGCATTGACAAGTGAATTGAGTCAACACACAGACACACATACATGTACAAACGTGCCTAGCTTAAACAAAAAGGGAGAAAGACCCTAGGATACAATGAGGATCCTTAGACATATGGAAAATAATGAAATTTTGGGTATTAACGTGCCAAAACTCACAATATCCCTTTAGACAGGTGAAACTGACACTTGTAAGGTCAAACATATGTACAGTGATCTGGATGAACAAATAGAACTGAGAAAAGCATATCGACATGACAGTGGATTGAAATCTAGAAAAATGCCACAAAAATGGACAGAAGACGCAGATAAATACACATATAGGCCCGGACTGAAATCGACACCCCCCGTGCAGTCACATTAGATCTGCACAGCATGACAAAACTTGGTAAAAGCCCCTTGAACAGGACTCGAAGGCAATAGCTGACTGCTATTGATCATTGCGCGAATTGAAAAAGTGCACGCAGGGTTGAGACCAACGCACATAACTACGAATAAGTGCGCGTGAACCTCAAACTAGCGCACATGATTGCAAAGCTACTGTAACTGCTCACACCAGACTTCGCTGAACTTAGAATAAACTGTGAGCCGCTAGGCCTCGCCAGCATTTCATTCTGTTTTTGATGCTTAAAATCTTTTAAGGCTTTATGCTCAGCTTTGAAATTGAATTAGTAGTTTGCAATAAAACTTGAAAGACAAAAGGTTTTCCCCCTTTCAGACGCCTCCCATGTAGCTTTATCTTCGATCCTCTTCGACCTTTGATGTGTACCAAATGTCAACCATGGATCCAATTGATAGATTGTGACCGAGTCTCAAAGAGAGACTGCCTACGTATCCCAAGCTAGGGAATCAGGTCAAAATGTAGTTCAGGCTAAGGTTCACTAGAGTATTTTACCTCACCTTTTATGCTCTAACTTTTGCCTAGAACCGCCCATTCAGGTTTTCGGTCTAGCGAGCTTTCAAATGTTGCCTTTACTTTTGCCTAGACCTCCTTCACAGGTTCTTGGTCTAGCAGGCTGCTCTAACTTTTGCTTGGAACCGCCCACCCTTGGGGTTTTCAGCCCAACGAGCTTCTCTCAAGGAAAAGGCTTTTGAATTGATCCATGCTGACCAAGGTATTGAATTTATTGTTGTTGAGGTCGATAATATGGCCGCAGCCCCAAATACAATGGCTTTGATGATGCAGGGTCAATAGTGCTTTAGCTGACATGCCCTGCTCCAGACCACTTTTGAATTTTTCCAACTTACGTTTGGCGGAACGCTGTTCCTGCAAACGTGAACATGGTATGAGGCGCTGGACCTTCTGAGCTTTGCTTTCCATGGTTTGGCACCTGATAGCAACAAGATTTGATGTTCCTTTATCTCAGGGTCTACGTTAGGCATGTCATTTGAGAGACCATGCTGTGGGCTACCACAGCCCCGGGTGAGATCGGGGCGGCCCGAATAACACAAACACCGCTCCGTCGAATTGGTTCGAAAAATGTTGAAGAGTCGCCACCCGGATTTGTGGTTCACCACCCGAGAAACCATTTTGATTTGAAAAATTGATTGATTTGAATTGAAAACCAGAGATCATCCGAGGGTTCGGAAGCCACGTTACGAGGGGGGAAGGTTTTTATGGCACCCCCCTCGCCCGAGCGATGTCGGTCTCTACTAAACGTTTGTGGGATTTTTTCAATGGATTTTGTTTCATTAAACACGTAGCAGGTATCCGCAGGTATAGCACGTAGGAGGTGTATGCTGGTGCTTGTGTACAAGGAATGATAAAATGATGATGGATACATGTATGATGGCAAACTAATGTAAACTGTCACTGGGTCAACTCTCGAGCGCTTGAGAATACTCTCGAGCGCTTGAGAATACTCTCGAGTGCTTGGGAATGTCACTGACCGAATCCTACAGAGTTCATTAGTCACAAATGGGATGCCAAATAACGGTGTATACTGGTGCATGTGCATGGAAGAGTGATGGTGATCACATGGTGAAAAACAATAAGATAGCAAGGAATGAAACAATGCTCGCTGGCTTCTCTCTCAAGCGCTCAAGAGCACTCTAAAGCGCTTGAGAGTGTCTGGACCCGCACCTGCACCTTCTATTAGTACTGACAGAATATAATGTGAAGACTACAAAGTGAAATGCTATTTACACAGATCACTGGCTCAGCAGAGGACTTGAAAGACTGAGATAGGACCTCAAATTTTCAAGTCGTGTATCCTTGCCATTGAGCGAACAGATCAACAATTTTAAAAGGGAAAGCGTACACACCTATGCATGCAGGATCTCAGAAAACACAGAAAACTGGGAAATGAAATGCAATAGCGTGCATGAACTCCCAAGCGCTTGGGAGTGTGCTACATACCAGCTTACTCTTAGACAGAAATGGCACTGTTTCACCATGCAAACACTCTTATCTAACTTTTTGCCAAGAGAAGATCTTATTTTTAACCTAGGAAAACCTTTATTCTTACTTTAAATTTTTAAGGAACATTTACGCTCTAGGAAAAAATGATATTCTGTGTTTGCATGCCACAACGAAGCCGTTTTGTTTAAGAATGTATCTCATCCTAGCTGGCTGCTTAACAAAGTGCCATGCATGGAACTGGAAACAGTCCCGAGCGCTTTGGAGTACTCTGGAGCGCTCTGGAGTGTTTCCAGTAGGGGGTTCTGGGAAAACGTTCTTTTTGGATCCTTTGTTCTTGATTTCTTCACTGAGGTCTCTCAACCATACACCAGTATTAAGGACTGGGACCGGCTGAGAGACCCTCCCTCAGAATGGAGGACAGCCTCTTGACTTGTACCAAAGATAGAAGTATTTCTAGCTTTACTAGACACCCTGCTTCTTGGATGGTGGTGAAAGAACAAAGACTGCAAACACACTGGGTTTCTTGGCCTTTTCTTTGATGATTTTGGAGAACACCTTTGAGGTTGGAAAGAAAATTTTTGAAAGATATTTTCTCTTTGGGTAGAAGGGAGAGACCAGAGATAGAGTTTTTAGAGAGAGGAGAGAGAGAGTCCCCTTTTAGCTGCAAAACATGGGATATATATAGGGGATATATCCTATGGTTTTGAAAAATCAAGTGGTTTTTGAAAGAAATCTTTCAGCTGATTTCCTTTCTGACTGAGGTTGAGTGTTGACTCACCTCAGTCGGAGCAATGATGACTTGCATGGATAGTGGAAATCTTCTTCATCCATTGGGCACTGGGAGAGGTCTCGAGCGCTCGGGAGAGGTCTCGAGCGCTTGGGACTTCATTCTCGAGCGCTTGAGAGTGAGCCATGCCAGTGGTTTTTGGAAAACAATTCTGAGCTCTTGGGAGTGCTTCCGAGCGCTTGGGATTGATTTTGGTCATTTTCTTCAAGGAGCAACGTCTCAATTGGTACAAGGCTTGTTCTGACCTATATTCATCATCGGGGGACCTCAGGGCCACAAATTAAGGAAATTCGACAAGTCCGAATTGGGGTGTCTACAGTTGCCCCTCTTTGGACGACGCTCGGCATCATGTTTGGATGCGAGTGTCGCCCAAAGATCGAGACAACCCAATTCGAGCCAAATCAAATCCTCAATTTTACGGATCAAATGCAGATAAAAAGCATATAAGTGCTCAATGCATGAGGTCGTGTCTTTTCAGACTGCCTACGTACCCCGTTTGTAGGGATCAGACCAGCGTCGTTCTTTAGGGCAAATGTGAACTCGTGTAATGCATGCATTGGAAGGAGATCGACAAATGCTTTGACAATGACAGAGACAAGAACTGAGGCCCACCCATTGCTCTATTCGGTGGATAAAATGATGAAAGAAGAATCACACGTTGGGTAAAACTTCTTGCGAATACATCGACAATTGTGAAATTTAGAAAATTTTTATCAACATCTAAGCAGGACTTTTGGGGAAATGAGGATGATCCAGAATAGATTACGAAACGAAATCCGCTCTCGATTGCTCTGTCTCGACTTGGATTCAAACAGGACTGAGATTGATTTTGTAAAAATTCTTGATGGACAATGATCCTTAATCAAGGTGCTATGCATGAGTTTACAAAGGGTAACAAAAAGAGGCAGGTACTGGGGGACCCTCTCTCGAGCGCTTGGGAGCGGTCTCGAGCGCTTGGGAGCGTCGCTCGGGACCACCGACCCTTCATCTTCTTCTTTAAATCGGGGGTTAAAACTTCTGGTTCTCGAGCGCTCGAGAACCAGACCGCCGTCTACTCCTGTTTTCTCAATTGCTCTCACTCTCCCACTCTCTCATTGTCTCGGCTCTCTTAGCTCTCTCACTCTCTCAGCCTCTTAGCTCTCTCACTCTTGCAGCTCTCTCACTCTCACTCTCGCAGCTCTCTCACTCGATCTTGCAATGGCGTGGGAGAACGAAGACGTGGTGGTCGGGAGTGGAGCTGGGGTGGAGCCCGCTGGACAGGAGGTCGAGGTAGGTACCACAGCGGCGGCAGCCGAAGGGGGAGATGGTGGTTCAGGGGCGCAGCCGGGCAGTGGGGATGCCTCGGTTGATGCCATGGTGGTGGCGGCTACTGGTGACCAGAGTGTGGCGGCCACCGTCGGTGGTGGTGCAGAGGTGGCAGCAGCGGGGGGTTCCGGTAGCGGGGACGGAGGTTCGATCGGGCCTCTCACCCCTACCGTGGAGGAGTTGCTTGTGGTTGCCGAGCGGGTGGGTGACGGGGGACCATCTGATCTCGGCAGTGAGGAGGTAGTTGTCGGGCAGTTCAGCGCGACGCCGGTGCTGAGGACGGCGACGGCGTTGGAGCCGAGGAGTGGGGATAGCGGGATTGGGTCTTCACGCCCTGTTCCCTTCGTGGACGGGGACTTCTTGTAGGGCACGGAGCCTCAGGGCGTCCTGGACGCACTCGGCCTCGACTCCGTGGTCGCTGCGGTGCTGAGGGACGCTAGCACGCCTGAGGACCGGGCTTCGGCGTCGCTTTTTGGGGTTCTGCTGAGCGGAGCGGGCTCGGACGCCCGGGAGGCGGTTGTACCGGAGGCGAAGGAGTTGGGAGGCGATGCCGAGGTGGCTGCTGAGGTGCGGGTTACCGCGGTAGACGAGGTGAAAGCCTATCTGGAGGAGCGGCTGGCCTACCTGGCAAGGGAGCAGCCCGAGTTCACTCCGTCTACGTACGCTCCTCGACTGCACTTCTTCGAGCCTGTGGGGATGACAGCTTATGTCCCCGGCCGCACTGACTATCCCGAGGAGATGCTCCTGCGGGATCGAGCTTCACATATTTCGTCTGGGTGGACTACGGTGAGCTTCTGATCATTATCTTTTCTGGAATTATGCAATTCATTTCCAAATTTTATTTCATGTTTGAGATCTAATCGCTATTTCTTGCTTTGTTGAAACAGTGTACGACAGGCGTGTACGGCCACGGGGGCACGGCCAGCTCACTGGCGCACTTCAAGGCCTTGCCTGAGAGGGTGCGAGTGTTGGTGGAGGCAGCAGGGTTCGGACCCTTCGTTCAGCTGCAGACGGTGGTGAGGGTAGATGGGGCCGTGCTTACGGCGCTGGCGGAGAGGTGGTGGGACACCACCAACACCTTCCACTTCCAGTTCGGGGAGATGACGGTGACGCCCCTCGACTTCGCGGCGATCACGGGGCTCAAGGTTGGCGGAGACTCGATTCCTTATGACTCGAGCCTGGTGCTGGATGACGCGGCTCTGAGGTGGTTCCTAGGGCGAGTGCCATGCCACAGCGGAGGGATGGCAGCCTACGGGCAGTTCGTGGAGTACTGGGACCACGAGCCCGCGACTGACGAAGAGGTAGCCCAGATGGCCCGGGCGTACCTGCTATACTTGTTCGGGGCTTCTCTGTTCCCGAACAGGCGTAGTCGGGTGCACCTGTGCTATCTAGCGGGTTTAGTGGACCTGGGACAGGCGGGCCGCTTCGACTGGGCAGGTGCTGCTCTGTGCACGCTCTACTGTCTCCTTAGAGCTACTTCTCGCGGGGTCGGAGACACAGTTGGAGGGTACTGGCGAGTGTTCGAGGTATGATTTTGAATTATTGCTTTTGAATTGCTTTCGACTGCTTTTTGTGACGTGAATTATGCATTTGAGATTGATTTCGACTTGAATTATGAAATTTGCAGCTTTGGGCTTACGAGGTTCTCGGGATGTTCCCGCCCGAGAATACTTGTACGTACCCGAACCTGCTTCCACGCGGCTTAGCCTGGGGTAAGGTGTACCGGCGGGCGAAAGAGCGACGAGGGGAGGTGATAACTTTCCGGCGCTGGCTGGATAACCTGGCAGGGGTTGTGGCACGATCGACATCTCTTGCTTTCTTTCATCAATTTTTTTCGTAGAGTGGACTTATGAATGGATCCCAAAATTTGAATTGCAGGTTCACTGGGACCGGTGGGCGGGGATGGAGGCTGACTTCCTCCCGAGGAGTCGGGAGGTGACACGGAGCAGGGTCCTACTGGAGTGCCCTCTGGGCTGGCAGTGGTACCTGGGGGACCGAGTGACTCGACAGTCACTTGGCCTCCCAGCGTTTGCGGTTCCCGGGCTGCGCCCCCCACGCGTGCAGAGGACAGAGTCCTACACTCGTGCCGAGCTTGAGCTGTTCACCATGCCGGACACGGATCTGGAGAGGCACTTGTGATGCTCCCTAGACTACGCTGTTTATGCGGACCGATACTTGGCGAGGAGCCTGGGGGTGGAGGAGGAGTTCGAGAGACGGGTGGCCGGTGTAGGGGCTTGGAGAGACGAGAGCGAAGCGGCGAGCCGCGATGGCCGCTCTGCACGGGGCTGAGGATGGGGTGCTAGGGTCCCTGCTGGTGGGAGAGGCACAGGTGCTGGAGGCAGGGGAGAGGGGAGCATGGGTGTCCCTGAGACTACAGACACTTCAACACCACCGGAGTTGCCGACGCTGAAGTGGACCATAGGCGTGACGAGTCCGTCGGGCGCACGGGAGGTGATTGACGTGCCCCGTCTCCCACAGCCGCCAATGCAATTTCCTGCTCAGGTATAAACAACATTTGTGCTTGCTTTGCATATTGATCATTCGTTGTTTGCATGTTCTGAGTTTTGGATTATTCTGCAGGTACCGCGAGAGTGGGCTGAGCAGGCTGTGATGCTGATGGTGGGGATGCGCCACCTGCTGAAGGATTGCGCTAAGGGGAGGGTCCTCCAGACGAGACCCACCCCTGCGGCTTCTCCTCCTGCTGCTACCTAGGTATAACATGCATTCATGTTCCATATTTTGATTTGAGCAACATTACTTTCGAATATGCATAAGATGAGAAAATGTTTGTGATATGCAAGTGCAGCCATGGCGTTCGGCTAGGACGCGTCCGCGGGGTACCACGAGCCCTCCCGTTCCTGCTAGCACGCGAGGTTGGGGTGCAGGACGTGCGCCACGTGCTGCTGCAGGAGCAGGACGGTTCGAGGTTTTGCCTCGGGAGGCATCCCGGCGGAGGCCAGCTCGCGCGGAGCTGGAGGAGTCAGAGGAGGAGACAGAAGAGGGGACAGGGGAGTCCTCTGAGTCACGCGTCTTAGGGATGTCGGACTCGAGTACTGCTTCTGGCCCTTCCGACAACGACGGTGACGACGAGCCCGAGAGTTCTGAGTCCGCAGGACCACAACAGAAGAGGATTCGACGGGTCTGAGCCTCGCGCTTTTGCTTTGCTAGCTTTACCTTGTATATAGGCCTGCGTGCCATCGTAGTTGTAGATTTCGGGCCTGCGTGCCCCAGTTTTTGTTCGGGCTTGCGTGCCCTGGTAGTCAGGATTCGGGCGTGTGTTTGCCCGAGTTTTTGTACTTCCTTCTTCACTCATTGTAAACACCATATTCATCTATGAGGATTCACACTTTGTTCTTTTGTTCGCACTGCTGTTACTGAATTGTATTTTATGAAATATGTTTGTCTAGCTTTGAAAGAACGTAAAGAGTACGCGAATTTCGACCGATACTCTCAATGTGAGGGATAAAACTCGACATCAACACCAAATGACAAACTCTCGAGTGATTGATCATGAAATTTAGGCTTAAGGACATTTGATCATAACCAAGCGCGCTGCGCGGTCGACAACGGGTGTCGTGACTCGAGGGGACCCAAAATTTTTGACATTCGACGCTTGCATTTAAAATGATGATTTTGGTACGACTGAATGACGAACGCTTGAATTAAGAGTGTCGACACGTTTTTGGGTGCGTCGAACAGTCATTGAGACCTGTCATGACTCAAGTGTGTCGCTTGATTCGACCAAATGCCCTTAATACCGATCCCGACATGTCCAAGGAGTGAAGTTTTTGGCAAACTTGTGATTTTTCACTTAACACCTTTGAATACACGACGAAACACATGGATAGAACTACTGTACCCCTTAGATAATTGCTGGGAATCATGAAACTTTTAATGTTTGCGTGGAAGCCAAAATGGGGAAGTTAGAGTCTGCTGCAAAACAGCAGAGTTCTCGAGCGCTTGAGAGTGGTCTCGAGCGCTTGGGATTTTACTCCTGAGCGCTCGGGACTACTGTCATAGCCTATCCCTTGCTGTTTCCCAATGCCACTTATTGGCTGTCCTTTGTTGCTTTCCTCTGTTTGCACGTTTTCAATGTACTTAAATGGCTTTGTATTAGCTGCTTCCCCAAAACAGAATGGCTTCCCAAGGCTTGACTTGTGGTTTTTCCAACATTTTCCAAGTTTCCAAAGTTTGAATTTTGAAAAGGTTTTGAAAATGATGAATTTGATGAGTTTCAAAGTTGGTGGGGAAGTGGTGTTGTTCACTTTAAGCTTCTATAAATACCAAGCTCCCCTTTGGTAAGCCATTCACACTTCACTTCACCTTCAACAATCCATTCTTTCCATCACCATGCTAAACCAAGCCTTACTTCGCCCTTGGTTGGACAGTCTTTAGGGCATCGATTGGCTGAACTTCCGAGGGCATCGGCTTCATGCCCTAAGATATCTCCGAGAGGTTGCAATTCATCCCGTCTTGCTGCATGCGGCGGCGTGCTTCTAGGATCCAGAGGTGCACGTCTTTCGCTTCGGTTCTCAAGAACTGTGCCCCACCGTCGAGGAGTTTCACGCTTATCTCAGAAGCCATGACTCTGCTGAGCCGATTGTTCCTATGATCAGGGAGAGCATGAAGAATATTCTAAAGGCAAAGCTGGGTGTTAGTGGTAACGTCGCTGAGTTTCTTACTCGGGGCAATGCCATTAATGTCATGCAGTTGTACGAGAGGTTCAGCCCACCTGGGGACTTGACAGATTTCGAGCACCAAGGTCATAGGATGACGGCTTGTTGCATTTGCCTCCTGGTGGCCTTCTTGTTGGTTCCGTCCGTAAGTCAGCCCAATTCCTTACTGGTGGGGGTTGCTGCTCAGATCGAGGCTCGTAAGGACGTTCCGCCATTGGTTGTTGCTGAAACCTTGATAGGGTTAGATGCTGTTCATGCTGGTCGCATAAGGGTTTTTGGTGGTAGCCCGCTATTGCTGCAGGTGAGGGACCTCACTCAGCTCTCCTTTTTCTATTTCTCTCGTTTATTTTACCTCGACACTCGGTTCAGGCTTCATCTGGCTCCTCACTTGTTTTCTCTCTTCCTGACAGATGTGGCTTTGTGACAAATTAAGTCTGTTGACACCCCCAGCCAATGACTGGTGGTATCGTGCAAGTGGATGGAACCGTCCCTTTCAAGTGATGTATGGTAGCGAAGACGATTGGGTCGATTTCCTTGCTTCTGCAGAGGAAGATGACATTGCTTGGCGGTGCCATTGGCTGAGGCTTCCTGCTATGACTATTGGCAATATGGGCTCGACGCATGTGTTTGTGGCTGACTTGACAGGCTTTTCTTTCTACTCACCCTTTCGTATCCTTCGTCAGCTTGGACTCAGCCAGGAGGTACCGCAGTCGGGCTCTGAAGTGCTTCATCTCCCTCCTTTCAGCATTCCGGGCCTTCGGAGTCACACCCGGTCGTGGGGGACTCGTAGGACCGAGCCAAGTGACCCGCTGTTTTCTATTGCTTCGACCGGAAGGTACCGGAAATGGCTAAGGAGAGATGTGAAAGCAAGGATGGGTTGACTGCTTACTTTGCCAGATTTTGAAATAAAAAGTGTGTTTCGATTTCATGCTTTTTCATTTTCATGCTCGGCTTGTAATAAAGAAGTAATCTGAATAAAATCGACTGATTAAGGGTTTCCCCGTTTCGGTTCATTTGATTACGTGCAACTCTGAAAAGCGTTTTGGATTTGTCAATTTGGATTTGATTTGGGATCGGACTTTGATATTCAAGAATTAAGACCGAATCTCGGGATGAGATTGCCTACGTATCCCTCGTAAAAGAGAATCAGGCCCGTACGTAGTTCAGGCTATGGGTTCACTCGGGTATTGACACTCTCCTTTTGTGCTCTAAATTTTGCCTAGTACCGCCCTTTCGGGTTTTCGGTCTAGCGAGCTTTACTTTGTTTATTTGCCTTAACTTTTGCCTAGGCCGCCCTCTCGGGTTTTCAACCTAGCAGGCTTGCTCTAATTTTTGCCTAGAACCGCCCGCCCTTGCGGTTTTCGGCCCAGCGAGCTCTCTCAGGGATAATAACGCTTGAGTTGATCCAAATTGACAAGATTCACAAATTCGATGCCATCGAGATCGACGATTGAAGCTGCTCCTCCAGAGAGGATGGTCTTGATGATGTAGGGCCCCACCCATTTAGGTCGGAACTTCCCTCGTAAGTCAAAAATTGGCGCACGAATTTCCTTGACTACCATGTCGCCTTCCCGTAGGTCCCTCGACTTCACCTTTTTGTTGAATGCCCGGGCGATTCTTCGCTGATAGCCCTGAATGTGGTATAGCGCGCGCAGCCTTCTTTCATCAAACAGCATGAGTTCTTCGAATCTTCCGCTGATCCATTCAGCTTCGTCCACTCCGCATTCCGCCATGACCCTCAAAGATGGCACTTCTAGCTCGATAGGGAGAACGGCTTCCATACCGTACATCAAAGAGTAGGGTGTTGCCCCTGTCGGTGTGCAGATAGACGTCCGGTATCCCCACAAAGCTAGTGGTAGTTGCTCGTGCCAATTTCTTGTTGACTGAGTAGTCTTTTCCAGAATTGCCTTAATAGTCTTGTTTGCCGCTTCGACTGCTCCGTTTGTTTGTGGCCGATAGGTGGTCGAATGATGTATTTGAATTTTGAATTCCTCAAAGAGTTCCAGAACTTTTCCTTTGAAATGAACACCATTATCAGATACGAATGCTTGAGGGACCCCATATCGATAAACGATGTTTTGCCTAATGAAGTGAGCCACTTGAACCGTCGTCAAAGTTTTGTACGAAGCTGCTTCGACCCATTTAGTGAAGTAATCGACCGCCACCAAAATGAACTTGTGACCGTTAGCAGCTGCAGGCGTGATTTTTCCGATGACATCAATGCCCCAGGCGGAGAACGGCCATGGTATTGCCATCGAGTGCAACTCCGAGGGCGGGACATGGATAAGGTTGGCATGAGTCTGGCACTTGTGGCACCGGCGTACGTACTCAATGCAATCTGTCTCCATGGTTGACCAATAGTAGCCTAGCCTTAACACCTTCTTAGCCAGCATCATCCCATTCATATGAGGTCCACAAACTCCTTCATGAACTTCTTCCATTACCGCTCTGATGTTGTCTCCATGAATACACAACTTGTGTACTCCGCAAGGAGATCGCCGGTACAATTGTCCTCCACAGATGATGTATTGAGATGCGAGTCGTTGCAATGCGATCCAATCTTTCTTAGTTGAATCCGCAGGAAACTCCCCCTTTTCAACGAAATTTCGAATGTCGTAGAACCAAGGGAGCCCATCGTCCGGTTCATCGATGTTCATGATATAGTCGTACACACGTTTTCCCCTCTGCTCAATCATGACAGGCCTTAGCTTTACCCCAATTGGAAGTTCCAGCATGGATGCCAAAGTGGCCAGGGCATCTGCAAAGCGGTTCTTCATCCTCGGTACATGCGTGAAGGTCACTTTTTGAAAATTCGGGAGGAGTTCGTCAAGCTGTTGATGATACGGCTTCATTCTCTCGTCTCTGACCTTCCATTCTCCGTTTGCTTGCGATACGACCAGGTTGGAATCTTTGACAACTTCTAGCACCTTGACACCAATCTCCAATGTGGCTTCCATTCCTATAATACATGCTTCGTACTCAGCTTCGTTGTTTGTAACTTCGAAGTTCAACTTGAATGCGAGGGGAATATGCGACCCCTCAGGCGAGACCAACAGTATGCCAATCCCGTACCCTTTCTGATTTGCGGCCCCATCGAAGTACAACATCCACGTCTCATTGACCATCGACATTACATCTTCATCCGGAAATTGAAATTCTGTGTGGTCTGGCCCTTCGATCGGGCGGTCTGCCAAGAACTCTACCACTGCTCTCCCTTTTACTGACTTGTGAGTGACATACTTGATTTCGAATTCTGCCAACAAGAGCAACCAACGTGCTAGCTTACCCGTAAGTGCTGGCTTCTCGAATAGATATTTGAAAGGGTCCATCCGAGAGATTAGCATCACTGAGTAAGCAAGCATGTAGTGTCTCAACTTCTTTGTGGCCCATACAAGCGCCCAACACGTCTTTTCGAGTGAAGTATATCGCTCCTCCGACCCTACCATCTTCTTGCTCAAGTAGTAAATCGCCCTTTCAACCCCATCTTCTCCTTCTTGTGCGAGCATGCACCCCATTGATGAGGGCGTGACGGACAAGTATAGGATCAAAGGTTTTCCTAGCGTAGGCGGCATCAGGATCGGAGGATTCTGGAGATAAGTTCGCACTGCTTCGAAAGCTTTCTGACACTTCTCATTCCACTCGAACTTTACATCTTTCTTGAGTAGTCGAAATAATGGTTCACACGTCGAGGTCTGCTTGGCGATGAATCGACTGATGAATTGAATCTTTCCCAAGAAACATCAGACCTCCTTCTCTGATTGGGGTGGCTCCATCTCGAGAATGGCTTTGATTTTAGAAGGGTCTACCTTAATCCCCCGGGTTGTGATCATGAACCCGAGCATTTTCCCAGTAGTGACTCCGAATGTGCACTTCTGTGGATTAAGGCGCATCTTGTGTTTCTGAATTCTCTCGAGGAACTTTCTCAGTGCTGGGAGGTGATCTTTCCGCTCCTTCCCCTTTACTATCATATCATCGACGTACACCTCAACTTTCTTATGGATCATGTCATGCAGCAGTGTCGTAGCACCCCTCTGATACGTAGGACCGGCATTTTTCAATCCGAATGGCATAACTCGATAACGGTAGGTCCCCCACTCGGTGATGAACATAGTCTTTTCCCTGTCTTTCGGAGCCAAGAGAATCTGATTGTACCCCGAGAAACCATCCATGAAGGACAATAAAGCGTGCCCTGCAGTGTTATCGACGAGCACGTCTATGTGCGGTAATGGAAAGTCGTCCTTAGGGCTTGCTCTGTTCAGATCTCTGAAATCGACGCACACTCTGATTCTCCCGTCCTTTTTGGGGACAGGCATAATGTTTGCAACCCAATGGGTTATTCTGTTACGATTAGAAAACCAGCGTCGATTTGTTTCATTAGTTCCTCTTTTATTTTTAATACCCAATCGGGTCGCATTCTCCTCAGCTTTTGTTTAATGGGTTTTGCATCAGGATAGAGAGGGATCCTATGCTCGACGATTTCTGGGTCGATTCCGGGCATGTCTGCGTGGGACCAAGCAAAGACTTCTTTAAATTCTTTTAGTGAATCAGTGAGCTCTTGGAGCTCATCTGGAGACAGTCCGGAACCGACCTGAATCGATCGGGGGTTCTCCTCATCACCCAAGTTTATCGAGATTATTTCTTCTTTTAGAGGCTGAGCATGCCTTTCATTTTCACGCTCGATGAGGGAACGGATTTCCTTGGGAATTTCCCCATCGAAATCTATTCCTTCATCATCGGGATCCAAACAATTTATCTCAAAATCCGGCGAGTAAGCAAAGGTGTTGTTTATTTCATTGATAGGCTCCTCGGATGGAGGAAATATAGCAGTTGACTCAAACTCGAAGTAAAAGCTACGACGAGGAGGGCCGATAGGCACAAACTCCGACTCATTGCTAGACGAAGAGCTGGCGTCAGACTCAAGCTCGAAATCGGTGCTAGTGTCGTGAGTGCGTGTTACAAATGGAACGAAAGTGCAATTTCCATAGGCGCCCACGGCGTCCACAATGAGCTTAGAAGGGTCTTCCGATTCATCCTCTCCTCCTAACACGAGCACAGCCGCGTCTTCCATCATACCCTCTGGTCCTTCACCTTCGAACAGAGATTGGAGACTACCCAAACCAAGGGCTTCAAGCCAATCCAGTGCTTCAGACACTTCTTCCATCTTAGTTACCTCTTCATCATCCTCCCAAGTGTCGTTGGTGAAGATTTCAAACCCCGGGTATTTCACTTTTGTCTCGAGATCAATGAAGGGCTCGGGTTCTCCTCGATATGGTGCTTCTACTTTCTTCTGATCCTTTCCGACTGTATGAGCTCGGGCACGGTTGCGCCATCTTTTCCCTGGATCACTTTTCTTGAATTCGTAGCCCAAGCCGAAGCGTTCATTGCTCCCGGGAAAATAAGGGAACTCGGAGACTCCTTGCTCATAGAGCCCCAAGCCCATACCTGGTAGGTAATTCATTCGCTTCATGATTTCCAGTGCCTCGGAACTCACCAAGAACCCATCTTCGGCCTGAATGGTGCAAACCTTCGAGGTTACGACAGCAAATCCTCCCATGGCCACGTCTTCTTCACCATGCATGATTTCAAGTAGCGGGGAATTATCTTCGGAGTGTGGACGAATACCAGAATCCCCGTGGATGATAAGGGTCCCAGAATTCAAACCTAGGATGAGCTTCTGATGTAGCGTAGAAGGTACTCCCATAACGTCAGAACGGTGCAGCCATGGCCTCCCCAGTGAGAGGTTGAACGAAGCAGGTATATCTAGTACACAGAATTCCACAGCCATCTTAAACTTCCCAGTTGCTAGTTCC
Organism: Rhododendron ovatum; assembly: GCA_019656835.1. NCBI lineage: Eukaryota > Viridiplantae > Streptophyta > Magnoliopsida > Ericales > Ericaceae > Rhododendron > Rhododendron ovatum. Next base: position 31,602,582 of record CM033802.1, read on the forward strand.
AGGTTGATTGTCCCCAGGACATCACGTCGGGTGTTATCATAAGCACGGACACCCAGAGTCGATGGTGCAAAGTCCTTGTTTTTAAGGCCCAGGCAGTAAGCAGTGCGGAGAGGGCACACATTGATGGCCGAACCATTATCTATGAGTATTGCGGGGACCCACTTTCCCAGGCACTTCATGGTCACATGGAGAGGCTTATTATGATCGGTTCCTTCAGGCGGAAGGTCTTTTTCGGTGAAGGACAAGGTGTGTTGGGTGAGGTTTGGGGTTATATGGGCGATGAGGGCTTCCGGGGCTATGTCGGAAGGGACCTCAAGCTTGGAGAGAGAGTTGACAAGCCTTCGGCGATGCACGCGGGATGCTGCCAATACTCCCCACATGGACATGCGGGCAGGGGTTTCATGAAGTTGCTTGATGATGGGGTCATCATCGGTATTTGGGTTTTGGTGATGAGAGGCATTCTGGTTTGAGCTGACAAATGGATTAAGGTGGGTGGGCGAGTCAGGTTGATGTGGAAGGTCATTGGAGTTTGAGGGGTTATTTTGTGGAGCTGGTGAGACAGGGGTGGGGTTGGCGGGATTTTCAGGGATGTGAGGGTTACTCTGTTGAAGGGGAGCTGCTCGGGACGAGCTTCCTTGCTGGAGATTGGCGGGCTGGTATACCCTACCACTTCTGGTGAGATTACTGACTGCCATGGGGGCGGATTCCCATCGAAGACCCTCCTAGAAGTCGAAGAGATTGGTACTGGCCTTGCGTTTTCCCTTATCGAGCTTTGTCTTCTCTAGGGTGTCATTCAAGAGTTCCATCTCCAGGGTATTCCATATGTTCTCTTCTTCAAGAGAGTTCCAGAAGTCGACGTTGCCGCTGTTGTTGACCCGTAGTGAGCCTTCGTCCAACATAGCTTTGTTAACAGTAAGTTCTTCACCATCGACCCATACGTTCACCATTTCAGCCTTACCCCAAAGGTCTTCAGGATCCAACACACAGACATGGGGTTCGTCAGGGATTTCAACAACTGGTTGTGGGATGAAGACGTGATCCAAGGTACGGGCGAGGGCGTCAGAATCCCTATCGATATTGATTATGGTTGAAGCGAAAAGCCCGGAGAATAGGCGGGGGTTCATCAGATCAGGGCCCTGTTCCTCTTCTTGCTCCCAGAACAAGCATACCAAAGATGTCTCATCAAGAGGGTCCGAATCATCTTGCCAGAGCCACCCACCGGGTTCTGGGTCCCATTCGTCAAACTCCTCGACTGGTTCAGGCTCCGAGAATAGAGCAAACAGGGAATATCCATCGAATGGATCTGCCATCATCTCATCCCAAGCTCGTCTCCACTCACCATGTTCCAATTCTTCGATTTGCTCAGCATTAACTGACACAGGCCACACTCCACTTAGAACGGCTCGTTGTTCCACAGCCAGGAAATCCCACTCTACCGTTTTAAGTGCACAAATGGCATCCTCGGTCGGAATCTCGACAATTGGCTTGGGTTCAGTGACAGGGATGATGTGAAGGCTTGGGTCGAAAGGGTTGCTCAGGGAAATGTGGTTTGTGCGGGCGTTTGCATGTTTCGGGAGTGGGTTGGAGACGGTATTGGGCTTCTGGTGAGGCATAGGAATGGTCTTGTTGTCTATGAGGTCTTGGATGGCATGGCGAAGGCGGAAGCAGTTATCGGTTAGGTGGCCAGGGTTTTGATGATAGGTGCAAAAGGCGTTGGGATTGTGAGAGGCAGGGAGTTTTTGTGGCAGTGGGATAGGGGCAAGTGGTTTAAGGAGGTCACTTTCGACCAATTTTTCAAACACTACAGAGAGAGGTGCTGAAAATTGAGCAAACACACGGGGCTGAGACCAAGGTTGACTGGTTTGGGTTACAATCTGGTTGACTGGTTCAGCTTGGGTTGTATTTGAAGAGGTGTTTGGGAGTTGGGTGTAATTGGAGTTCCTGAACAGCGTGCTGCTGTTACTGGAGTAGACCTTTTTGGCTTTGGGAGGGGGTTCAGGTTTGTCAAGAATTCGTTGAACTGCTTCTTCGACGGCCAAGCCTATGTCAAAGAATGTCTTGAAATCAGAACAGGCCTAAGCCATTACCATGTGCCTTGCAAGGTTGGGCTGAAGATTCCGAACAATCATCCGGATTTGATCTCTATCGGTAGGCCTATCCTTCATCTGTGCTGCTTTAGATCTCCATCTCTTCACAAAGTCTGCGAAGGTTTCCTTGGCCTCCATCTTCGTAGATTCGAGTTCCCGAGTGGTAACTTCCAGTTGGATATTGTAATCATATTGGGCCACGAATGCCGCGCATATGTCTTCCCACGAGCGCTTCTTCCTTTCATCCAACGAAGTGAACCAGTAAAGAGCATGTCCCGCCAAAGTCTGGGAGAACATCTGGGCCATGGCGTCCCTCTCTACTCCCCACATAGACAGTGCTCCGATGTACCCAGTTTAATGTACTTTCGGATCCCCGGTCCCGTCGAACTTAGCAAAGTCGATCGGTCTGAATTTCTCCGGAAGCTTTGCATTGGGAAAAAGGCAAAACTTGTTGATGTCAAAACCTATCGAGGCAATCTTTTCATTTCTCGCAACAGATTGTTCCAACTGGGTGATCTTCGCCAAGACTGCTGCAATCTCGGTATTTCGTGGAGCTTCTACTTCGAGGATCGGCTGTTCCGGGTTGGGATTCAGATTGGCGTTCGGACTTGGATTCAGGTTTAGGTTAGGGTTTGGGTTTGGCATGGGGATTAGATTCAGATTTGGATTAGGGCTTGAGTTTGGATTAAGGTTCGTATTTGGATTAGGGTTAGGACTTGGATTTGGGTTTGGAAGTCATCGGGCAACCCCGGTTATCATCATCATGAGTTGGGCGATCTGATTGTTGGTACGTTCGCCTAGACGCTGAATGGCTTGCGTGATCTGCCTCATTTCTCCATTCGGAATTTCTTGGTTCGGTCCCGGATTTGGATTTGGGTTTGGATTGTCTCCATTAGTATTTGGATTGCCTCCGTTAAGGTTGAGGTTTGGGATTGGATTTGGGTTTGGGTTGTCTCCATTCGGATTGAGGTTTCCGATCAGCAGGTCCATTTCCACTCCTGAATCCGATGCACTAGCGGGGTCTGCCTGAAGTTGGAGCCGTTCCAATCTCTGTCCCAAGGGTCTGGTCCAGGAGGGTAGGATGTTCTTCTTCCTTGGCCCAATTGCTCAAAACTGATAGCAAAGCAAAAACCCATGCTCAGATGTGGTCCCTGCTTAGATGTTATGAAATTTTTGCATAATTCTTCGGAAAAAAAAAATGCGCGCGTCATCATCACCGTCATCGACTTTGGTTTTTTTTTTTGAAAAATGATCGAATATCTGAGAGATTGCCTTGATCCTCAGATTTTTAGGGTGTATCCTCGTTTAGGGAGCGTTGTTCCCCCAAAAGAAGCTAAGATAAGTTAAGTATTCGGCTAGTATCTTATCAAGAAATTGACCATCGGTTTGGGATGACTTGGGGTGAACAATGTGATACGGTAACTGAAGTGGCGTAAGCAGCACATTTGCTTTTAGCCTGGGCGGTGTCGGTATCACGATGTTCTGTTTCCATGTTATTCCTCCCTTCGGTCAATTCTCTAATTGGACACTAGTCAAGGACTCAACAAAATCCTAGTTTCCCTTAGGATTTGCTTGAGGATTCACACAGTTAACAACACGCACAAGGGTGCGTGACTCTTCATTGGGTCTTGGCAACTTCTCGAAGACCGCGCGAGCAAGTCTCGAAACCCGTGGCTGACAACATGATGACGTGGGATGAAATGCAGCACGTAGACAGTATATAGCATGTAATCCTACTCTGCAGGCCCCTGTCCTAATTTGGAATGTTCTAGGCTTGCTAAACATGTACAAAGGCCAGTTTTGGTTTGAAACGGGTTCCCCGGACTAGAGTCAAGGTATACCTCCCACTATTGAGTGTACACCCAATAACGGTACAAACGGTAGAGATGACTCATCACGGTCGAGGGTTGCTGAGCGTTCCGGGATTCCCCATCACCGGCAAGCCACGTAGGATTGCCGAAACACAACAGCGGGGCTACACAAGATATAGGCACAAGAAATAAACAAAGAAACAAAATCAATTTGAAAGTCCCACAAACGTTTTTCAAGCTTGGCTCACAAGTTTGCTCCCCAGTAGAGTCGCCACTGTGGGCTACCACAGCCCCGGGTGAGATCGGGGCGGCCCGAATAACACAAACACCGCTCCGTCGAATCGGTTCGAAAAATGTTGAAGAGTCGCCACCCGGATTTGTGGTTCACCACCCGAGAAACCATTTTGATTTGAAAAATTGATTGATTTGAATTGAAAACCAGAGATCATCCGAGGGTTCGGAAGCCACGTTACGAGGGGGGAAGGTTTTTATGGCACCCCCCTCGCCCAAGCGATGTCGGTCTCTACTAAACGTTTGTGGGATTTTTCCAATGGATTTTGTTTCATTAAACACGTAGCAGGTATCCGCAGGTATAGCACGTAGGAGGTGTATGCTGGTGCTTGTGTACAAGGAATGATAAAATGATGATGGATACATGTATGATGGCAAACTAATGTAAACTGTCACTGGGTCAACTCTCGAGCGCTTGAGAATACTCTCGAGCGCTTGGGAATGTCACTGACCGAATCCTGCAGAGTTCATTAGTCACAAATGGGATGCCAAATAATGGTGTATACTGGTGCATGTGCATGGAAGAGTGATGGTGATCACATGGTGAAAAACAGTAAGATAGCAAGGAATGAAACAATGCTCGCTGGCTTCTCTCTCAAGCACTCAAGAGCACTCTAAAGCGCTTGAGAGTGCCTGGACCCGCACCTGCACCTTCTATTAGTACTGACAGAATATAATGTGAAGACTACAAAGTGAAATGCTATTTACACAGATCACTGGCTCAGCAGAGGACTTGAAAGACTGAGATAGGACCTCAAATTTACAAATCGTGTATCCTTGCCATTGAGCGAACAGATCCACAATTTTAAAAGGGAAAGCGTACACACCTATGCGAGCAGGATCTCAGAAAACACAGAAAACTGGGAAATGAAATGCAATAGCGTGCATGAACTCCCAAGCGCTTGGGAATGGATTCGAGCGCTTGGGAGTGTGCTACATACCAGCTTACTCTTAGACAGAAATGGCACTGTTTCACCATGCAAACACTCTTATCTAACTTTTTGCCAAGAGAAGATCTTATTTTTAACCTAGGAAAACCTTTATTCTTACTTTAAATTTTTAAGGAACATTTACGCTCTAGGAAAAAATGATATTCTGTGTTTGCATGCCACAACGAAGCCGTTTTGTTTAAGAATGTATCTCATCCTAGCTGGCTGCTTAACAAAGTGCCATGCATGGAACTGGAAACAGTCCCGAGCGCTTTGGAGTACTCTGGAGCGCTCTGGAGTGTTTCCAGTAGGGGGTTCTCGGAAAATGTTCTTTGTGGATCCTTTGTTCTTGATTTCTTCACTGAGGTCTCTCAACCATACACCAGTATTAAGGATTGGAACCGGCTGAGAGACCCTCCTTCAGAATGGAGGACAGCCTCTTGACTTGTACCAAAGATAGAAGTATTTCTACCTTTACTAGACACCCTGCTCCTTGGATGGTGGTGAAAGAACAAAGACTGCAAACACACTGGGTTTCTTGGCCTTTTCTTTGATGATTTTGGAGAACACCTTTGAGGTTGGAAAGAAAATTTTTGAAAGATATTTTCTCTTTGGGCAGAAGGGAGAGACCAGAGATAGAGTTTTTAGAGAGAGGAGAGAGAGAGAGTCCCCTTTTAGCTGCAAAACATGGGATATATATAGGGGATATATCCTATGGTTTTGAAAAATCAAGTGGTTTTTGAAAGAAATCTTTCAGCTGATTTCCTTTCTGATTGAGGTTGAGTGTTGACTCACCTCAGTCGGAGCAATGATGACTTGCATGGATAGTGGGAATCTTCTTCATCCATTGGGCACTGGGAGAGGTCTCGAGCGCTCGGGAGAGGTCTCAAGCGCTTGGGACTTCATTCTCGAGCGCTTGAGAGTGAGCCATGCCAGTGGTTTTTGGAAAACAATTCTAAGCGCTTGGGAGTGCTTCCAAGCGCTTGGGATTGATTTTGGTTATTTTCTTCAAGGAGCAAAGTCTCAATCAGTACAAGGCTTGTTCTGACCTATATTCATCATCGGGGGACCTCAGGGCCACAAATTAAGGAAATTCGACAAGTTCGAATTGGGGTGTCTACACATGCCAAAACATTGATGAACTCTTCGAGCCTGCCTGATCGGGCGTAATGCTCCTCTGGGGACAATGTTGAACCAGTTTGAACCATTTGGAGGTCTACTTCATCTTTCAAGTTTATTTGAAAACTATTATTTCAATTTATAGGCTGAGCATGCCTTTCGTCTTCCCTTTCAGCGAGAGAACACATTTCCCTGGGAATGATCCCATCGAAATCTATCCCTTCGTCGTCTGGGTTGACACAGTTTATTCACAAGCCAGCAAAGTACTTAGAAGGACGATAATGCATATCATAAAGAAAGCCCCTCGGGGTTGCCAAGTATAGCAGACTCAAAACCTGAAACAAAAGTTACGACGTGGAGGGCCAAGAGGCACAACCTCCGACTCAGAGCTAGACTTAGATGACTCAAAAGACTCTATGTCAGACTCAGATAAAATGCCAATGCAAACTAGACACGGTTTGAAAATGTAATATTTAAAAACCTACCCATAGCTTCCAAAAAAAGAGGTAGGATCCAGCGGGTATCAGGCCCAAGCAACAAACTTCGGCTTCCTCAGCTTCTTTGACCAAACCTACTCGGTGCTCCCTTGAAAAATGGACCTCAGTTGGTCAGCCTACTCCTTTGTAAGCTCCTCATTACTGTCAATCCAGGTGTCGGCAGTGAAGACCTCAATTGCCCAACCTACAGTCATCATGTTAATCTCCGGTTCGAACGGGATGGATACAATTGGTTTGGTTGGCTTTTTGGGACGATATAGTGGCTAGGGTTGAATATGGTGGAGCTCGGGTTGATTTGAGTGGAGGTGAAAGATATTTGACCAACCAGAGGGTCAGAGTGGTGTTAAGGCAAAGAGTTGGAAATGACGTTAGGCTTTGGTGGAACTTGAACCGTGCCATTGTCAATGAGATCTTGAATCTCATGTCGAAGACGGAAGCATGCATCAGTGGGATGGCCAGGCATTTGGTGGAAGGCACAGAAGAGATGAGGCTTGTAATCGGAAGATATGACTTTTGGCGGAGAAGTTGGGGTCAAAGGTTTGAGATGCCCAGACTTGACGAGTTTTTCCATCACTGCGAATAGAAATGCCTCGAAGACAGAGAAATTCCAAGGCTGGGTTCGGGCCCGGTAGCTTTGGGCATTTTGAACTTGGTTGACATTGGCAGCACGATTGGAATCGAAAGTTGGAGCATCGCTCCCACTTGTAGCTGTATTGGAGTAGTTGCTGTTACCAAACAACGTGCTACTATTTCCAAAATAGGGCCGCGGCTTCGCTTTCTGTGTGGAGGACTCTCCCCTAGGCAGAATTCCACTTTGCAGTGCATCCTCAATGGCTAGGCCTGACTCGAAGAAAGTCTCAAAGTTTGTAGATGCTTGAACCAACACGAGGTGCTTGACGAAGTCAGGCTGAAGATTGCAGGAGATGATACGAAGTTGATCCCTCTCGCTCGGGCGCTCAGTCATTAGAGCGGCTTTGGCTCTCCACCTCTTAACAAAATCCACAAAGGACTCCTTTGCTTCCATTTTGGTGGACTCCAACTCGCGAGTAGTCATTTTGAGCTGAGAGTTGTAGCTGTACTGCCAGACGAAGGCAGCCCCTATTTCTTCCCAAGTTCTTCTTTTAGAGATGTCGAGCGACAAAAACCAGTGGAAGGCAGGCCCAGAGAGAGTTTGAGGAAAGAGTTGAGACATAGCCTCACTTTCCACTCCCAGTAACTTCATAGCTGCATGATAGCCAAAGAGATGAGTTCTTGGGTCTCCACTTCCGTCAAATTTAATGAAGTCAGGCATCTTGAATTTGTCGGGAAGCCTAGCATTAGGGTACAGGCAGAGACGATCCAGGTCAATTCCTCCTGCGCTGATCTTCTCGAATTTTGAAACAACTTCTTCCAGCTTAGCCATCTTGGCTATAAGAGTGTCCATGTCAGGGTTTTGAACAGGCCTAACAGCAACAAGGTTCGGGTTTGGAGCAAGCGCACGAGCCTCTGTAGGAGTGGGCTGAACAATGAGACGCCCTGCATGATTTGGATCCTCGACAAAGACAGGTTCTGTATGAACATCCTCATCGTCCTCGCCTTCCTTTTCAGCTGCCAGTGGAAGACGAGTGTTGATAAGGTCATTCAAGCAAGTGATAGTGTTCTAGAGGTTCATGAGCATGGTTTCCAGAGTGAGTGGTTGCGGTTGATCTGCCATGACTGGTTTTTCAATGGAGCTTGATGAAGAAGCTGAAGATGGGGAAGCTGGCGGTGTGGCTTTTTGCAATATCGATGGCGAACCCGACTGTAGGGCAGCCAACAGTGAACCTGGAGAAGCCTCCGTTGTAACTGACTGGGGTCCTAGCCTGACAAGCCTTTTGAACTGGATGTTGAAGACGTTCCCAAGTAGGTTTGGCTCTTCCTTTCGGTACTCTCTTGTTTGGTGCAGTGGTTCCAAACTAGACAGTAAAGTAATTGAAAGCTCAGTGACGTTCCTGTAGCCGTAGTTAATTACAAAAAGAGATGCAATATACACGTCATCGTCGTCGGTGTCCTCCTAGACTTTACAACTATAGACAAGTCTGTCTCATAATGTTTGGATGCTGCCAAAATCCTCAAAAATCTTTTCGAGGGTGTATCCTTTGAATAGATCGACTAACACTAAGAGATTTCAAAACAGACTAAGCCTTTGTCTATTTCGTTCTTGAAGTTTCAACTTGGAATTTGGAACAACTCGGTATTGATGACATGGCACCTTAACTTGGAACGTCGCGGTGTATAGTGACTTTGCACTTCAACCTGGGTAGTGCTAGTGACACGACATCCATACTTTGTGGTTCCTTATTTTCAGTTGAAACTTCAGTCGGGCATGAGCCAAGGACTTAAAAAGGTTTGATTTCCCAAAGTCTTGTCGATCCAAGGATTTTGAAAATTGACAACATGCAACATCAAGATGCATGACTCTTCATCGCATCATGACAGCGTCCTAGTAAGCATAAGGCAAACTCAAAAGAAAGACTACCTAGAAGCCGCCCTAAACATGCTCCTACACAAAACAATATGTATGTACAAAACTAGAGACAAGTTTGCCTCACAAATTTCAGACGTTGTCGAAATCCTCAGAATTCTTTCCAACAATTTGTTCCTGAGTAGATCGATAGATCCTAAAAGATGTCAAAATAGACTAAATTTTCGACTAGTCCCATTTGAAGGTTCAACTTTGAATTTGGAACAACTCGGTGTTGATGACATGGCACCTTAACCTTGAACGCCGCGGTGTATAGTGACTTCGCACTTCAACCTGGGTGGCGCCAGTGACATGGCATCACTACTTTTATTGTTCCATATTTTCGGTTGAATCCTCAATCGAGCATGAGCCAAGGATGTAGTAAATTTTGATTTCTCAAAGTCTCATTGAAGTAAGGACTTTGCGATTGATAACGAACATTCAACAGAATGAACGACTCCTCATTGGGTCCAACAATGTCTTAGACAACGCAAAACAAACTCGAGAGACAAAACAACCTTAAGCATGCTCCTATGCAAAAGAGTGCATGCGATAGGGAAAGCAGTAACACATAGACAGTATATGGGGTTAGATGCAAATAATCTTACCCTGTAGGTACCTGTCCTAGTTTGGAGAGTTCTAGTACTTTGTATATGCAAATGGCTGGTTTTGGCTTGTAACAGGTTCCTCGGACTAGGGCCAAAGATATACCTCCCGTTGCCCGCGTAACCGCAGAGCAATAGTCGAACGGTAGAATGACCCATCATCGTCTGAGGTTGTTGGTCATTCGGGGTCCCCGGGCTTCAGTAAACCGTGCCGGATTGCCAAAACGATCCAACGCGACTTTATCCCACATCGATGCATATGAAAAATGCTAAAGAATTTGATTAATGTAACAAAATCGCAAATTTGCAAATGCCTTTTCAAATTTGGCTCTCTTTATTTAGTCAATACTTAGAAGAAACTACACAAGAGAACAATCAAAAAAGCCCCAGGCAGGATGGCCGAACATGAGGTCCTGTTAAATCACCAATCCTTTCTTTAGTAGTGTGAAGCTCACTATTTTGATAGGCTTTTGTGGGATTGTTCTCAAGTGTTTTAAACTCTAAGTATAGACCAATATTGGTTCGATCCCCAGCAAAGTCGCCACTGTGGGCATGCGTGCCCTTTTCTTCTTTTTGGGAAAAGGATTCCGTTCCCTTCCCAAGGAGAGAAAAATGCCAGTTCGTGGGAGTGCTTTTTAGCTGGACGTCAAGCGCTCGCGAAAATACAGAGTCACCACTCGGGTTTGAAGGTCCGACACCTAAGGAACCGTATTTCGAAGCACTTGCCGCGCTGATTTGAAAAAGGTGAAGGAACCAGTCCGTCATAACCATATCTGGGTTCGGGAGCCAGGTTATGAGAGGGGAAGGGTTTTATGGCACCCCTCTCGCCCAATCCAGAGATCGGTCTCTACTTAGCCATCTGCAAAAGATGTTTGTTTGCGATTCTGTTTGATTAATCAATTTTTAGCCATTTAGGGCATGGATGAGCAATTAGTATAGAATGAAAACAGACTGCTGTGGGAGTTTAAACAAACTGGGAGGCCCCTATTTTGGAGTGATGTGCGTAGGAAGAAACCAGTATGCACTGAACAAGTTACTGCATGCTGTTCACTCCTGCACGCACAACTCCAAGACCAGCGCGCGCTGGTGAGCTCAAACCCACAACTCTTATTCTCAAACAGACTAGGCTCTGGAAGGACCAGTGCACACCCAGGACAAACCACGCAGTTTATAGGTAGCATAATATACAGTTTAAAGCCTTACAAATTAATAAAACACCCCATAAACAGTGTGGGTACAAAATAATGGCCTAAAACTAAGCTACCCGGGCAAGGCCACTCACTGGTCAGAGGCAGACTATCGCGCGACGGAGCCATTCTAGCGCTCGAGGGTGCGCCCTAGCGCTCTGTCGTGCGATGGAGCCAATCTGGCGCGCGACGGTGCGCCCTGGCACAACCAGACCACTGCTTGGTTTACCCATTTCTGGGTTCTGGGACAAGTCCAGAATGATCCCAAGGGTACCCCAAAACAACAGAAATACAAATTAACTACATACGAGCAGTTTCTAACAAAGGAAAGCAGTAAACTAGTTTTTAACATGCTTAACAGTGATCTATAACATAATAAAGCACAAAACAGTAAGAACCAATCCCCACGTGGACCAGCGAGCACAGGCTAGGACAATCGCGCGCGTGAGTGGGTCCGTCGTGCCCTGGTTCATACCACAACGGTTTTGAAACCTTGCCAGCTTTAAGACCAGGATTGGTATTGATTACTAGCCTTGGCCTTGCTAGCCCCCCTTAGGGATCAGAATAGAAAACAGAACAAAGGTAAGCTATACCTTCGGTTTTGAGTTTGAAAGAGTATTTGAGCTTTTGATGTTTGAAGTTGATTGGGGTGTTAGAGGATTGTTGAGTGTGAGAAAATGGGGAAGAACAAGCTATGTTCTTGGATGAGGTGTGAGAATGAAGGATGGTGTGTGTAACCCTTCTTCAAATTTTTTAAACCTTTTTAATGAAAGAAGGAGTGTGGTATTTATAGGGAGAGAATGAGGTGAATTTGGCTGGAAACAGAGGAGTTTAGCCTGTCCACGAGGCTTGGCTGAGATTGCATTGGTGGCCAACTGTCCTTCTCAAGAAAAGTTGGTGGGAGATTGGTCCGTCGCGCGATGGAGTGAGTATGTCGCGCGATGGTGCGCCCTGGCGCTCTGTCGTGCGATGGAGTGAGTCTGATGCGCGATGGTGCGCCCTGGCACGGGATGGTTGCGCCCTGGCGCCCATCAGTAGGGTTTTTGGTTTTTGAAGTGGCTTAGGCTAGGTTAGGTTCAAGGGTTTTGCAAACACTCAAAGCTCAAATACGCTATCATTCCCAGGGTGTTCTTGATCCATTTCATTGTAGGGGAATCAAAAACCGTAAGTAAACTGATCTGGAAGCCCAAATTGGGGTGTCTACAACGGTAAACCACCCAAGGAACCAAACTTGAAATGCTTGCTAGGTTTTGATTGGAAAAGGTTTTATAGATTGGTTCGTCGTCATCTTTTGATATCTGAGGTTTGGGAGCCAGGTTACGAAAGGGAAAGGGTTTTAAGGCACCCCTCTCGCCCAATCTGGAGATCAGTCTCTACTCGGGCATTTTGTAAAATATTCGCGCTTTTCTCTCATTAATCATTTTGAGCCAGTTAGGGCTGGGGAATAGTTAAAGGGGATTAAAACTGTAACATGTTGGCAGGCGTGATAAAATGACATGCTTGCTTATTGAAACAATTAAAATAGATTGAAAACAGACTCCTATGGGAGTTTTAAATGGACTGGAATACACTGACCCGAAGTGACGTGCGCAGGAAGAAACTAGCATGCACTGACCAAGTCATTACATGCTAATTTCACCTACATAGGCTACTATTGATCTAGTGTGCGCTAGTAAGCCTAAGCCCACAGTTCTTATTTTCAAACCTCTGGGCTCTAGAAATGACCAGTACACACCCAAGACAAATCAAGCAATTTATAAGACAAGAAATATACAGTTATAGACAGTTTAAATGGGCTATGAAGCCTCAAAAAGAATATTACACCCCATAAACAGTGTGGGGAACAAAGCAGAGGCTAAGGCCTAGTTGCCATGAAAGGGCCAGCCACTAGATTGGGATGGACTGGCGCACATTGGTAGAACCAGTTCTATCCTCTTGTTCAGTGCTTGGCTTTGCACTTTCTTGGTTTTGAGACATATTTAGAAAGACCCCAGAGGCATTCCAAAGCAGCATAAACGAATGTTAAGAAAGTGAAACTAGCAACTTTAACTATGGAAAGCAGTAAACTGATTTTTTAACATGCTTCACAGTGATGAAAATGGAAAGAAAGACAGAAAATAGCTAGATACTGATCCCCACGCTAGTACTGCACGTACAGCCACAACTGGCGTACGCATACTAAGGACCGGCATGCGCTAGTTCTAACCACCACGGCTTTGAAGCCTTGCTAGCTTTTAGGTCAGGATTAGTATTGATTACCAACCTTGACCCTGCCAGCCCCCCTAAGGGATCAAAATAGATAGTCATAACAAAGGTGATATATCTTTGGTTTTTGAGTTTTAGAAGGATGTTTGAGGTTGAGTAGTGGTTTGGATGATGAATGTAGAAGGGAGGGTATATGGAGTGGTGTGTTACCTGCCTGAGAATGACAAGACAAAGGCTTGAGAGAGTGTAAGAGAGATTGATAACCCTATAACTTGGAAGAACCAACTTGGTACTTGGCAACCAACCTTTTAACCCTTTGCAAGGGGATGCATGGGGGGTATATATAGGAGGAGAGGGAGATGTAACCAACTGAAGGTGGCTGGTTCACTTGGACTGTGGGCTTCCATCACATTAGTGAGTGGGGTGGGTTATGGGAGACTTGTGTGAGGAGGTAAGGAACATCCCCCTGCCTGTAGATCACTTCCAGAGGAATAACAGGTCTGAGAGTGCCACAAAGTCTTGTGAACGTGGCTGAATAAAGGTGATGGGACTACCTTTGACCAGTGCACACCAGTCACTAACCTGGGTGCACGAGTCCAAGCCTGGTCAATTGTCAAAATTGACCGATGATTGACACGTGGCAATGGACCAGCGCACGTTGGTGTGGGACTAGCGTATGCGGGTAAGATTTTGGCTGAGGCTTTTCGAGTTAGGTTTAAGGGGTTCAAAAGGGGTTTAAATGCGCAAAGTTCAAACTCACTAACATTCTCAAGGTGTTCTTGATCTTATTCATCATCAGGGAATCAAATACCGTACGTAAACTAATCCGGGAAGCCCAAAATAGGGTGTCTACATAGGTGAGGGTGTGAAAGTCATGGTAGGGGTGCAGGAGGAGTAGGTATGTAGGAGGTGAGGTGGTGGTCACTTGGTGGCCAAGGGTTGGCACGGGGAAGGAGGTAGAAGAATCGGGAGAGAGAGGGAAAGAGAGAGAGAAGAAAATACACAGAGAGAGAGAGAGATGAAGATGTCAGGTGGTGGTGATCAGAGTCAAATGAGGGGGCTTGGTTCATATAATTAGGAGGCCGGGGGGGGGGAGAGGTACAAAAGAGGGGTGATGTGGAGAGGTGTGGATGGGGATAGGTGAGAGGTGTGTATATATATAAATAGGTGAATAAATATATATATATATATATATAGGAGTGTGTGTGTGTATATTTACATAATATCTTTTAATAATAATTTTATTAGCAATACTATTAATCTATTTCCGATAATGAACAAAATGTTTTAAAAACTTTATCAATATTTTCTAAACGTTACAGGTTTTTAAGAGTAATGAGTGAAGAGAGATATATAAAGAAAATTTATTAGAGACCATGCGCAGGAGTTTTGAGTACCAAAACTAATCAAGCCCTTATGTCTGGTCAAGTTTAATTGACCATCTCCCCAAAAATCAATGGTGTATGTGATGCTTAGACATTGTTCATTTTGGGTTTTGAGGGAAGTTTTTAAGAGTAATGAGTGAAGAGCGATAGATAGAGAAAATTTATTGGAGACCGTGCGTAGGAGTTTGAGTACCAAAACCAAACAAGCCCTTATGTCTGGTCAAGTTTAATTCACCATCTCTCCAAAAATCAATGGTGTTTGGAAGGACTTCGCGTAAGGCAATATCGTATCCACAAGTTTAGTTTTGGACAATGAAGAGCGACATATTGTTTTTCAACAATCTCGGTCTCACAATGATGCTTCTGCGATTCAAGCCTGCAAACCAAGTTTCACTGTCTCTCTCAAACCCAGTTAATATTAAGAATGATTTTGTTAATAAGTCTTTTATGACATTTGATATCGCAGCTGCAAATATGATTTTATGGCCTATGCATGGAGCAGCATTGTGTTTCCTCCGATTTGAAAACAATTTTTTTACAGCCCTAATTCCGAGTACGCGATTTGTTTACATATAATATATAAAGGACCTTAGCTTTACCATATGAAATAAAATAAAGAAAACACACAAGTGTTCACGGATATGATATATAATATAATATAATGTATGTAGTAAATTGGATTAAATACGGATTCACCATCCCTTAAGTCCTTATAAGTACCCCGCATAAATATGCCTCTCTGTCTTCTTCTTTTTTTTAATAAATTTGTTGTAAGCTGTCACCTAAGCTGTCACCTTAAGACTTTGTTAATTAAAACCACAAGAAATAATTATCAGATTAGCAAAGCACGCAGTTCTATATTCTTCTTCTCTGTCCACATATGTATGCGCACATAATTTGACAGATTCCACGGTGGTTGTTCCTATATATATTTATGTATTGGTACTATATTAGGATGTCTCTAATGGCATAATTAAAAATAAAAGATTTCTAAAAGTAGCAATATTATTCCAAAATATGATTCATAATGGTATAATCAAATTTAGCAATTTCATTACCTATAACCAAATTTTAGCTTCTGGATAGCAAAATCTAGCAAAATTTTCTTTTTGAATAATGAAATTTAATTGAGACCACACTCTCTCTTTTTCCTTTGTCTCTTTTTCTCTCTCTTCATGTCACTATCAGTGAACCCTCTCATTTATATTTATTGTCAACTCTTTCTATTTTTCTCTACCAAAAATGAGTTTTAAATTATGGACCATTGTGAGACTTCATATTGTTAATATTTGCAACCCATTAAATGTGTAGGGAGGTATTTCCGAATAAGCGCAATTACTACCCGAACAGGCAACATAAGGGGCCACCTAGTTAACAGAATAAGTCATACTGTCAATGAGGACGGTGGTCGGCAGAAGGGACATATGACATGAAGAGTTCACCAGAAGGATCAATCTGTTCGGCAATGAGAAGGCCGAACAAGTGATGATCCCACATAAAAACGACCTTAAGTGATAAAGGCAGCAGGAATATTCTAGAAAAGAATAATGTATTGAAGGAAGGGGAACCAAGTTCCCAATCAAGATAAGTACGGAAACAGTCTTGATATGGAGCTAGCCCCATAAGGAGAAGAGTCCCTACGAGTATGGAATATCGGCTGATTGGGAAAGTGGATCCCCAGAAGGCTAGGTTTCCTATATGAGATAAGAAATCTGAGGCTACAGGGATGCTTGGAAAGAAAGCATACATGTGTCTATATAAACAAAGTGAACCTAAATGCAAAAAGTACGCAATACGTCACATTCATTCTACTTTCTTACTGATAATCAGGGTTTTCACCAATATGAGATACTAATTTAGGCATCGGAGGGCCTTTGCCACGAGAGGTAAAGATGTACTCACCCCTTGTCTGTTTTGCATATTAGGGTTCCAGTGAGAAGTTAGGATTCCGGGGAGGAGGCCCAAAATATCCGTTGTATTCTTTGTGCTATCATAAGCACTCATCAGATTTTTCCCACTTACAATTGGTGATGTCCGTTGGAAACGAAAGAGTTCTCTTTGAAAAACGACCATGGTGGAAGGAGATCCAAAGACATTATTTAACCCAAAAAAGTTGCTAGGTGGGGGAGGAGATAAGTCCCCACCAGGCGCTCCGAGAAAGCCCAAGGGCAGACATGGGAAGAAGACGACAAGTAAGGGCAACCCCCTGACCGTTCTGGATGACTCCAAGAACAGGGAGGGTAGGACAGCCACATGTTCTACATGAAGAGGCAAGTCTCATAGAGAAGGAGAATTGGTTGAACACTTGAGAAGTGTGCACAACAGTGAAGATATCCTCAACAAAAAGTGGTAAGAGATCGAGGAATTTGCTCGTTTGATAAGGAGACAAGAGCACGAGATTCGAGAGTTAGAATGGATCCGAGAGCACCAAGAGGATTCTGGGCTTCCACGAAGAAATTTCAAAGGGGATAAGCGGGCCATGGTGGAATACAAGAACGCTCATTCACAAAGAAGGAGGAGCAGGAGCAGGAGTCCCACTCCAGGACGAGAGAGAGCTTCTCCACAAAAATGAAGAAGCAGAAGTTTAAGCCAAACTCCAGACGGCAAAGGGCTTCTTCAAGAAAAAGAAGAAGCTGGAGCCGGAGCCCCAAACCCGAAGAAGAAGGGACCAGGAAGCACCATAGGGACAGGTATGAGAGATCTGATACCGATTGGGATAAGGCTGGGGCTCACAAAACTAAGGAGCATGAGGACAGAACCATGACTGCATGAGAAGTAACACGGAAGGCCCTAAGTAACATAGCAGCTTTCCCCTTTGTGAGAAAGCTACAAGATGCATGACTACTGAGCAGAGTGAAGCACGGTGCGTTCATCTTGTGCGAGACAAACATAGACTCTGTGGCTCACATACAAGATTACCAATAGGCCATGTTCTTGCAAGATGGAGATGATGCCA
Source organism: Rhododendron ovatum (assembly GCA_019656835.1). NCBI lineage: Eukaryota > Viridiplantae > Streptophyta > Magnoliopsida > Ericales > Ericaceae > Rhododendron > Rhododendron ovatum. Next base: position 31,620,136 of record CM033802.1, read on the forward strand.
ATATGTGCAAGATGTTCCCATCGAGTCTTGGGAAAGTAGCCTTATCTTGTTTCCATAAACTTTGACCGCATTCCATACGAGGATGGAGGCAACTAGCCGAAGAATTCACTGTTCGGTTCTTAACAAGTAGGACAGCCCCAAAAATGTTTGAAAGTCTCGCCACAATGAAGCAGGGAGAGACTGAGCCGATCAAAGACTATGCGAAGAAATACTTGGAAACTTTCAATGAGATTGAAAGTTGTAGCGAGGAATATGCGATAGCTACGTTCAAAACTGGGCTGCCTATTCAGGGAGAGCTACGCCGGTCGTTGAACATGAATCTGGTAGCAACATTGGCAAAGTTGATGGGGTGGATTGAACAACATGCCAGAATGGAGGATGACATACTCTGAGAGGATGGCAAGGTCGCTACTGAATAGCCAAAGGGGTCTGCGAAGAAAGTAGATAAACCAGAGCCCAAGACCTACAGGGAAAGGAAAGAGTATAGGCAGGCTAAGAACGAGCCATATAAAGAAAGACAAACACCTGACCCCAAGTCTTTCTTTTCAATAACCACAGTTTGGAAAGAACCATTATATAGGATTCTTTATCGAATAAAGAATTGGCCGTATTTGAAGTGGCCCCCAAGATTGAAGGGAGATAATGATGCAAAGCGAGCTACGAGTTAGCACTACAGCTACCACAAGGATTGGGGCCACATGACCGAGGATTGTGAGATGTTTAAGAGACACCTCGATGATCTAGTCTCTCGAGGTTACCTCAAGGAATTTATCCAGGAAGAACCCAAAGATAATGGGAAAGCAATGGAGATGGATTACAAACAGAATCCAAAAGGTGTGATCCATATGATACATGGATTGGTCGTGCCTTATACGAGAAATGAGGTGAGGCTGCTCTAGAGGCAAGTCAAATACGACCAGCAAGTTATGCGGTTGGGAAACAAGAGAGGACGAGAAAGCGACATATGCGACGAAGGCATAGTCTTTACAAATGAGGACCTAGGAGGAGTCCAGGTGCCACACGATGATGCTTTGGTCATAACTTTACAAATTGTGGAGTATGACATTGAGAGGATCCTGGTGGACTCAGGAAGTTGCACAGAAGTATTATACTATGATGCATTCAAGAAGTTAGGACTAACCCAGGTGGATCTGGTACAGTTAATAACTCCTCTGGTTTGGTTCAGTGCAGGAATAATATAGCCCTTGGGGAAGGTAACACTGCCTATTCGGGCAGGATCAGTAGTGTTACGAACTTATTTCTTGGTAGTGGACGTACTGTCCTTCTATAATGTGATTATAGGGAGGACATGATTGCACAAGATGAGGGTAGTGTCCTCCACCTATCACCAGATGGTAAAGTTCCTAGGATCCAATGGGGCTGAGATGATCAGGTGTAATCAAAAGGTAGCACAACAGCGTTTGATCTCCATTATCAAGAAAGCCCCGAAAGCCCATCATGTTCATTTGGTTGACCTTCCAAATCAACCGTCCATCAAGGATGTTGGAGGAAACCTGGCCAAGAAGGTAATAGAAAGCCTAAAGAAAGGACAGATCAATGAAATTGATTCTGAGAGGTATTTTCTAATTATGGAGTCACTACCAAAGGAAGAGGAAGCCGAATTGGTGGAGTTCTTAAAAGAACATATTGACGTATTTGCAAGGGTACCAAAGGAGATGCCCGGAGTAGATGCGGATGTTATTTGCCACCATTTAAATGTGGATCCACAACACAAACTTGTGATACAGAAGAATAGAAGGGCAGCCGTGCAGCATGTGGACGTTGTCATTGAAGAGGTGGACCATTTACTAGAGGCCAAGGCAATATGAGAAGTTTACTACCTGGAGTGGCTATCCAATACCGTAGTTGTAAAGAAGAAGAATGGGAATTGGCGTGTTTGCGTGGATTTCACAGATTTGAATAAGGCATGTCCTAAGGATAACTTCCCTCTTCCAAGGATAGACCAGTTAGCTGATACGAATGGATGAGTTTCCTCGATGCGTATCAGGGATATCATCAGATTGCCATGTTTGGGCCAGATCAAGAGAAGACTTCCTTCATAACACCATGAGGATTATACTGTCATAGTGTCATGCCTTTTGGGTTAAGGAATGTAGGAGCAACGTACCAGAGGCCTGGCAACAATCATGTTTCAGAAAGCTACTTGGCAAAACCATGGAAGTATACATAGATGATATGGTAGTGAAAAGAAGAGATAGGCGAGGACACATAGAAAATTTGAAGGAGGCCTTCAAAATCTTGAGGAAATACAAATTAAAATTCAACGACTCTAAGTGTGTGTTTGGAGTTAGTTCTAGAAAGTTCTTTGGCCACCTTGTAACTATAAGGGGGATAGAGGCAAATCCTAATCAAATAACGGCCTTGTAAAGGCTATAGAGTCCCAGAACAACGAAAGAAGTCCAAAGACTAACAGGAATGGCAGCTGCCCTCAATAGGTTCATCAGCCGGTCAAGTGACAAGTGCAGGCCTTTCTTTCAGTTATTAAAGAAGAAGGAAGGATATGAATGGGGAGCAGAATGTGAACAAGCCTTCGAAGACCTAAAGAAGTACTTGGCAGAAGCCCCACTCTTGTTAACTCCTAAATCGGGTGAGTTTTTGGTTCTGTATTTAGTAGTTTCTGAACATGCTGTGAGTGCGGTTCTTTTGAGGAATAAGGGATCTGAGCAGATCCCTATGTATTATGTGAGCAAGACATTACTAGACACGAAAATGAGATATCTACCCCTTGATAAGTTGGTCCTGGCACTAAGGACATCGACGAGCAAATTACCACATTATTTCCAGAGCCACAAGATTGTGGTTTATATTGAGTTCCCATTGAAATCATTGCTACGAAAAGCAGACTTCTCAGGACGAATCTCGACTTGGTCCATTGAGTTAAGCCAATATGACATCGACTATCAGCCACACATCACAATTAAAGGCCAAGTGTTGGCTGACTTTGTGGCGGAATTGTCACCTGCAGTGGCACCCTAGCCTCCCACGAGAAAGGAAGAGGCACCTGGGCTGCACGTCAAGAGAGGCATGGCTCTGGCCAAGCAGGACCCTTTAGAATGGAAGTTGTTCATTGATGGTTCAGCATGTAACACTGGTTCAGGGATTGGGGTAGTGCTCGTTCCCCCTGAAGGAGTAATGATAAAGTTATCTATTTGGTTGGGCTTCAGTGCATCGAATAACGTAGCAGAATAGGAGGCACTCCTAATAGGCCTGAAAAGTGCAAAAACCCTAAAGATGACACGAATTAGGGTGTACTATGATTCGCAACTTGTAGTGAATCCGCTGTCCGGGGAGTATGAAGCCCGGAATGAGAAGATGGCGGCCTACGTGGAGGCAGCCAAGGATTTGCTAGATACTTTTGAAAAAATTTACATCGAGCAAATAAGTTTTGGACGAAGCGCTCATGTAGATTCTCTAGCTTGGTTGGCCGCAGCTGTACCAACTGAGTTAAAGAGGAAGGTGGCGGTAGACTATCTTAGCGAGCTAAGTATTGGAAGAAGTGTGGAGTTGGTCTTGGATGTGAACCATGGGCCAAGTTGGATGGATCCAATTATGGAGTTCCTATGAGATGGGACACTCCCATCTAATAAGAAGGAGGCTCATAAGATAAAGACCAAATCCGCACGATTTTGGCTGTCCCCAAAGGGAAAGTTGTACAGGAAGTCCTTTAAGGGACCATATCTGCTTTGTGTGCATCCCGAGATAGTGCAGAAGTTTCTCCATGAGATTCATGAGGGAACATGTGGGAGCTATGTTGGGGACAGGTCCATTGCCCACCGAGCAATAACTCAAGGTTATTGGTGGCCACATATGCAGGAGGAAGCAAAAGTATATGTGAAAATCTGTGAAAAGTGTTAGAAGTTTTCACCGATGATTAGAATACCAGCTGTGGATCTCGTACCATTAACAAGCCCTTGGCTGTATGCATAATAGAGGATGGACATCGTGGGTCCACTCCATAAGGCAACTGGAAATCAAAAGTTCCTGTTGGTGGCAACAGATTACCTCACATAGTGGATTGAAGCAGAACCCTTGGCCAAAATCGCAGAGCCTATGATAGAAAGGTTCGTTTGGAAGAGTATTATTACTCGGTTTGGGGTCCCTACTCATTGATTACGGATAATGGGGCACTATTCCAGAAGAAATTTAAAGCTTTTTGTTCCCAGTATGTGATAAGGAACTATTACTCCACTCCATCTTACCCTCAGAGTAATGGGCAAGCAGAAGCATCTAATAAAACCATCCTTGATGGGATCAAGAAGAGGTTGGATAAGGCAAAAGGGAAGTGGCCCGATGAGCTACCACTGGTGCTATGGGCACACTGAACAATGCCTCGGAGGTCTACGGGAGAGACCCCTTATTCGTTGGCATGTGGCGCAGAGGCAGTTATACTATTGGAGGTTGGTTCGCCGACCAACAGGACAACTTTGGTTGAAAGTGGGGGCAATGACAGAGCCCTAGAAATTGAGTTCGACCTTGCTGAGGAAAAAAGAGAGAGGGCTCTGATGCATCTGGCCTCTTATTAGGAGTAGCTCATGAAAAGCTAGAACAAACATGTGCACCCACGAGAATTTGGTGTTAGGGATCTGGTACTACGAAAAGTGCTTGAAAACACCAAGGTGTAGAACGAGGGCAAGTTGGGTGCCAATTAGGAAGGCCTGTATTGAGTGGCTGAGATTGTGGGCGTATAGATTGGCAGACCTGGATGGGAAACCGGTGCTATGACCTTGGAATGTTCACAATCTAAGAAAATTCTTTGTTTAAAAAAAACTTTAGTTTATTATCATTCTGTTTTAGGATACATAACATGATTGTGTGGGAATTATGAATAAAATTCCCTTGGTTTTTATAATTTGTCAGTTCCAAGGGGTACAAATAACGCCCCTTTGAGTTTGAAGATTATGAATAAAATCCTACTTTTGCAAAGCATATGAATTTTTGTCAGTTTTTATTCTTTCTTTTTTATTCCTTCAAATACATCGAAACCATTTTCCCTTTTCTTCATTCGTGTTGGGGAGCAGGGTATGGGCACGAATGCCCTAGTGCGTACAAATAACACGCTAGATTTATCCAAGTATGAGAATACTTAAATTTTGCATAAGTATGAGATACTTGGGTGCATGAGCAAAATGGCTAAGTACGAGAATACTTAAAATTTTGCATAAAGTATGAGGTACTTACTGTAATGACCCTGGTTTTTGATAAATAAAATTTTTGTTAAATATTTGAATTTTATTTTAATTACTTGGATTTGTTTTTAAAATTTCTTTTTAATTTCTAATAATCCGTCATAATTAGATTTGAGACTTATAAAATTTTATCTTTTTCTCACCGAACAATTTAGTCATTTTCTAAAGACAAGTATGCTTATAAAAGCACTTGTATATTTTCCTAACGAGTTAAATAAAATCTTTAAATTATATTTCTTGGCAAGTAAAATTAGTTTCCAACCAACTAGTTACAGAAACCTAAATACCACTTCACCTAGTTACAATCTCCTAACCCTAGATAGACCTTTTTGACCGTCCTTGAGCCTTATGAACCCATCCAAACCCTAATTGAACCTTTTGGACCAAAGGATGTAATCATTGCACTTTCATGACTAGTCAATTCTTGACTTTATTCATCATTATTACATCGTCCTAGTGTATCTTTTCCCTTTACCCATTGAACGATAGTTGTTAGGAAAAATATTACCTTTTGGGTAGTAGGTTTTGTTTCCAACCATTTAGGCAAACCTAAGTACCAATTGACTTAGTTACATTTCCCTAGCATTTAAGAACCATTGGACAAAGATAGTCATCATGATACTTCCAAAAGTAGCACTCATTACTTAGTGTAATCATGACTAAGATCACTTTCTAGGAAATGGTTAACCATTGGTCCATAGGATTACCTTTGGAAGCTTAATCATTACCTTTCCTTAGACCTATTAGAACCTACTTGGACCTAACCACGTCTAGTCTTACACTCATATATACATATACTTACATGTCTAGTCATATCAAACCTTACATACCATCATTTTCCTTTAACCATTGGTTAATAAATGTTAGGGAGAATTTTATCCCTTGGATAGTGGAGATTAGACTTGCCATTGTGTGTATGACATGGACAAGATAAGTCATGGTTATCATTTTGCTTCCAAAAGAAGCAAGCCTAGCCATGCCATGCATACAAACCTAGAGTTATAGCCTTAAGCCTAATTATTCTAGGGTTACTTTCCTAGATACTTATATATATATATATATACTTATATATATATGTACATAGTACAAGAGAGAGAGAGAGAGAGAGAGAGAGGGAGAGAAAAGCCCAGAGGGAGAGGGAGAGGGAGAGGGAGAGAGGGAGGCTGAGAGGGAGGGAGAGAGATGGAGTGTGTGGTGTGCTTTGTTCACTCCCACAAGCTACCCCTTTAGCCTTAAGCCTATTTCTGACTTGACAACCCATTTCTAGTCAATTTCTAGCATAGAATCCTAGCCTTTAATCATCCTAAACCTAGCTCTCATTACCCTAAGATTTGACTACAACCTAGACCTAGGATTGACTAAACATGGAAGACTAGCCATTAGACTTGTAAGTCTTGTAACCTAGCTTATAATTACCTAGATTTACCCTAGAAAACCTAAGATCCTACTTGATTTTATAGCCTTATGCCTAAAGATTGGATTTGACAATACTTGGCATGCTTTCAAGCATGATTTGACAAGTCCATGAAGCAAAATCATGGGAGAAAAAGAGAGAGAGGGAGGCCGGCCATGGGGGAGAGAGGAGGAGTCAAATTTTGCTATAAATAGCACCCCCCATTCACCATTCAACTCACACCTTCAAATCCTCCAACTTCTCTCTAGAAAATCTTTGTGTTCTTACTTTGTTCTTCCTTGTTATTGAGTGTTCTTGAGTTCTTCTTGTGTTCTTCAAGAAACTCAACCTAAACCCCTCTTTCGATCCATAAAGTTTAGTAGTTTTAGTCACGAAGAAGTTTTGAGAGAAACCTTTCTCTTTCGAAGCTCCCGGAAGCTCACCGTAAGAAGTTACTCTGCCCAAACACCAACTTACTTTCCGTAGTCGTCAACTACCGCCAAGAAGAAAGGTAGAGTCCCATATACGCTATCTCAAAGTATACGTAGAGTCCCTTTGTCCACCAACTCCAAGTATAACGTAGAACCATATGTTGGAAGTATAAGTAGATTCTCTGTAGATAAGGTTATCTATCACTTATAATGTTTTGAAATGCATGATAGTTAATAACCTATTTTTGCAAATGGAAGTATGAACATGTTGGAATAATCGACTTTTACCCTAACAAACACAAGTGTTGTTTTGAATTTCCCACAAAGGAAGAAAGAACAATTTTGCAAAAGATAAGACTTTATCATTAATAGAAATATTCGTATTTTGATCTTTAGATGGTTATGAGCATGTGTTATGAATTGTTCGCATTACTTGTCTTGTTGTAAAGCATAAGTGATTTTAACTCCAAATGCATCCGTACATGTGGCATTATGCTTTAAGTTGTGATTTGAGCATGATTAGTAATATAGAGTTGGATGATCTTGTTAGTTTAGTTTTAAGATTACAATGAATGATTTATGATTTCGTATTTGAAAAGTCCTACTGCGGAGTCTATGCATGAAAATGAGACATGAAAATCGAGAAAGTAGAAATATGACATCTAGGGTGTGGTTTAATGAAAAGGCGTGGGATGAATCAGCTTTGTGTCTGGCCCCAACCTATTCCTGCAAATACAACGTGAGAGCTTGAGTCACCGGTGTGGTGGCTTGCCAACCACCCTCTGATGCCTAAGTCAGTAGTATACTTCAGAGTATTTTTGTTCTCTGTTCTCATAGTTATAGGCATCTTGTTTGGGAGGTAGAGTCCTCATAGAACTGTATTCCGGATCACCCGCTTGGGGTGAGGTCTGTTCTCATATTTATAGGCATCTTGTTTGGGAGGTAGAGTCCTCATAGAACTGTATTCCAGAATACCCGCTTGGGGTGAGGAGGAGTTCTACCTTAGCTAGGAGTCCATGTACATCTGGGATGGTTAGCGCTTATCTCGTCTATAGCATTCCTTATCCTGTAGGATTTCAGTTGTAGTTTTATCCCATCCGGGCATCTTTGGTTAGGATAAGTAATATTCAAATCGTTCTAATCAAGTGCCAAAGCTGGTCCTTGGACCTCATGCCAGCTTCGTCCTATAGGCGGAGCTGGTATCCCCTGACCTTGTCACATGCTATCTCTCCTTGGGAATTATAGGCGAAGCTGGTCACTATCTCCTAGGTCCGTATATCGGATAGCGTCGACCTTGTCAGGTTTTTCCCTACTCATCAGCGTGTTTTGAAAAGGTGAAATATTTTGGAAACCGCAATGTGGCTGGATATGGTAGCCCATTGTGTGGTGTGTGTTTTGTGTGCCAATGGGAACCCGGTGCGGCGGAACCATTGTGAGGATACTCGGGAACCCGGAATGGCGGAACTGAGGTTGGGTGTGTGGCTTGGTTATCCGCAGAGAGGAGCCAATGCAAAGTGTGCCAATGGGAACCCGATGCGGCGGAACCATTGTGAGGATACTCAGGAACCCGGAATGACGGAATTGAGGTTGGGTGTGTTAAACGGGTTTTGGAAATATTGATATGGTTATGAAATGTGGAAAATGGTGACACGGTCTACGAGGAGTCGCATAAGAGAAACTCGAAAAATAATGGACACCAACGTTAGTTCGGATAATGAATGAGGATGTGTTATTGTTAACCATTTTGTTAAATATGTATGAACTATGTGGAAATCATTAATTTATGATCAATTGTTCGTAAGTTAAGGGTTAGTGGGTATGGGTTGTTCTATTGAGCTTTTGTAGCTCACGGTGTTACCTTTGGTGACCTTGACATATTATATTGGTGGCGATGCCTGTATAATGTGTAAGATCTTATAGACGAACAGGGTGAACTCTACACCTTGGAAGCCTTTGGAGCCGAGAAGCTGGCCAGGATGGAGGAAGAGGCGGAGTAGTAGATAGGAACCCTAGTTTCCTTCCTTATTTGAATAAAAGTACTTTTGTTAAGGGTTATGATGTAATATTGAGCCAGACTCCATTTAATTTTGAATGAAATTGTCTATTTAATTATCCCAAAATTCGGGGCATTACACTTACAATTTTTCCAAAGTATGAAACACTTGGGTGCATACATGACGAGGTATGTCAAAACTATGAATAGTTTAACAGTGTACGAACAAACGCCAAACTTTTCCTAAGTATGAAACACTTAGATTGTGTTTACAAGACACTTGCATGCATTCGAACACATGCATATTTCTGCTAAAATTGGTAAGCACAAGAATGTTTTAACTTGCATCTGGATGAACTAAACTGTTGTATAGCAATCATAGGTGCATAGGACAAGATGCTAGTACGAGAAGATGCTAGTATAAAATGCTTCAACCCTGTTATGGGAAAGAGTTAACTAGATCCTACAAAAGGGCCACGATGGGCCAAGCAAAATACTAGGCCATGCACAGCCACAGAAATTAAAACAAGTGTTATGCCACGAAGGACCAAATACCTGTGTTATCAAGCAATTTCTAAAAGTACTGGTGCCATGCAGGGCTAAACACTATCGTCACACAGGACCTGCGATTTGATCAAAGTGTTTGTATGAGGGGACGAATACTTACCAACTAGTCCAAATCTTGGACATTAGGAGGGGTCGTGTCAGGAACTTCTTTGCCAGCGCCAGAACCACCACCAATCATATTTTCATCCAAGTTAATGGTCTCATTTGTTTCCTCCTGCACAGGTGACTGGTTGGTAGGGGCGTCATGGGACTTCGTGGGGCTATTGTCTTCAACATCAGCAAAGTCTTCAATATGTTTCTCCATATCATTATCCCGGTGCTCCTCAGGTTCATGAACATCCAATGTCTGGCTACTTGGTAAATTGTTCTCCATCCATAAAGGAGAGTCATCTACAATCCCAGCCTTAGTTAGGCATGCTTCCCAACAAGTAGCCACGATTTGATCCTGAATAGCTAGCCTCCGCTCCACGTAACTACCCATTGCAGCATCAAAGCCTTTTTGATACCCATCATCGTAAGCAGCCTTTTTTGCATCATCAATCCCAGACAGTGCTTGGCTGAGATTGTCTTTGGCAGTCTCGAGCTTAACCTTCATTGCATCCACATCTAACTTTGCCTTCTCTCTCTCTCTCAAGCCTGGTGATTATTTGTAGCTGTTTAGTATTGTCCCTTAGGAGTCTGTTATGCTCGGGCTCTATCTCTTGAAGCTTTTGTCCCAGTACCACCATCTTTTGGATAAACTGCCGAGAGCCAAAAATTTTAACAGTTAGGATCAAGAGATATATGCAAGGAATGGAAATTGACACAATGGGATAGTCACATTACCTTGATACCACTGACGAGACCAGTGGACACTAGCAAATTGCTTTACCCTTTCAGCCTTAAGTTGGGCAATAAGAGCGTTGTCTATCTTTGGTGCCATACTAGTATCTTCACTTTCTTCTTCTGAAAAGAAAAGAAAAAGAAACACTGTAAAAGTCAGTTAAGGGCAAAGCACCAAATGAAACAAACAGAAGGTACCTTTAGAAAGAGCTAAGGCCTCACAAGTGGCTTCAGAACCCAGCAAGTAAATAGCTAAGGACTCAGGAGTCACAAGCAATTCTCAACTTTGAATTTCGTAGCTCTGGGCCAATTTAAGCTCAGCCTCTATGGCAGGGGTCATTGGGTATAAGGCCCGAGCTACAGAAATACAATAACAGAAGATCTTAAGAATAAGAAATGCTTTATGAAATTTAAAAGATGAAGAAAAGAAGTGTCTTACAACCGGCAATGGGTACCCCCCATCTACTAGGGATACATTGGGAATAGGACCCAACCTCCCAAGACAGAAGCTCCCATCCATCTCCCCTAACAAAAAAGAACTTGTCTTTCCAGTTCTTGTTAACATAAGGGAGCTCAGTAATCAAATCCTCCTCGCCAGGCCTTTTAGTGAAATAATACCACCTAACGCCTCCAAGGGCCTCCTTGACAGAAAACTGATTGAGGAAGGGTCCCTTGGATAAGGGAGTTAGTCCATTTGACATAGCTCCCAAAGAGCTGCGCAGCCGATTAAGAGATGCCATGAATTGGGTATAATTTGGCCATAAGCGAAACCCAAGAAACTCAAGACATCCCTGACCATGGCAGGGAAGGGCAGACATAAACCTCCCTCTAAAGCCCTCGTATAGAGGCACGTCACGTTTTCAACAAGAGAATAGGCTCGCTCAGAAGAAGATGGTTTCCTAAGAGTTACCGAAGCCGGAATTGAATATCTAACCCTAAGGACGGCCAATTCCTCATTGGTAATCGTAGAAGGGATGTTTGAAGCAGAAAAAAGGGACGCCCATGGGGACCCCTAGAAGTAGAAGCCAGAGGCGAGGAAGGTTTAGAACTACTCGACTAACCCTTGTCAGATGAAACCCTAACGCCACAGCGCATTGAAATTTCTTCCTCCTCTATCGTTTCGGACGTTTCCTCAGTGTTCAAATAGAGAAGAAATAAATAAAACCCTCAGACATTAGGGTTGCAACTGAAATTCGTGGGTATAAAGAAGCAAAAAAGTAAAAAAAGTCTCAGAAGACCTTGTTCTGAAAAACAATTGAGTAAGGGGCAATTTCTTGTATGATAGGAGAATGCAAGTTGACAAAGGAGAAACCAATCAACCTAGCGCAGATGAACTCCCCAGGAACAACCCACTTTGGGTCAACAACTTCTACACTAGATGAGGAATCTAGTTTTGCGATGAAAAAGGTATAAATAGAAAAAGGCAGAAAACGAGCTAGGAAGGGAGGACGTACCTAGAAAGAATGAACTCTAAAGCAATGGCAAAGAAGATCGACACAAAAATCCTCAAGAACGAAATCGCCTTAATTGTCTTGAAAACTCTTCTACCTGGGATTAGTTTGAACGAAAGCAAGTTCAGGGGCTGTACTTCAATCCCGAGGAGCCCCGTTAATCTCCACCGTTTACCCAAAACAAGGGGAATAGCAGAGATCTCACCACCTGTCCCACGATGTGACCCACGTATTTGAATCTACAGCAAAAGAAAAAGGCGGTAACCGCCATATGAGCTTAACCAAACCTCCAAAGAAATGCTGGATCTAGGAAACAAGGGAGTACCTGATAAGTATAACAGACCTCATGAGGTCAGCACCAAATGAATTACAAACATGGGGAGTGACCTGGGGAGTGGGGACTAGTCTCACCTGGACCTCTTTAACAAACTTTAGTTGGGATAGAGTTAGATCATACATGGTCAGGTCCACGAACGAAGCTATTGTAAAGGTCTAAGGACAGCTCTGGTCCATAGCTACATAAAGAGGAATAATATTTGGTCATTACCTATGGAATATACTTATTCCAACAGAGAGACCTCTTTGTGATTAGATGGAGACGAAATCCCATAAAGATAAACGATGCCATCAATAAAATAAGCACCAATCTCCTTGGCATACACAATCAGGGATGGATCGGGATTCCTAGTTAAGGCAGGACTCCTACTAACCTTAAATAGGTAATCCGGAATTCACGTGAAACAATCCAGCGAGGACTCAACCTCCTATCAAGATACCTATAAATACAATAGAAGAATACCAATCAAAGGTATGCAATACCCAATTGAGAGCACTGTTTACCTTACTATAATGTCAAACACTTTACTAACTTAGGCATCGGAGGGTGGTTGGCAAGCCACCACACCGGTGACTCAAGCTCTTATATTGTTTTGTAGGAACAGGTCGGGGCTGACAACAAAGCTGATTCATCAAGGAACTTTGAATTGGTAAGCCAATTACTGGTTGGATTATTATTTTGGTACTCTTTGTTCGTCCTTTCTTAATTTTTATTTAATTTACGTCAAACTTTTTGAATTAATTATCGCTCTCAATGAGAAGAGTCTAAGAAATAAATAAAAAATACTACCAAATATAAATAAAAAGAACCATATAGATGAAAAGAGTTTGAAAAGATTGATGGTTCTTTATTAAGGTAAACAAACCCAGTGTATGGCATGATATGATTAGCTTCAGTGTCCTTTTACCCCTTTTAAATTCAGTGGCGGATCTAAAAATTGTGTACAGATGGGTCACTTTTCGAGTATAAACTTAATAAAAAATTTAACTATCAAATATAAAGAGAACATGCGTTCAAAAAAATCTAACGAGAACAAAAAATAAATGTACTACTATTTCTGTATTTTTACTAGATCATTTATTACATTAATATTTGTGCGATTGGTAGAATTGTATGTAATATTGGCTTTGTGGTACTACACTGAATAAGTCCTTGATGGACGGGGTTCAACCCTTATCAGCTACTACAAGTTTAGATAAATCTTTTTCTTCCAGCCGTGTAAGCCAATTAAAAAAGAAATAATCAAAATGCATAAATGAGTTTCGAACACGCCCAATCAAATAAATACCTAACGCCTTACCAATTGAACTAGAGATAGAACTTTGCAATATTTCGGGTAGTTTTATATATATATTACTTTCTGTTTTCGATTCACACAAAAAATCTATATTATAAAACAAAGCAGACTTTTATCTACCTATACAAATATGAGCTCCTCTCCAACCGTTGGATCCAAATTTCAATAGGTTACGACCGTTGGATTGAATCAATCCATTGCAAAGACCCATGCCTGTCTAGCACTCATGTTTCTTCCTCTCTCTTCTCTCCTCTCTTCCTCCATTATTACCGTCTCTCTCTCTCTCTCTCTCACCCCGCCTGCCTGCGCGAACCCACTCCTCAGCATCCGACTCAGCCGGCTAAATCTCTAGGTAAGAATCCCCCCACCCTCGATTCTAGGGTTTTCCGAAATTTGGGATTTGTTGATAACCTTGTGCCTTTTTTTAGGAATCTTGATCGAGAACGATTTTGCTGATGATGGGGATGTCCCGCTTGCGAACATCACAAGCTGTGATCAACTCAAGAGTTTCTGTTTGACTTGATTCTGGTATGATAATTACACCCTTTTGCAGCCTTCTCCAACCGTTGAAATAAAAAGTGATTTTTATCCTTCTTTTTCTTCGTACAAATGAAAGGTTTTCTTGGGTTTTAGAATGTGATCAAAACCTTACATTCAATTAAATATCAACACCTTCCTTCGTACATCATAAAGCGTATGTTTAGATATTTCCCTACGTAACAATGGCTTTAATATATCAATATGGGGGATTATAAGAATCATCATGGCTTTAACTGTAAATAATAGCTTTAATCATAGTGGCCGATTTCGATTTAATCTGGGACATCTTTTTTTCCTTGGGTTCGGCTAAATAAATATGGGGGATTATCTGAATCATCATGCTAGATATCTACACACATGTAGGGTTCGGTTGGCTTCAATTATTTCGTCATAAAAAGACAGTTGGTACTAATTACATTAAGTGATCTTCTGTTTCATTTATGCCAAACTCATTGTTGGGCTCTACAAAATTTATTTGGTTCTCTCTCCGGTAAGAATCCCCCCACTTTCGATTCTACAGTTTTCCGAAATTGGAGATTCGTTGGTAACCCTGTGCCTTTTTCAAGAATTTCAGAGTACAAACTCATTATTGGGCTCAACGAAATCCATTTGGTTCTCTCTCCGGTAAGAATCCCCCAACCCTCGACTCAAAGCATAGTTCAAGCGCATTCGAGTTTTCTGAAATAAAAAATCTTGACCGTTGAATTATTGGAAATGTTCAGTCATTATCTTCAGTCACTTAATTTACGGGAAGCAATTCTGGATTGTTGAAAGATATGCTTGACTATCAATTGAATTGTCGTTGAAAGACATGCGTGAAAGACTAAAGGAATTCTGGAAATGAATATTTGGTTAAGGTTTAGGTAATGAATGATGGTAAAGGAATTCTCGGTGCTAAATGACTATTTAGTTAAATCGAATTTTTCGCTGTTTGTTTTCACTGGGCAGAGGTTTATTCTCACTATTTGTTTCCTATTCTCTCTCTCTCTCTAAATGTTTTCTTTCGAGTTTTCTTTCCTGTCTCCCTAACTCTCACCCTCCTAACAAGTTCTCTCTCCACAGGTATGGCTCTTTTATTCTCTTCTTTTTTAGACTGCTATGAATAAGAAAATTAGTCCTTTTTTCAGAAGAACATGTTTTGAAATATAGTTTCAAGCAAGGTAGGCGTCCATGTTCTCATTTCAATTTTTTGTATCGACCCGACCCCTTATACGGAAATCTATATGATTTCGGATCTATAAATGTTTACTACTAACATGTTGTGGGAAAAGTAGATAACATAAATACTTCTATCGTTGCGCATGTATACAAATTCTGTCTTTGAAGTTTGATTGCAATTAGTGTTCCATCAAACATGACCTATATGTGCTAAATTGACCTAAAATTAATCGATTATGCCTCCCTAAAACTCTGATAAATTTTCACTTCAACAGTGTCATATTTTGTCTAAAGTTTTCATGTCATGGCCTCTTTGTTTATAGAGATTTTCTTTAACAAAGGCTGAAGCAATGGCTACGGAAAAACAAAATGGAATAGTCGCGGACAAGGGAAAGAAAAAGCTAACCACCACTGGGAAGGGAAAGGAACATTCACGTCGAGTGGTATGACCTCTTACAGTTATTCTTTTTTAATCATCTACAACCTCTTACCTAAGCAATTTTTTCCTTTCTATTTACTTTGCACATATAGGTTCAAGTTTTTCAAGAAAGAAATACTGGTGTTGTGATCAGCGACGAGCAGGACATTATGCGCTTGCGTGAGGTAATACTACAAGCTCTTGGTTTATGCATTAGTTTGGTATTGATTTTACTCTTTATTTCTACAACCTCTTGGTTTATATATTACACGTTTGGTAATTATTTTACTATTTACTATCGGAAAAGATAAAGAAAAGGCTGAAGCAATGGCTGCAGAAAAACAAAAAGGAACAGTCGCGGCTAAGGGAAAGAAAAGGCTAACCACTGCTGGTATGCTTAGTTTTTTACTGATTTAGTTGATGGTGTGCTTAAATTTAAAAATGTTGATTCTTGCAATTTTATTCTTGCTTTTGCTTCCATATAACTGGGTGACTGCATTGTGCATGCACATGCTTGAGTGACATGTGACACATAAATTGAAAACATTTCAATGAATATGCATGCTTATTATTTATAGCATAGTTGAATTCGTTGGGCAGAGGTTGATATATAGCACGCGTGTCAAGTTTTATTTGCGTGTGCTGATCATTCGAGCCGTGCCTTCAGGCACAGGCATGCACTAGTACCCTGATAATTTCAGGTGGGTCACGTGACCCACCTGTGCCTGAACTAAATCCACCCCTGCTTCTAATGGTCTAGATTAATTCAACTAAAGTGGCCAACTTAGGTTTATTTTGGAAGAGAAGCAAGTGATAAGCATACTCAGCACAATCAGCAGCACACTCAGCTCAATGCTTAGCCCAATTCAGTTACTGCAGTTATGGTTGCATCTACGCATTACTCCCCTCCTTGTGTAACGATTGCGGATAAGTGAGTGAGTTAGACTAGTAAGCTGTACCAATTGTGGCAGTTACTGTTGGAATTCACCCATGTGGGTGATGGTGATGGCTGGCCAAAGTCAAGAACGGATTTGCTTGAGAAGCCACTGATGACTTTTGACAGCTATTAGAGATCCTGGAAATCTCACGCATGAAAACAACATTAATTGCACTTAGATGTTTCTCCCATGTTTTCCCAATAAATACAGGTTGTATTTAAGAGGTTGAGCATGTGTGGTAGCAGAATGTGAACGTGAGAGGGTGAGGTCTGAGACAGGGAGCCAGTTGTAGCTCTCTCCGAAGAGGTTTTTTCAAGTTTGTATATATTGTGTGAGTATATATAAATGGAGTTTTTCCTCTGAAATCAGTGTGTCCGTTGTGTAAGTGAGTGACCCTTGGGGCACAACAATTGGTATCAAACCTCAGGCAGAGTGAGGAGGTCACTAGAATTGCATTTTTAACCCATTGGTTTGATTTCAAAAAAAAAAATGGTCAAACATGAATTTTGACCATGGCAATGGATTCTCCTCAACGATACGAGTCCAACAGTGCAAACGATGCGAAGAATGGAGTATCGAGGTGAACACATGGGTCGCCGGAGTAGAGCCCTCTGTGCTCTGCATTTTTCCTTTTTCCGGGGGCTGCGTCGGCAGCAAATGGGAAAGAAGAGGAGTGGAATTATCCCATGTGATAGGTGCGCAACATCAACAAGAAGGGTCAGATCTGCCGGTTCAAAGGGTCCAGAGACGGTTCAGGGTCTTTGGAGGAATGGTCCATGGTGTTTTTCGTGATTTTGGAGCCGATACAACTCCGTTTTTTGCGTGTGAGTAGCCATTTTTGACTATCTTGACATTCCAGAGCTAACCGTGCACTTCATTTTCTGATTGAAGGCTCCTAGGTTGGTACAATTGCTTAGTTGTGCAGGAATCAAATGGTTTGGAGACGTTTTTTTGGGTTGCGAGGAGGCTTGTTGCACCAAAGTGATCTATTCTAGACGGCTGGGAGGGCCGTGATCAATCGCAGTACACCTAATGAGCAAGGAGACATCATTTCGAGTAGGGTATCCCGGTTTGGGGGTGCCGAAATGCTCATCTGGTAATGACACAGGCACTTGCTAGAGCGATAGATCGATTATCCGATGGAGATCCAAGAATGCTGGAGAAAGCCTGGAATAGAACGATGATGGACGAGTGGCAGGAGGAGACCAGGGAGAGATGACAGAAAGTGGCAAGAAGTTCGAGAAAAGTGGCAGACAGTGTTGCAAGAGCTATCCACCAAGAACAATTGACGGAGCAGACTTGTAGTGATCAGTAGTTGATTAGGGCAATCAGTCATAGAAAAGTTAGACAAGCAAGGAGACACTCGGTTCAGGAGGTATATCTAGGTTTCGGGGATGTTGGAATGCCTGACTTTGGTATTAACACAGGCGCTCGCGAGGTTGACGTATTGCAAAGATGATTGATGGTGATCGGGGGCAGTTTGGTTCAATGGGGTTCAAGACCTATTATTCAGAGATGTAGTTTGAGGTTCGGGCTGTAGGAGGAGCTGATCAGATGGTAATTTCTGGACTAACGAATGAGGGGCCACCTATGCATGCTTGAGGGAGTGCAGTGGTAGATTGTAGCTGATGTCAGGCATGGTCAAGTAGTATGGGTGTGTCTGCAATGAACAGAAGAAGCTGCAGTTGTAGACGCACGCAAAATAGACACAGAAGTATGAGGAGTCGCGACCTGAGATGTACTGGTGTGTGTGCTTGGAAACAAATCAAGAGGTGTGCTGGATTATAGCTACAACGATTGCAACAGCTTGCTGGGAAGTGTTCATTGGTGCTTCGGACAGAGGACTTGAGATAGAGATGAAGACAAAGCTTTGCAGGGTCTCTTCCTTTATGGATTTTGTGATTGGATCCTCTCCTAGATATGTGGCCACATGAGGTGGAGAGATGGAGTGACGGTTTTGTGTCCAGTGACTGGGCACAGGTGTTCGTGGTTTGTCGAACGCGGTTATTAGCATTCGGAGGAGTGATGCGGGCGCTCAAGCAACGGAGGAGCGCAATATAAATGGACTCTGTTCGGAATACTTGCAAACATCGTGAATTCTGGCAAAACAACCTAAAGGTTGAAGGAGAATAGTTTTTAAGGAGGCCAAGTCTCCACCATTGTTTCCTGGGAATTCACAACGATTGATAGCAAGTGGGTCATCCGAGTTCAAATGTGGAGGCATACTGGAGAGACAAACGGGGATGTTGAGCTCCGTTGGGTTCTGCTGGAGATCGGTCATGCACAGGCTGAATGCAAACACTGTTTCTGGGGGATGCGAACATTATTCTCATGGATGATGGATCAAGTGCATCCAGTTTTGGATGCGGGCACTCCGGTGAGGAGGTGAGGGCACTTTGGTTAGGGGGTGCGGTATATCGACGGCTGTGCCGGTATGGGCCACTATGATCTAGCAGTGATAAAAACGTCTAGGATTCGTGAGTTGTGTATCTTGGCGTGGAGGTATGGCGTATGTCATGCCCTCGATTTTTAACATAAATGTAAAAAGTTTTTCATAAATAAATCCTCATGATATTCCCTACGATACCCAAAAGATTACCATATTCTCATTCCCATAACAATACTTCCAAGTTCACAAGGTTCCAAAATGTTACAACATCGGCTTCACGGCCGCAAATTAACATAAGTGTCAAATTTCGAAAGATGATTAAGGGTCACAATATTCCAAGTCAAAAGAATTACAATTTTAGTTACAAATGCATCTTTCAAAGAGGCTTACAAAGATGAATGAGTAACTCCTTTGGTTAGCTGTCAAAAGTAATATCCACACTCCAAGCACTCCAGGCATGCAAGCTATGGTGCCGGGTTAGCACTTGAAAATAATATAAGGCTTGAGCTACACTAGCTTAGTAGAAAAATCTATGCAAACTCTATATGCAAATGAGCAAGACGAACGAACAAATGATGGAAAATCAAGTGACAACGGGGGAAGCACAACTATCATGATCAAGTGTCCCAATATCTCCGAACCTTCCTTTATTTGAACTCATAAGTCATACTCGTTCAACTTGTGTCTCAAAGTATCGTATCCTTTGTGTGTCTAAGCCGAAACTCCTGCCGGGCCAGTTACGGGATCCCGACATCCCCTGCCAAGCACCCACCTTGTAGGTTAGGCCTTGAGTATACAATAGAGCATTAGCTCCTACCGGGCCAATTATGGTATCCCAATATCCCCTGCCAGACACCCACCCGTCGATGGGCCATAAATGTTCACGTGTTGTTCACAAGGTAAAGTGTACCGTTCGTACAAATGATGTTGCGCATGAAGCTCATAGTTACCCCTCCATCGTTCTACCAATTTTGGAACAATTCCAATATATATATATATATATATATATATATACACACATATAACTTTACACATAAAGACAAACTAGGCCATTTGATTTCTTTTTGTATATATATATATATAATAAACTATATAAGCCCATTGAATAGTCAAAGGCTTTAGAAAAGAAAATGATTTGCAACGGCACAGGAGGTTTAGAATTTTACTTGTGGTCTACCGGTAGATGACAAGGGGCTACCGGTACTAACCAGAAACAGTGTAAACAAAAGTTTGTCTTGCAAGGTTTCTACCGGTAGAAAAAGAAAAAGTACCGGTAGGAGTTCGAGATAAAAAATTAATAATAATAATTCTACCAGTAAGGAATAAGTTCTATCGGTACAAACACAAAACAGTGAGCACACATAATCATAGCTATAAAGTTCTATCAGTAAAGAAAAACGTCTTACCGGTAGGAACCAAGAATTTTGGCGATTTTTCTTCACTCAACGGATTTTGATCCAATCCCAATAACAACCAAAACAAGTTCGAATAAGAAATGGAAACAGTCTAATAACATACAAAGAGAGGTAGAATTTCCTACCTCGAGTATCCAAGCGAAAAACAAAGAGATTGAACGAACCCTAGCTTCCGGAATACAAATCAAGCGAAAATACACCCAACCAAGCTCAATCCAACGCGATACGAGCTCGAATATGCACGTAGAAGATGTAGTTGAGGTTGATTGTTGTGGGTTTTGAGTTTAGAGATAAGTTTTTGGGTGAGAGAGTGAAAGAGACCAAGAGAGGAGAGAGTGTCGAGAAAGAGATGAAATGAAAATGGGAAAAAGGAAAAAAAAATCCCCCTGGTATACACAACACACACATGCACAAATTACACTAACACCCATGGTTTTCAAATTCTCACACTTTGACCCCCAACTTAATTTTCTCATTAATCCATCACTTATCCATTTATAAAATATTAAATTTTTTTTTATAACTGAAATTTACAGGTCTCTACAGCGTAGCTCTGCGGGGATGCAGTGTATCAACAGAGACTGAAGTCAACCTCTTCCTAGGTGGTGTGTGAGACCATTTGGCGAATTGAGCCCCTAGTGTGAGCAAAGGGAAGCTATGTTGGTGCTCTAGTACACGAAAGATTCTAGAGTGGTGCAGCTTGATAGCGCTATGGGTTTAGCCTCAGAAGATCTAGCCAAGCAAAGAGACATTCAGTTGGGCATGGGTACTTCGGTGCGAGGGTTCTGGAAGCTAGACTTGGAGTGATACAGGCGCTTGCTAGAGAAGCTAAACAGATTTGATGATTACCCCACATTGGGCGAAGGGGGTGATTGTTAGAATTCACCCATGTGGGTGATGGTGATGGCTGGCCAAAGTCAAGAATGGATTCTACCCTCTAAATGCTCAAGCTCTATGCTCTGAATGCTCAAGTCCAGAACTTGAAAGG
The DNA here is from genome assembly GCA_019656835.1 of Rhododendron ovatum. Lineage (NCBI taxonomy): Eukaryota > Viridiplantae > Streptophyta > Magnoliopsida > Ericales > Ericaceae > Rhododendron > Rhododendron ovatum. Next base: position 31,641,480 of record CM033802.1, read on the forward strand.
AGCTCTACATTTAAAAAGCAACACACACACACACACACACGGGCCCGTGCACATATTGCATCACCACTGTCATCATCGAGTCTACATCAATCACATTACCATCATCATATTTGTTCACATCTAACCTTTATCATCATATACTATGTTTTGCATCACTCTCACTCATGAAACAGGTCAATCCTGCATACAACCGGCTTTACGCCTCGGTTTTTTTTTATTATCACCTCAAACTCTATGCTCTGACTCACAACTGGCTCTATGCCTCGGTTCCATCACTTCAAGCTCCAAGCTTCAACCCTTAGGCTCTTGCCTTATGATCGATACTGGCTCTACGCCTCAGTTTCATCACTTTAAGCTCCAAGCTTCGACCTCTTAGGCTTTTGCCTTATGATCAGTACCGGCTCTATGCCTCGGTTCCATAAAGCTCCAAGCTCAAACTCTTAACCAGCTCTACGCCTCGGTTCCATCACTTTAAGTTCCGCACTCCAACTCCTAAGGCTCTTGCCTCATGATTGCAACCGGCTCCGTGCCTCGATTCTGTTGCCTCAAGCTCCATGGTCCTGTTACTGGCCTCATGCCACCATATCTCAAAATCAGCATCCAATTGTCCCCAGAAGATGGTTTGGATTCCACCCCAATTACATAAATTCCATCAAGCTCATTCGCAAGGATAGGCTATCCTACCGAGCTCCCCTCAGTCAAAGTAAGGATGATCAAAAAAAGCAAATGACTCACCCGCTATGTACTAATCTACCACAAAATACTAAGGATGCTCTTCACGAAAATTTCCCGGCAGCCCCACACTCTTTCAACTACTCTCCGCCAAAATCCTGGCATGGCCAGGTATGTTGCACTACAGCTTTTAAAACCTGAAGGTACGTATTCTATCTTCAACCCTCTAAACTTTTTATTTTTCTTTATTGCCTCAAACTATGATTGGTCTAAATTTCCTTTGAGGAATACGTAGGCAGCCTCTTGGCCCGTCCATAACTAAAACTTTTTTCCAAAAAAACCCTTAGAACAGTGGTTCAACCAAATTGAAGTTTTTTTACGGCTTTGACTTTTACTTAAACATGTCTCGCAATCCGTCTAAATTCAGTCAAAGAGGGGCATCTATAGACACCCCAATTTAGCCTAACGATTATTTCAAGCCCCACCTTAGGAACTATCTCAATGATGAATGGATACAGTGATTGCTGATTGACTTCTCGTAAACCCATGGAATTTCGGTGAGTACTTTTAGCCACCTAGAGGACCCAATTCAGAGCCATATAGCCTTTCAGACAGAAATACAGCATCCTAGGGAAATCCATCTGTTGGCTGTAACATTCATCTCACAGCCTCAACTTCATTCTTTCACCCATGAAACATGTTGCTTGAAAATCTCCCTGAGAGATTGATTCCTCGATAGCCAGATCGATTCTTCAGCCGCCACATCATTCACTCGGCCACTAGATCCTTTGCTCGGCTGCCAGATTGTCTATTTTCCAGATTCTGAAATGTTCTGTCAAACGTTTGATCCATTCTCAAAACCCTAGTAGCCAAATTCTGATGTGTTCGGGCTACAAAAGAGAATTCGAATAGAGACCTTATTGCCCTATAATTCCTTATTGATTCACGCCATTTGATTTGCCAGAGTGAGTCATCAATCGCCTATATAAAGAAGCACTGCAGGTTCCAAAAATACATGACAATACATAACGATCACCCTCTCTAGCCACGAAATTCTGCAGAAATACTCTCTCATACTCCCTCTTCGAAAGCCTTAATCACCTGAAGGCAGCCACAATCCAACGATCAAACCCCCAAAGTACAAACCCTAACCCTAGGGTTTTCGAGAAGCAAATTAGTCAATCACCTTCAATCCGGAGCAATCAAGCAACTGAGGGATCAAGGTGGTAAGGCCTAAAGGCCCATGGTTTGATTCTTTTATGCTTTCCGTACTTTAATCGTAGCATTCTAATATTCTATTAATCATTTAAATTTGGTGTGAGGAAGAACATTGGGCATCATTCCCTCGACCGATACATCGTTCCAGTGGGATTCCTCGGCCGTGACATCAATTCACCGGTCGAGGAATCCATTTGCTGGGACAATCTGTCTTTTCTGTTGCATGCTTCAATTATTGTATTGGCTCACCATATTAACTGTTTAAAGGCTAAAAATCAGATTACGTGTTCAGAATTAAATAAAGCAAGTATTAGTCATATGTCGAACAATTATGGGCTAGTCACATGACTGGGCAAAAAAGGGTGCTTAATACCTTCCCCTTATTGTACTCTTGGTTTTCGTACCCAAAATCTCTACTTGTTTTTTCTAGTTTTTATAAACTAGGTAGTGACTCTATTTTTATGATAACCGTTATCACGTGGCAATGTTCCTCGCCATTGGAATATCCACGATTTTGGTTTATGAAGTGGAAAGCAAACAAATGTGATCAATCTATACGGCGATGCCCCGTTTGGGAGGTGTCTACAGAACTTCATCAGCCATACCCTCAATGTTAAGAAAGATTCAAAGCCTGTAGTACAAAAGGCAAGGCGCTCGGCTCCCGAACATGCTGAGGCTGTCATTGAAGAAGTTAATCGCCTATTGGAGGCCAATGCGATTCAGGAGATGCAATATCCCACATGGTTGTCAAACACCATTGTTGTAAAGAAAAAGAACGGCAAATGGAGAGTTTGCACTGATTACACTAATTTGAATGACGCTGCCCAAAGGATTGGTTCCCACTGCCAAAAATTGACCAACTGGTGGATGCCAAGGCTGACCATGCTCGGTTAAGCATTCTAGATGCCTACTGTGGCTATCACCAGATCGCAATGGATCCAAACAACATGGAAAAGACAGCATTCATAACTCTATACAACATCTATTGTTATCGAGTCATGCCCTTTGGGCTTAAGAACTTTGGTGCCACATTCACCCAAGCCATCTTCAAAATGCTCCACGCTCAGATTGGCCATACGGTGGAAGCATACTTCGACAACCTCATCGTCAAAAGCTAGCAGGAGTACAATCATCTTTGGGAGTTGGCCGACGTCTCTAAAATTTTGAAGTTCCACAAGCTCTGTCTGAAAGCAGAAAAATGTGCATTCGGCTTGAGTGCAAGAAAATTTCTTAGACACTTGGTCACTAGGCTCGGAATTAAGGCCGACCCCAACCAGATCATGGCCATTGCAAACTTACGACCACCACGAACAGTCCGGGAAGTCCAAAGACTAATAGGCATGCCGGCAACTCTAAACTGCTTAATCAGCAAGTTGTCAGATAAATGCCATGCATTTTTCCACACCTTGAAGGGGAAAAGCAGACGCAAATTTGAGTGGATTGAGAATGTGATATAGCATTAGCTGAACTCAAAAGCTACCTTAGCTCAACTCCACTAATGGTCAAACTGAAGGAATTTTGAGAATCTTTAATTGTATCTCGCTTTCTCGTCGCATGTCGTAAATTCAGCGCTAGTTTGGCGAGAAAGCATTGACGATATGCCAATCTATTTCACAAGCAAGACTCTCCTACCAGCGTAGACGCGCTACCTCCCTCTCGAGAAGTTAGCAATTGCATTTGTCTCAGCTGCACGAAAACTGCTATCGTACTTTCGGTCCCATACCATCACCGTCCTAACGGAGCATCCTCTCAAGAGCCTTTTTGAAAAAGCCGACCTCTCCAACCAGGATTCCAAATGGGCTGTTGAACTGGCAAATTTTGACATACTCTTCGAGCCGAGGACGGCAATCAAGGGGCAGATCCTCGCTGACTTCATAGCCAAGTTAACTCCAAAAGATACGACCACTCTCAACACTCTAACACTGTCCCAACTCGTAGTTGAACAACCAACAGGCCAACAGCCCTGACACCTATTTCAAGGAGACATATGGCGCCTACATGTCGATGGTGCCTTTAACAACAATGGAGGAGGGGCAGGAGTCATCTTGGTCTCCCCTTAAGGGACGATTCACAAAAGTGCTTTTAGCATCGATTTCCCGCCATAAGCAATGAAGCCGAATATGAGGCCCTTTTGGTTGGCCTGCTCCGCAATTGTAATGAAGGTTGAAGATCTGGCCATTTTCTGCGATTCCTAGCTTATAGTCAATCAAGTTCTGGGAGACTACGTAGCTTGGGACTCCAGGATGCTAAAGTACCAAGCAACAGCGGCCGAACTCATCCACCACTTCAAGCATTTCAAGATTGAGCAAATCAACCGTGAGCACAATGCCCACGCCGACGCACTTGCTAGCCTCACTTTGGCATATCAGGCTTCAGAGTTCTAGATTATCAATTTCAGCCATATCGAACAATAATCTTTCGAAACAACCCAGGAGGTAGTCAACGTCGAGCTCGATCCTAGTTGGATAGACAAGATTGTTGCATTCCTCCGAGATGATACTGTAGAGACCCGGATTTTTTTTTTAATTATTGAAATGTTTGTTAAATGCTTAATTAAGAAAGTATGGTTTATTTATGGTTAATTGGATTGGGGATAGAAGTGAAATGATAGAGATTAGAGGGGGTGAGAGTGTGATTTACTTGTGTGTGAGTATATATAGGGGAATATGTGTTGTAGGAGATAATTTCATCTCCCCTTTTCTCTCTCTCTCTCTCTCTCTCTCTCTCTCATCTGGTCTCCCCCACTCTCTCCACCGACATCTCTCTCTTGCCTTCTCTCAAAAACTCCTCCAAAACTTCAAGAATCAACCTCATTCAAGTCTTCCAATCGCGTCTTTGAGCTCAAAATTTCGTGGGTTAAGCTCGGAGGAGAGGATTTCGGTTGATTTCAAGGAGTTTAGAGCTAGGGCTCATTCGAATCTCTTGGGTTACACTCCTTGACTCGAGGTAGGGATTTCTTTACCATTTTTATGTGTTTATATGTTGATTAAGTGTACAAATCATGCCTTGAATCATTGGTTGTTTTGTTGTGTTGGCCTTTGAGTTTTCTGCACAAAATCGCTACTGGTAATGTCCCCGTATCAATACAAGTACTTGCGTATCGATACGCTGAAGAAATTTGCATTCCAGTGGCTTCAGAATCTGCCATAACGTTCTCGTAATTTTTGTATCGATACTCCAAACTCTACCGTATCGATACGATTATTTTTGTATCGATACTCCCTGGCTTTCTGGGTAGTTTTGCCCATGTTGCTCCGATTCAACTATTTTGAACCCTGGACACTTCTAGTACCTTTTTGACACCTCCTAACCTTTCTCAAGCTTGTTCAATTGACTTCTCTTTATTGATCGATGTTATCCTTGATCTGTTGGCTTTTCGTTAGTAAGGAAAAAATAGGATTTTTACTTGATTAAAACCGCGTTAAAATGTAACATGTTGATTGATTGATTACTTGAGAGTATTTATGGCATAATGGTGACATTGTTGGCATCATGTACGAATGTGACCATGAAAAAGTCCTAGTTTGCATATTGAGTAAGAAAGTAGTTGTTTGGTTTGGAAGTTGGGATAGGGAGTCTCGTAACGCAAGGGGTGGTAATATGGTGATCCAAGTTGATAGGGTTCTCTATAACCAAGGGGTGGTAATACAGTGACCCTCATGGTGTTATAGTGTAACGCAAGGGGTGAAAATACAGGCGGTGGAGATTGGTGATAGTGAGTCATGTCGAGTTTGTTGGAGTCATTAATGTTTTGTGATCTATAGGGCATATCGTAGTGATGGCATGCCTTGGAAAGATCGTAACGACCTTAGCATATCTATGAGTTGAACTATATCCACATATCTTCCTCATTTGCACTGGTCATCGTATATGCACATAGAATTGGTAAAGATTTTCCTACTGGGCTAGTGTAGCTCAACCTAATCTTTCTTTTCGGGACAAAATGCCGGACAATAGATTACATGCATTCGTGTGCTTGGACGTGAAGACTTTTCAGAAGCTAACCTTGTTTTAGTTACTTAATCATCTTTTGTAATTGATTTACTTTTGGTAAAGATGAGATTGTAACTAGTCATTCAGGAATTTCTTTTGACCAACCAGTTTGTAACCATATAACTTGTTTATACCTGTGTTTGAGCTTAATTTGGACCAGAGTGCCAACGTTGTAAATTCCTTAAACTTGGGAACTCTTTTGTAAAGATAAACAGGTGGGAACTCTTTTGGGATATTATCTATGATATGTGAGGATCTTTTATTAAAATGGAATATTTATTTATGTTGAAAATCGAGGGCGTGACAGATACACTACCAATAGACAAAAAAGAAGCTTACCGCATTCGGAATAAGGTTGCTTACTATTAGCTCTTCGAAAGCGGCCAACTTTACAAAAAGTCTATTTTCGAGCCGTAACTCCTCGTTGTCCACCCAACACAAGTGCCAGCAATCCTCACCGAACTACACTCCGATAGCTGTGGCTGTAACTATGGCAGTCTGTGGGCACACACCCCTAAAATTTAGTATAAAATCAGGTGCGCCCTTTTCAAAAATGCAGCGAAATGCTCAATTTAGAGTTGCCTCTTGGGTTTTGTGGTATGCCACCCAAGGAACCGAACTTGAAACGTTTGCTATGTTGTTTGATTTTGAAAAAGGCGTAGATTGGTTCGTCGTCACCATGATATCTGAGGTTCGGGAGCCAAGTTATGAGGAGGGAAGGGTTTTAAGGCACCCCTCTCGCCCAATCTGGAGATCGATCTTTGTAAAATATTTGATTATCTCTCATTAATCAACTTTTAGCCAATTAGGGCGGGAGAACATTTAAAGGGGATTAAAACTATAACATGTTGGCAAGATATGACAAAGTGACATGCTTGTTTATTGGAACAATTAGTATAGGATGAAAACAGACTGTTGTGGGAGCTTTAAACAGACTGGAAGGTACTGCTCTGGAGTGATGTGGGCAAGAGGAAACCAGCATGCACTGATAAAGTCACTGAATGCTGGTCCAACCGGCATACTGCACTTTAGTGCTCAAGTACGCCAGTAAGCCTAAACCCACGGCTCTTATTTTCAACCCTCTGGGCTCTGGAAATGACCAATGCACACCTAGGACAAAACCAAATAGTTCATATAGCAATTTATACACAATTATAGGTAGTTTAAAATGACTATAGAGCCATAAAATGAATAGAACACCCCATGAACAGTGTAGGGATAAAAATAGAGGCCAAGGCCTAATTACCATGCAACAGCCAGCCACTGGCCTAGGGACGGCCTGCGTGCGCGGGTAGACCACTGCAGCACGCAGGTTGTAACCCTTTGGTCAGTGCTTGGCTTTGCACTTTCTGGGTTCTGAGACATGATCAAAAGGACCCTAGAGGTATTCCGTAGCAACAGGTATACATATTGAAAACTAAAGCTAGCAGTTCTAACTAAAGAAAGTAATCCACTTGTTTTAACATGCTTCATAGTGATGAATATGGAAAGAAAGACATAAAATAGCAAGACCCTAATCCCTACGCTGACATGCACGTGTTACCATAAAATGGCATACGAGTCTTAAGGACTAGTGCATGCTGGTTCTTGCTTTAATGGTTTTTGAAACCTTACTAGCTTTAGGGCCAAGACTGGTATTGATTACCAACCTTGGCCCTGCCAGCCCCCCTCAGGGATCAGAACATATAGTATTACCAAGATGATGTGCCTTTGGTTTTTGAGTTTGGATGGTGTTTGAGCTTGAGCTTAAGGGATGGATGGAGAATGGTGTGGTATTGCTATATGGAGGGAATGTGTGATACTTGTTTATATCTTCTTTGGCAAAGAAGACATGAACAAGAGACTTGGGACTTGTAAACTTGTAACTAGAGACTAGCAGTCATTTATTTGGATAGGACTGGCTATCATTGAGGTTGGAGAGGACTGGCTGTCATTGAGGTTGGACAAAATTGGCTGTCGGGTGGATCAATTTTCAGAATGATCGAGCCATTGAAAAGGTGGACAGGACTGATTGTGGTTGAGGTTGGATTGACTAGGCTCTGTTAGCTCCGGGGAATGGTTTCCTTCTAACAAAAACATGGATTGATGCAACATGGGCTGGAATTGGGGAGAAAATAGTGGCAAGAGACTGATTGCGCTTCAGGCCCAAGAACACCCTGCGTGCGCAGATGAAATACCGGCATACGGGGGTACTGGCAACAGGCTTGAGTTCAAACTCAGCCCAAACCCTTTTTCCTTCCTCTTTCTTCTCCTAGAAGATGAAGAAACTATGACTTCAATAGTTTTATTTCAAAACTCTCCCTCTTTCACATGAAATCTCTCTTTCTTTCAATTTCATCCCTTCCCTTGATTCACTCTACGAAAATCAAACCTCCACATTCATTCATGGTAGAAATAGGTAGTGCTAATGGTAGCGACGGCAGTAATGAGGGAGTTCGGCCAAGGGACGAAGCCAACCCCTCAAGGCCTCGAATCGGCGATCAACGGGCAGAGGGGGCTTCGGCGGGCATAGGTGCAGGGGTCTTGAGCAGCGGTGGTGGCAATGGAGGTCATGCACAGGAGGTTGGTGATGGTGGCGATCAGCCTACGCCGGTGGAGGAGGGGCATATGCTAGTGGGCTCGGGGACCGAGGGCCCACACGTGCAGCGGCTAGACTCGAGGAGCACCGTGGAAGGCATTATAGTCAATGGTAGAGGCCTTGGTGGGGCCAGTGGCAGTGGCAATAGAGGTGATGTTCGGCCAGAGTGTCCGTCGAGGAACCTGGGGAGGGGGAAAGGAGTGGTGGTCACGGAGGAGCCGTTTCGAGAGGTGCCAGTGGGGCGGTGGAATTCAGACCAGTTGCGGAGTCCTCGGGGCACATGCCCATCACTCGAGGTGACTTTTCAGAGTATGTGGGCAAGGAGGTGCTCACTCGCTTGCTAGAGGACAACCTCGCAGTTGTTGCGGTTGTATTGGTAGCCCGAGAGGAGAGGCATATGGTAGTAGAGATGGCCTAGGAGGAGGGAGGCCGAGGATCTTGTGCGAGAGGCTGAGAGGGCCAAGAGGGCCCAAGAGGAGGCGGCATGGGTGCAGGAGTCAACGGTGGCACTGGCCAGGTATAGGGTCGAGATGGCACGTGCAGAGTTTGTAGCAGAGACCTACGCACCACCAGAGCCGCACGTGTATATCCTGTTGGGGGTTGACAGTTATGTGCCATGTCGGGAGGACTACAACCCCAATCTTATCTTGAAGGATCCCATAAAGCATCTTGCGCTGACTTTGGTAGAGGTGTACTTTTAAAACTTGCTTCTGCTTCCATTTGATTTGTTGTAGGCTTGTATTTGAATTTACTAAGTTTGTATTGCATGACACTCGAATCATTGAACTCAACTTCATATGCAAAACCTTGAATCAACCTAGAATGCCTTGATTAGTTGAAACTGATTGATAGAATGCCCTTGAAATTTGAAATCGGTTGTCTCTTGAATTTGAATTGCACATGTACTGACACATTTCCTCTATTTGGTGTTGTTTTGAACAGAGGAAAGTGACCACCTCATGAGAGCATGGAGGAGCAGCGAGCTCGCTTAAGCTATAAAAGGGACTGCCCGAGCGGATTCGGCAATTGGTTAACGCAACAGGGTTTGGTCCGTTCATCCCTACCTTGACACCGGCGAAGAATGACCACGCTGTGCTTACTGCTTTGGGTGAGAGGTGGCACTATACATCGAACACCTTCCACTTTCCGATAGGGGAGATGACAATGACTCCTTTGGACTTTGTGGCCATCACGAGACTGAGGGTAGGAGGTGAAGCCATCCTGTTTGACTCAGGGATTCACAAAGATGAGGCTACTTTGAGGTGGTTTTTAGGACGTGTGCCTGACCAGGAGGAGGAGATGGTCAGGTACGAGCAATTCAAGGACTATCTGAAGAAAGTCCCGACCACCAAGCAGGAGGAGGAGCAAATAGCAAGGGCCTACTTACTGTACTTGTTTGGTGCCACCTTGTACCCAAACAAATGCAGCAAGGTACACTTGTCTTACCTACCGGCCTTGCGGGACCTTAGTAAAACCTCTCGGTACGACTGGGGAGGAGGAGCTTTAGGGGTGTGCTATGGTTTCATGGGAGAGCTCACAAGGTATAAGAAGGCGGTAGCTAGCTATTGGAGGGTATGGGAGGTACGAATCCAAACTTGTAGTTCAATTTCAATTAATACTTGTACTTTTGAATTGCATAAACTATATTCTGACACCTCGATTGTTTGAAAACCTTGCAATTGTGGGCTTACAAGGTGCTGAAAATGTACCCTCCGAAAAATAAGTGTCCTGATATGAGGACCATCCCACGGGCGATGATCTAGGGGCCATTGCACAGAGGCCAGAAGAAGTCGAAGGGGAGCCTTCTTGCTTTTAGAGTCTACCTCGATGAGCTGTTGAGCACCCAGGTAAACAAAAATTCTGTTATCAGATTATGCCTTAAAATGCTTTAATGCTGTCGCTGATGTCCTTTGGCTTGGTCTTTTGAATGCGTTGCTGGTGGAGTGGAACCTGTGGGGTGGCGTAGTGCCTGAGCCAGAGTTCGTGGTGAGGAGCAGAGCAGTAACAGTGTGCCAAGTGCTGTTGGAGTCGGCGTTTGGGTGGCAACGGTACTTGGGCGACCAGGTGACACGACAGTCACTTGGCCTCCTTGAGTTCCAGGTCCTTTGGCCACTTCCGCCTCGTGTTTCACACACAGGTAGGTACACGCTCATTGAGCTATAGCAATCTACTACTTCGGCAATAGACCTTTCTGCCTACTTGAGGCCAGAGCGTGACTATGCTGTCTATTGGAGGCAGCACTTGGCGGGGCCACTCAGAGTGATGACACACTAAGCTGTTGTAGGTGAGGCCTTAGAGGCTGGCTTGGAGAGATGAGGGGCGGGCTTGAGATCGAGAGGAGAGGCGACTCGCTCGAGGGAGAGGACTAGCTACGCAATGGCTACCAGCTTGCCTCAGCTTTCTTGGACACTAGCGGTGTGCGATGCACCGGTAGAGGCCACCATAGTTTAGTTTGAGCCAACCAGGATAGAGCCTGCACGGGTCATAGGACCGGTAAGATGTATTTTCAGCTTGTACAACCTTTGTACCATATTTGAACTATATTCTAAACTTTTTCCCTAAAATGTATCCAGGTGCCAGTAGAGTGGGCGGAGGAGGCTGCTCGCCTGATGCTTGCCACGGAGAAAGAATTTCATAAGATAGTGAGTGGCACTCCTTTGTGGTTGCAGTATCTATGTAACGTTAAATAAAACATTTTATTGAAATAAAAACTGAGTCCGGCTCTTTATTACAACAAAATCATAAAAGAAGTACTTTTATTACAAACGGAAGGGAACTAAGGTTCCTAACTACAGCTCCGTTTGTTCTTCCATCACAGCTAGCTCCTCGGCTCCGAAGGCCTCTAAGGTGTAAAGTTCACCCTGTTTGTCTATGAAATCTGACATATTATACCGGTGTCGCCACCAATATAATAGGCCAGGGTCACCAAAAAGGCAACACCGTGAGCTTAAACGCTCAATAGAGTAATCCAAGCCCCCCTAACCCTTAACTTATGGACGAAAGATCAAAATAACAACAATTCTACTCAGATCATGCATCTAATCTCAACAAGTATTCAAATCCACATTCCTTACTCAACTAACGTTATGTTCATTATTGAGACTCATCGTAGACCATGTTTTTACTTCACTTCCCTTTTTATCAAAAACTCCTTTTTAACTCACCCAACCTCGATTCTGCCGCGCCGGTCTCCCAAGTATCCTCACAATGGTTCTGCCGCGCCGGGTTCCCATTGGCACACCAACGCATTGGCTCCGTACCGCGGATAACCAAGCACACACCCAACCTCGGTTCCGCCGCGGCAGTCTCCCGAGTATCCTCACAATGGTTCCGCCGCGCCGGGTTCCCATTGGCATACACACACATAACTCACATAATGCACCCAAAATCGGTCATTATGTAGTTTCAAAAATATTTCCTCCCTCGGATACACACATTTTCATCTTCGTTAACACACCCTAGGTGCCATGTCTCTACTTTCTTGATTCTCGTGTCACGTTATCATGCATAGACTCCGTGGTGTAGGACTTTCCACATAAACGAGCATTTATCAACTCCAAAATGAATACAAAAGATTATCCAACTCTTGACCACATAACATGCTTGAATCATAATAACAACATCATGCATCTCATATATTCTCACAAAGATAACCTTATCTAGTTCAAATATAACGATCAAAGTTACTTCCTAATGAACTTATTTTAGAGTTATGATACAAAACTACTTTATATTTGGGATAGTAGGCAAGGATAACTACCGTACTTCTTGGCGGTGGTCGGCTATGAAGATTCGATCGTCGGTTTTGGATTTCGGCGGCGTAACGGCGTCGGTTTGCTTCGAAAGGAAAAGAGATGAACTTTCTTTTCCTAGAAACAACTTTACTAACCAACTAAGCTACTTTAAAAGATCTAATGGTGATTTTGGGAGGTGGTTTGGTGGTTTCTCTCAAGAACACTCAAGAACATAAGAAAACAAGAACTTTGGAAGCAAGAACTCTTGGAATTTCTAGAGAGAAGTTGGAGCAATGGTTGAAGGTGTGAGTTTGAAGCTTGGAATGGCTTCTATTTATAGGCCAAGCTCTCCCTCTCTCCCTCTCTTGGCCGGCCCCCCCTCTCTCTCTCTCTCTAAGTCTCACTTTCTTTCACATGTCAAGGTTGATTGAAAGGTTGGAAGCTAATTTTGGTAGGCTTGCATGGCTAGGTTAGTCCTTGGATGGGATTTTTGGAAGATATGTTGGAAAGGAGGAGACATTGGTACAAGATTCTTGGTTTAAACAATTGAAAGTGGTACAAAGGAGGACAATGGTGGTAGATATGGAAGATATTCATCTTCCAAGTTTGAAAAGATGAAGAATATCCAAGTACAAGTCCCATCTTTCTTCTTCTTCCTTCTTTCTTCCTTCTCTCTCTCTCCCTCTCCCTCTTTCTCTCTCTCGGCCTCTCTCCTCTCTCTACCTCACGGCTCTCTCTCTATCCTCTCTCCTCTCTCTCTCTCTCTCATGTACTAGCTATATATGTATATATATGTATGTACTAACATGTAAGAATACAAATAAATAAAAGGGTACTTTGGTACTTTTAAATCTAAAAGGATTTAAGGTCAAGATTTCCCCTTTAAACTAATATAAAGGTACGAGTACTTAATTAATATAATAATGTACTTTTGTACTCCCGGGAATCTTAACAAAATATTATTTTAATGGGTTAAGTACCTAGTTGGAAGATGAACCTATTACCTAATGGATAATAAAACCCCTAACGGTTATTAACCAAAGGATAATAAGGTACGAGTACTTTAAATACTAAACTAAGTTTTTGAAAAAGACTACATGTCCTTTTATTATTACACATGTGTTTATATATATATATATATGTACTTACCAAATAAAATAAAGGAAAGGCTTTTGTCCAATGGGTAAAGATTACCCTAACGGTTATTGTCCAATGGTCCATAGTTACTCGGGTACTTTTATTAGAAAAAAATAATTAAAAGTACTTTTCAAAAGAATTATAAATGTCTTTCATAGTACTTTGTCTAAATCTTCCAAAATCCTTTTAATATAAAGAAATGGGTTTCTATTATCCAATGGATAATAGTTCCCCTAACAATTATCGTCCAATGGATAAAGAATAAAACTAAAATAATAAAAGAAAATAATTAAACAATTTCTAGTCTAGGATTCAAAAGGTTCAATAGGTTCAAGATGGGCAAAACGGTCCATCTTTGGTTAGGGAAAAGTAACTAGGTGACTTTCTAGTTTGGTTACTCCATCAAGTCGGTTAGAAGCTAACTAGGCTTGTTAAGTAGGCTTAAAAGTCAAGGAACGATTCTTGAGGGTCCAAAGTGCGATTAGGGTTTCTAGTCGAGAAATACGATGATAAGGCGTTTTATTTCTTAAAGACTAACCGTTTAAGAATTAATAAGAAAACCAACACGCAGTTAAGAGAAATTAAGAAATTTTGAATAACAACGAGATTTTTATTGAATGAAAAATCGGAGTTGTTACAATCTAGCCCTAGTTCCAACTCCAATTCAGCCTACCGTTGTGCAGAGGCCTCAGGTATAATCCCAAAAACTTATTTTGTTCTTGCTTGCAATGCTAGATAGGCTTGCTTTTTGATACACCATATGCTTGATAGACTTGCTCTTGATTCCCATTTTCAACATTTAAATATATATAAGATGCACAATATGTACTGAAATGATTGAATGAATTGACAATTTAGGGACAGGCTAGGGTGGCTCTTAGGTGGAAAACTGTGCGGCCTCCTCCTCAGAAGAAGATGGCGAGCACCTCTACCACTCTTGTCGTAGCCCAGAGATAGGCGAGCGCTTCACGACCAACGGCTATCGTGCAGAGAGGTGCAGAGAGTGCAAATCGCAAAAAGACGGGGTTGCAGATAAAGTTGCGAGAGAGGCCATAACATTCAGGGCTAGCTCAGAAGAAGAGCAAGGGAGCCATGACATCTCATACTGTGGAGAGTGAGAGCGAGGAGGAAGAGGACGAGGACGAGGACGAGGAACGCTCGCCTATTAGCAGTGGCTCCAACAACTCCGCCAGTGATCTTGGGTACAAGGGGGACCCAAGAGAGAGAGAGAAGACAACGACGATGATGACTTCTTTGACGATTGAGGGCTACCACTGAACCTCTTTACCTTACTGTCATTTACTTTGGATTCGGGCCTGCGTGCCCACATAGATAGACCTTTGGAGTGGGCCAGCATGCCTTAATTAGCTTAGGGCCAGCGTGGCCCTTTGACTTTTGGGCAGATGTGCCTCAGTAGATACTGCTTTTGCTCAGGCCGTTGTGCCCTGACGTACATTATTCCACCTTTTGCTTTTCGGATGTTGAAATGGTAGTATATAAAAGATGCATCCTTCATTCATTAATTCTCTTTTGAGGAAAATTGATAAAAGAAACGTATAAACCAACCGCTAACATCCAATTTGCATTGACAAGTGATCTGAATCAACAAATAGACGTGTGAATATGTATAGACTTGCCTAGCTCGAATGAAAACGGAAGAAAAGTCTCAGGATACGACGCAAACCCTTAGACACATGGAAAATAATAAAAATTTTGGGCATTGATGGACCAAAACTTGAAATTTCCCTAGACAGATGAAACTGACACTTGCGTAAGGTCAAATAGGAGTATAATGACCTGTACGAATTGACAAAATTGGGAAAAGCATCCGGATATGAAAAATAGACTGTAAAACTAGAAAATCGATGCAAAAATGGATATAAGACACCAAAGATTACCAATTTAAGTCCCAGACTGAAATCGACACCCCCACACGATCACATTAGGTCTATATGACATGTATGGTATGACAAAACTTGGCAAAAGTCCCTAGAACAGATTTCAAGTCTCCGACACCTTGATTTGCACTTGAAACGGGCCGCCAAAGGTCCAAAATCCTCATTGAGACCGACATTTGGAATTCGATACTTCAACGCAGTCCCATATACCATTTGTGACTTGCGTGAACCATCAAAAGTGCAAAGCAAGCCCTTGAACCAAAAGTGACATTTCGGAGACAGTAACTGACTACTACTATTTTTTGTTGTTTTGGACATGCATACGTAGGTTTATAGCTTGCGTGCTAAGATAAGCGGCTATGCGTATGCCTGTCCCCTACTGGCGTATGTTGGTAATCTCTATTGTAGGTGCCTTTGTTTGACAAGTCTCCTTGTGGGGGAATAATGCCTTGTCACTCTTTCACACGGTTTGTACACAGTTCTGATCATCAGAATGAAATGTACTTGCATCCAAAGGTGGCGGGAAACCACGGCATGGGTTTAACTCTAGTACGCGAATCAAGGTTGATATTTTGACATTTTTGCCAATAAATGGAAGGTCCTAGCAATGTTGAAATCACATTCCCACCTCCCACATTCAGAAATCTTTGCAATTCTTGATGGAAAACCCACTTCCAACTTTGCTTGAACCTTGGTTAACGAGGTTCGAAACCATCGATTAGGCGAGCTCTTGATCACGAGGTTTGGCCTGAATCTGAGACCTTCAATACATGGGGCCATGCCCTAAGCTCCTCGGAGCTGCTCTTGCATACTGGGATCCCGTCATGCATGTTTTTCGGTTCGGCGACGACGAGATGTGTCCGACAGTTGAGGAATTTCAAACCTATCTTCGAGGTTTTGTTGCTTCCCATGCCCTTGTCGTTCCCTCGCTTCAAGAGAATATTAAAAATCTTTTGCGGATGACGCTTGATATTTTCGGAGAGGTGACAACAACTTTAATCTATAATGGCAAACTTGATGTTGCACGCCTCATTGAGTTATATAGCCCAGATGGGGACATGGAGGATTATGTCGAGCAGGCTCACAGACGGTTTGCCCATTCAATTTGTGCACCAGCTGCCTACATGTTGGTTCTTGCTGAAGAAAAGGTTAGCCCTAGTTTGGTGAGTGTAGCTTCACAGATGGGGGCTCGCAAAAATATAATCCCCATAGTCCTGGCGGAGACCATAATGGGCTTGGATCTGGTCCGTGCCGACCAAGCGAACACATTCAGCGGTAGCCCACTCTTGCTCTAGGTAGGTTCTCACTCAGCTCACCTTTTTCAAGTTTTCGCACTTACGCATTTTACCTCGACTCTCGGCTTAGGCTGCTCCTAGTTCCTTACTTGTTTTTCCGCTCGGGTCTTTTATGGCTTCTTACTTGTCTTTTTGCTCATGTAGCTATGGCTTTCGGACAAGGTTGGATTGCTTGAAGTGCCTCAGGTGGGTTCGACCACTTCCCCAGGCGTATACTTTAGAGGTCAATGTTGTATCCCGAAATGGAAATAGAGGAGTGGTTCGCTTTTCTAAACGATATGTGTAGGGAGGTATTCCCGAACAGATAGAATTAATAACGTGGTACGAGAGGCCATGGTATGAATATAATAGGAGCGGTGACATGCGAAGTCATTGCCCAAGCAGTCTGTTCGGCAAAATGAAAGGCCGAA
The DNA here is from genome assembly GCA_019656835.1 of Rhododendron ovatum. NCBI lineage: Eukaryota > Viridiplantae > Streptophyta > Magnoliopsida > Ericales > Ericaceae > Rhododendron > Rhododendron ovatum. The sequence continues at coordinate 31,658,415 of CM033802.1, forward strand.
CAGAGGGAGAATTCCTGAGAAGACATAGGCCAAGAGTAATTGATAAAGGACTAGTTACACGAGAAGTGACTGGATCATACAGTCTGTTCGGCAATGGGATAGGTGAACAGAGAGAGAACTCCAAATCAAGTGCTAAAACAGAGGGAACACTCTGGAAGGGTCCAAAAAAAGTATATTCCATTTAGGAATGAGATCCCGAGAATGTAGGATCTTGGAATGATACCCAACGGGAATGGGATGTTCGATCAATTGTGGAAAGGAGTCCTAAAAGGACTAAGGTAATGAACTGATAAGGGAACGAGAATCCAAGTTATCCTGGGTTTCCTATACGAAGTAGGAATCCTGGAGCAATAAGGATGCTTGGATGGAAAGCATTTATGAATCTATAAATATGAGGTAAAACCTAGAGATAAAGGTACACAATACATGACATTCATATTGTTTTCCTACTAATAATTAGGGTTTTTCTGTTAGTACGTGATACTAACTTAGGCATCAGAGGGCCTTTGCCACGAGAGGCAAAGGTGCACTCACTCCTTGTCTGTTTTGCAGATTAGGATTCCGACGACAAATTAGGGTTCCGGTGGAGAGGCACAAGTAGCCGTTGCAATCTGGTGCTGTTTTAAATCATCAATTATTTTCATCCCCCTACAATTGGCGCCATCTGTGGGAAACGAAAGAGTTCCCTTTGAAATACGACCATGGTGGAAATAGATCCAGCAACACCATACGATCCAACTGCTAGATGGAGGTGGAGATAAATCTCCACCCGGGGCTCCGAGAAAACCCGAAGGTGGACACAGGAGGACCACAAGTAAGGGCCGCCCCCTTACTATCCATGACAACTCTAAGAGTAGAGAGGGAAGGATAGCCTCAAGATTCACAAGAATGAGTGAATCACCAAAGAGATGAATCAGTCGCACACTCGAAGAGTGTGCATTGCAGCGAAGATGTCCTCGATAAAAAGAGGCAAGAAATCGAGGAGTATGCTAGTTTGACCAAAAAATGAGAACATGAGATCCAGGAGTTCGAAAGGATCCGAGAACACTCAGAAGACTCTAGACTCTCATGGAGAAATTCTAGGGGAGATGAGTATACTATGGTGAGATATAGAAGGGCTCCTTCACGAGGAAGAAGGAGCAAAAGTAGAAGTCCCACCCCAAGGCAATGTAAAGCTTCTCCACGAAAAGTAAGGAGCAGAAGTAAGAGCCAAACACCGAAAAGGCGAAAGGCTTCCTCAGGAAGAAGGAGGAGTAGGGGCCGAAGTTCTACACCTGAGGATGAAGAGACTAGAAAACATCAGAGGGACAAGTATGAGAGACTTGATTCCGATTGGGAAAGGACTAGACCCAACAAAAAAAAGGGACTAGAGGATGAGACCATGACTACACGGGAGGCAGCACGAAAGGCACTCAGCAATATTGCACGGGACATTTGTCCTCTACGAGACAGATGCTGATCTTGTGGCACACATCTAGCACTACCAGCAAGCAATGTTTATGCATGAAGGGGATGATGCAATTATGTGCAAGATGTTCCCATCAAGTTTGGGGAAGATGGCTTTATCTTGGTTTCATAAGTTGGGTCCACGCTCCATCCGAGGATGGGTGCAGTTGGCTGAAGAATTCACTGCCCGTTTCCTAACTAGCAGAAGGGCCCCAAAGACTTTTGAGAGCCTCTCCGTTATGAAGCAAGGAGAGGATGAGCCGATCAGGAGCTATGCAAAAAAGTACTGGGAGACTTTCAACGAGATTGAAGGTTACAGTGAGGAGTACGCAATAGCAACGCTCAAGACCGGTTTACCTGTTCGGGGGGAGCTGCGTAAATCCCTTAACATGAGTTCAGTGCAAACACTGGAAAAATTAATGGAGCGGATAGAGCAGCACGCCAGAAACGAGGATGACATACTCCGGGAGGATGGTAAGGTAGCGGCCAAATAGGTAAAGGGACTTGTGAAGAAAATAGATAAGCCAGAACCCAAAACCTACCGAGAGAGGAAAGACTATAGGCAGACAAAGAAAGAGCCGTACAAGGACAAACAAGCTCTGGATCCCAAGTCTTTCTTTTCAATAAACATAGTTTGGAAGGAACCCATCTATAGGATTCTTTATCGAATAAAGAATCAGCCTTACTTCAAGTGGCCTCCAAGTCTAGGTGGAAATAAAGTTGCAAAACGTGTTACGAATCAGCACTGCAGCTATCACAAAGACTGGGGCCACATGACTGAAGACTGTGAGATGTATAAGAAGCATCTTGATGATTTGGTCTCTCTTGGCTACCTCAAGGAATTTATCCAGGAAGACCCAAAAGATAAAGGGAATTCCTTGGAGATGGATTACGAACAGAATCCTAAGGGGATAATCCATATGATACATGGATTAGCCACGCCTTATACGAGAAATGAGGTTAGGCTTCTTCAGAGGCAAATCAAGCACGACCAGCATGTTATGCAGTTAGGAAAGAAAAGAGGACGAGAAGACGACAAATGCAACGAGGCCATAGTTTTTACAGATGAAGACTTGGAAGAAGTCTGAGTGCCCCACAATGATGCTTTGGTCATAACTCTACGAATTGAGGAGTATGACATTGAGAGAATCTTGGTGGATTCAGGGAGTTGCATAGAGGTGATGTATTATAATGCGTTCAAGAAGTTAGGTCTGGCCCAGAAGGATTTGGAGCAATCCACAACACCCTTGGTCGGGTTTGGTGCAAGTGCCATCTGGCCCCTTGGGAAAATAACGTTGCCTGTCTGGGCTGGATCAGTGGTATTGAGAACAGACTTTCTGGTTGTAGATGTTCATTCTTCCTATAACGCGATTATAGGAAGAACCTGGTTGCAGAGCTGAGAGCCGTCTCTTCTACTTATCACTAGATGGTGAAGTTCCTAGGATCTAACAAGGTTGAGAAAATAAAGGGTAAGCAGAAGGTAGCCCAACAGTGCTTAATTTCCACCATTAAAAAAGTCCCAAATGCCCATCATGTTCACACGTTAGAAGTACCGGATCAACCAACTATCGAGGACGTCGGTAGAAGTTCGGCATAAAAAGTGGTTGAAGGCTTGAAGAAGATAAAAATCAACGAGACTGGTCCTGAAAGGTATTTTTTAATTGGGGAAACATTGCCAGCAGATGAAGAGGCTGAGTTGGTAAGCTTTTTAAAGGAACATGTTGATGTGTTTGCATGGGTACCAGAAGAGATGCAAGGAGTAGATGCAGATGTGATCTGCCACCACTTGAACGTTGATCCACAACACAAGCCAGTCATTCAAAAAAGAGAAGGGCAGCCGTATAGCATGTTGATGCTATGATCGAGGAGGTAGATCGTTTGTTGGAAGCCAAAGCAATAAGGGAAGTTTACTATCCAGAATGGCTATCCAACATCGTGGTTGTGAAAAAGAAGAATGGAAAATGGCGTGTTTGTGTGGATTTCACAGATTTAAACAAAGCATGCCCAAAGGATAGCTTTCCTCTTCCAAGGATAGACCAGTTGGTGGATGCAACTGTTGAGCACGAACGGATGAGTTTTCTCGATGCGTATCGAGGATATCATCAAATTGCCATGTTTTGGCCTGATCAGGAGAAGACTTCTTTCATTACACCATGAGGGTTATACTGTTATAGTGTCATGCCCTTTGGATTAAGGAATGCAGGAGCAACATATCAAAGACTGGCAACCATCATGTTCAAAAAGCTGCTCGGCAAAACTATGGAAATTTACATAGACGATATGGTGGTAAAAAGTAAAGCCAGACAAGGCCATATAGTAGATTTGAATGAGGCTTTTGAAATCCTGAGGAAGTACAAACTAAAGCTCAACGCCTTGAAATGTGCATTTGGAGTCGGCTCTGGGAAGTTCCTAGGCCATCTGGTGACCGTAAGAGGGATCGAAGCTAATCCTGATCAAATAACAGCCTTGCCAAGGCTGCAAAGTCCCAAAACCACCAAGGAGGTCCAAAGGTTAATTGGAATGGTTGCAGCACTCAACAGATTTATCAGCAGGTCAAGTGATAAGTGCAGACCCTTCTTTCAGTTGTTGAAAAAGAGGGAAGGATTTGAATGGGGAGCGGAGTGCGAGCAAGCCTTTCAGGACTTGAAGAAGTATTTGGCCGAGGCCCCACTTTTGTCAACTCCACTGCCTGGTGAGTCTTTAATTTTATATTTGGCTATTTCTGAACATGCTATAAGTGCAGTACTATTAAGGGATATGGGATTCGAACAAATCCCTGTCTATTACGTGAGCGAAACATTGCTACATGCAGAAACAAGATATCTGCCACTCGAGAAATTAGTTTTGGCTATGAGGACAGCGACTAGAAAATTGCCGCATTATTTCCAAAGCCATAAGGTTGTAGTTTATGCTGAATTTCCATTGAAATCACTGCTACGAAAAGTAGACTTCTCCAAAAGAATTTCAACTTGGTCAGTCGAGTTAAGCCAATATGATATTGATTATCAGCCGTGCACGGCAATCAAGGGCCAAGTGTTGGCTGATTTTGTGGCAGAATTCTCACCTGTAGTAGCACCTTTGCCACCTAGGAGAAAGGGGCAGGTAACTGAACCACTAGCAAAGAAAAATCAGGTCCCAGCCAAATAGGATTCCCTAGAATGGAAGTTGTTCGTTGATGGATCAGCATGTAATACTAGATCAAGAATTTGGGTTGTGCTTTTTCCTCCTGAAGGAGTGATGTTGGAACTATCTGTTCAGCTAGGATCAGTGCGTCAAATAACGTGGCAGAGTACGAGGCACTTTTAGTTGGCTTGAGAAGTGCAAAAACCCTGAAGGTTAAACGAGTAAGAGTTTATTGTGATTCGCAGCTTATGGTTAATCAACTGTCCGGGGAATATGAAGCCCGGAGTGAGAAACTTAATATGTCTGTGCAAAAGGGATTTATCCAAGCATGTGACACTTGGAGTGCATACGAGAATATGCAAATTATCCAAGTACGAGATACTTAATATTCAAGTACGAATACACTTAGGTTGCAGAATATCCAAGCACGACTGCTTGAGTATTTTTCCACAAGTACGAGTATGTTAATGAGTGTTTCTCCTCAAGTACATGATACTTGGACAAATACGAGACACTTACAAGTATGAAATAAATGCTTATTTTCCAAGTATCCAATACTTGGCTAACAACATAACAAGCATATGTTCAGGAGTAACTGACTAAATATGAAAACACTTGGGCACAGACATAATGAAACAATGTTTGGTAAATTAAACTAAGTATGAGAACTTAAATTGCACTCATGCGAAATATCTATAGAGATGGTATGAAATACCAAACAAAAGTTTATAGCCAAGACAGGCCAAGCAAACCATACTGTCGTGCTACAAGGGACCAAATACCTGTGTTACCAAAGTATAGAACGTACTGGTGCCTCGCAGGGCTTAAATTTCACGATCACGAAGGACCGGCCAAAAAGTATAAAAGTGTTTTTTTACAATACTTACCTATTAATCCAGGTTTTAGACCTCTGGAGCAATTTCACTTAGGGCCTCTGCACTGACTTCCGTGGTAGCACCACTTCTAGTTGCATTCTCCTCCAGGTTAATGGGTTCACTGGTTGAAACTCAAATAGGTGATTGCACAAGGTGAGTATCAGTTGGCGTATCCTCTTCAGCATCAGCAAACTCTTCAATCTGTTGCTCGATATCGTCCTTAGGATGCTCCGCTGGTTCGTGAATGCTCCGAGCATGGGTGCTCGACAGATCATTGTCCTCCCCAGAGGGGAGAATCTTCTGCAACCCCCGCTTTGGTCAGGCATGCCTCCCAACATGCACCTCATATCTGATCTTGAATTGCAGGTATCTGTTTAACATAGCTGGAGGTGGCAGCATCAAAGCCTTTATGATATCCTTCATCATAGGCCACCTTCTTAGTACTATCAATTTCAGACAGACCTTGGTTGAGACTCTCCTTAGCAGTTTCGAGCTTCGCCTTAGAACCTGCTGCTTCCAGTTTTGCCTTGTCTGTCTCTTTCTCCAACCTTGTAATTGTTTGAAGCAACCTTGCGTTATCTCTCAAAAGCCTGTTGCGTTCTGGCTCGATCTCTTGGAGTTTTTGGCCCAAAGTGACCATCTTTTGGATAAACTGAGGAGATCCAACAAAGATAGGAAGCATTAATATAATAACACGAGATGTTAGGATTAAACTAAAGTTCCGAAGTTACTTTACCTTTATTCCACTGACGAGACCTGTGGAGATAAGCCAATCAGGTGGCAATCTAGATTCCTTCTGCATGTCGACAGGCAGCAACAGCCCTTGTGCAAGTGCCAGTGCAGTTTCTGAGGAACTTGCACTATCACCAACATTAACAGGCCGATCACCCTTAATGAGTTGGGGGGCCCAGGTTTGAGGTAGAGCTTTGGTACTCGGCGAAAGAGGTTCCTGAGCTGAAGCTGTGGCTTGTGCAGCGGCATCATCGGAGTCTTCTGTTCTTGGACGTTTGTCCCAATAAGCATCATCGGCTCCATGGACAGGGTCAGACCCTCGGGGAGATGAAGAAGACCGGATAGAAACACCTCTATTACGGCGGGGTGGTAGCGGAGCATGCCCAGTTGATGCTGCCCTCCCAGCACCACGACCCCGTGCAGAGACGGTAAGTAGAGAGCTCAAATTCAAAGGTTGGTGAGTCATCGTACCTGAATTTGGAGGGGATGGAGAGTATCCAGATGAGGAGGATTGGCTGGTTTCACGCTCGAAAGCTGGCTGTTCGGCTAGACGTTGGGATGTCCTTCTAAGAATTAAATGAGGCAGTGAAATGCCCTCAGAGACGGGTACTTCACCTGGTTACCCGGTAATAGTAACCCCAGTACTGGATCTAAAACTCCTCGATTGGGGAGCAGTCGAAGTTGAGGCAGCACTAGTACTTGGGTTGGCAAGTCTTCTGTCAATAACACCTCTGTAAGTAGGCTCGTATCCCAGTAGTACGTCTGCGTTACGACCCCGACCAGCTGACGAGGTACCAGGCTCACTTGTATATTTCAAAACCTTGTTGATCTCTGTTGTTCGAATGCAACTTGGTTCTTGCCTAGGACGCTTGTTAGTGTTGTCTACTGCAGATTGAAACACAAGCATTGATTATATAAAATTCAGAGGAACAGTAGAGAAAAATTACGAATAAGAGCAAAGTGATTTTGGAGCATACATGGGTAGCCCCATATGTGGGGGCAATGAAGGCCCACCACTTGGCCATCTTCCCCCAGTGGCTCGAATGCTCCGGTAACATAGAGGAAATCAATCTCATGATCACGAGCAGAATCTGGCAAGTTTAGCACAAGACGTTTTTCTGCTCTTCTAACCTTGAAGTAATACGTGTTATATTCAGGGTTTAGCACTATGCTATACCACCACTGGATGTCCCAAATCCCTAGTTGGGTCCCCAGAATCCTATTTAGGGTGACAACCCCCATCACTAGCCTAAAGACATTTGTCGAAACTTGCATAGGGGTAAGACAATATGAGTTCAGAACTTGGCGAAGTAATGGATGAAGGGGGAAATGAACTCCACCCTCGACAATAGCCACGATGGGGATACACATTCTATCCCATGAACCACCATCCCTATCCGCACCTAAAGGGGCGAGTTCGAGCCCCACATTATCAGGAACGCTATATTTTGCCCTAAGTGCCGCCGTGGCAGTAGGTGTTTCACAAAGTTTTCTAAACTTACTAGGCTTTGGAAGGTTTTCATTATCATCCGCCATGGATATAGAAGAAATGAATAGGATGAAATTTGAAACTAGGTGCGATCGAAACCTTAAAAAAGTAAAATCTAGGAATGAATCTTAGAATAAAAGGCAAGAATAAAAGTCTTACGAAACTATAGCAGCGGTTGCCTGAGATACAGCCGAGTTGCAAATGGCGGCGATGGCAGAAGAAAGGCAAAGAAAGCTCTTGCCTGAATAGAGAGAGAAAAGGGTGAGATACGAGTTTTGGGTAAAAAACCCAAAACATCCTTTTTTGGGGTTTTAAGGTGAGAGACGGAGTTAAAACGTCGCCTCTCACACCGTGACATGAAAAGTAACGGGAGAATGAGATTCAGCAGATGCCTTTCTAACGCCGTTTGGCCATAACGTCAGTCGAAATTAAATGCAAGGTGTACGAAATATGCCATGTGGAATTCCTGCCTCGAGAACGTCATAATGATTTAGGCGCCAAGAGCATCAATGACATGACCACACAGGATGACTAGCTTGAAGGTCTATTTCTAGTTTTACCAGTTGCCCCTGAACAGTGGCAAAAGGCAAAACTGGGGAGCAATTGTGGGGAGGTATTCCCGAACATATAGAATTAATAACGTGGTACAAGAGGCCATGGTATGAATATAATAGGAGTGGTGACATGCGAAGTCATTGCCCAAGTAGTCTGTTCGGTAAAATGAAAGGCCGAATAGAGGGAGAATTCCTGAGAAGACATAGGCCCAGAGTAATTGATAAAGGACCAGTTACACAAGAAGTAACTGGATCATACAGTCTGTTCGGCTATGGGATAGCCGAACAGAGAGAGAACTCCAAACTAAGTGCTAAAACAGAGGAAACACTCTGGAAGAGTCCAAAAAAAGTATATTCCGTTTAGGAATGAGATCCTGAGAATGTAGGATCTTGGAATGATACCCAACGGGAATGGGATGTTCGGTCAATTGTGGAAAGGAGTCCTAAAAGGACTAAGGTAATGAACTGATAAGGGAATGAGAATCCAAGATATCCTGGGTTTCTATACGAAGTAGGAATCCTGGGGCAACAAGGATATGCTTGGATGGAAAGCATTTATGAATCTATAAATATGAGGTAAAACCTAGAGATAAAGGTACGCAATACATGGCATTCATATTGTTTTCCTACTGATAATTAGGGTTTTTTTGCTAGTATGTGATACTAACTTAGGCATCGGAGGGCCTTTGCCACGAGAGGCAAAGGTGCGCTCACTCCTTATCTGTTTCGCAGATTAGGATTTCGACGATGAGTTAGGGTTCTGGTGGAGAGGCACAAGCAGCCGTTGCAATCTAGCGTTGTTTTAAATCATCAGTTATTTTCATCCCCCTACAATATGCAGTCTGAGGATATCGTCTGAACGTGCCCTTGGTTAAACCTGCCCGTCATGGCTGTTAATTCCACAGGTTTCTAAAGGATGGTAATTGCTGGCCTGACGAGCTTTGCCTTCTACATTCCCGGGCGTATACTCGACCAATTTGGCATGAGTTAGGGACTACACCGCTCTGGAATTAAGGATTTCCATCTTCCTAGTTTCGACGTTCAAATGCTACACAACTACCAGTGCAGCTGGAGTAACCGAGTGCTTGTGGGACCCCTTCTGAGTTTCATAACATGGTTGGAGAGCCGCTACACAAAGTGGCTTCACGGAGAAGTCAAAGCAACATCAGTGGACTACTGAACTTCAAGAGTTTCGCTGTTTTTAGAATAAGCTGAGAGCTATTAGGCCTCGCAAGCATTTTGTTATGTTTTTCATGCCTGAAATGTTTTAAGGCTTTTATGCTCAGCTTGTATAATAGAAGTAGTAGTTTGAAAATTAAAGTTGAAAGACGAAGGGTTTCCCCCTTTTGATTCTCCAATGGTGTTTGTCTTGCTCTCGACCTTTGATAGGTACCAAAACGTCAACCATGGATCAACTTGAAAGATTGCAACTGAATCTCGAGGAGAGACTACCTACATATCCCTTTTTAAGGAATCAGGTTAGCACATAGTTCAGGCTAAGGTTCACTCATGTGTTTTACCTCACCTTTTACGCTCTCTGCTTAGAATCGCCATTTTAGGTTTTCGGTCTAGCAAGCTCTTGATTATTGCCGATTTATTTTTTCCTAAACTGCCTATTTAGGTTTTTGGTCTAGCAGGCTGCTCTAATTTTACTTGGAACTACCACCCTTGGGGCTTTTAGCCCCACGAGCTTCTCTCAAGGAAAAAAGTAGCCTTTGAATTGACCTAAGTTGATCAAGGTATTGAATTTTGTTGTCGTCGAGATCGATGATCTTTGGCTACAGCCCCAGATAAAATGTCTTTCATAATGCGAACAACATGCCTTGCTCCAGGCCATTTTGTACACTTCCTAACTTGTGTTTGGCGGAACACCATTGCTACTGTTTTGAACATGGTACGTGACCCGGAGCAAGAGGATCCGATGCTTCACCATCTCAAAATATATGCGAGGCATGTCTTGATGAGTCTATGAATTCTTTCTTGCAAGCTTGACCAAACATGATGCTCTTCTGCGAACAACGCTAAATCGATTGAACCATCCAGGGGTTTACCTCATATTTCAAGTTCATTGAAATTACTTTTTCTTATAGTAGGCTGAGCATGCCTTTCGTCTTCCATTCTGGCGAGGGAACACATTTCTTTGGGAATGTTCCAAGTGAAATCTATCCCTTCATTGTTAGGGTCGACATAGTTATTCAAAAGCTGGCGAAGTACTTAGAAGCAGGATAAAGCATATCATGAAAAACCCTCGAAGGATGCCAAGTACAACAAAAGACACAAACTAAGATATAAGCTATGACGTGAAGGGCCAAAAGGCACAAACTCTAACTCAGAGCTAGACTTAGACAGACTCAACAAACTCCATGTTAGACTCAGTCAAAATGCTAATGCAAACTAGATGCGATTTTGAAAATGCAAATTTTAAAAGCTACTCTTAGCTTCCGTGATGAGAGAAAGTCGGACCCAAGCATCAGCACTTCAGCCTACAGCATCTTTGACCAAACCTACTTGGGAGAACAGCAACTCGAAATTCCCTTGAGTGAAGGACCTCAGCCGATCAGTCTTCTCCCTTGATTGAATAAGTTTCCTCCTTCATGGGTTCCTCACCACTGTCAGTCCAGGTGCCGACGGAGAAGGCTTCAATTGCACCTATGGCCATCAAGTTAACCTCGGGTTCGGACGAGATTGATATGATTGGTTTGGGTTGATTTTTTGGAATGATATGGTGAGTAGGGTTGAATATGGTGGAGCTAGGGTGGATTTGAATGGAGGTGAGGGATATCCGGCTAATATGGGGGTTGAAAGTGTGTTGAGGCATGGAGCTGGAGATGACACTGGGCTTTGAAGGGAGTGGGGCTGGAATGATGCCATTATCGATGAGATCCTGAATGGCATGTTGGAGCGAAAGCAGGCGTTGGTAGAATGGCCAGGCATTTGATGGTAGGTGCAAAAGTGGTTGGGGTTATGGCAGATAAGGAGAACCTTAGGTAGCGGGGTTGGGGTTAGAGGCCTGATGGAACTAGCATCGAGGAGCTTCTCATAAACTGAAGCCAAAGGTGCAGGGAAGAATGAGAAAGTCCTTGGTTGGTTCCAACGACCGGATTGAAGATTCAAGATGAAACCTTTGCTTGCTTTGCAGCTGCACAACACTACGTCGTCAATAGGACGCACTCTTTTGCCTTTGGGGTAGACTTTGTTTAGGGATTCAGCATCCTCCTTTGAGTGGAATTCGGCCAGACTTTTGAACATGTCTTTCGTGTATAGCTTGATTCCAACCACAGGAGTATGGCAGGTTTAAGGAGGTTCTTTGGCTAGCCCCATATCTGGTTGCGGGGCTATGGAGGTAAAGAGGTCAACCATCTTCTGCCACAGATCTAACATCTAAGTCATTTGCTTGTCCATTTTATGACCCAATTCCTCTATAGCCTTCTTTAGCTCAGCCAGTTCTGTTTGTGCCACGATGTTGGATTGATGATTGAGGAAGGTGATATGGCTTAGATGTGACGGTGAAATAGCCCCGGGCAGTCATTCCCAAGCAGGTTTGGTTCTTCCCTTCGGTGAAGTGGCCTAGAGCTTTGGCAGTAAAGTAATGAGAAAGCTTAGTGATATTCCTTCAGCAGTTTTATTCAAAGAATGAAAATGCGTATGTCATCATCGTCGGTGTCCGCCTAGACTCTACAACTAAAGATGAGTCCGTATTATGACGCTCGGACACTGCCAGAAGACGTTCGGACGCTGCCAGAATCCTCATAATTTTTTTCGAGGGTGTATCCTTTGTTTGAATCGACTAACACTATGAGATGTCAAAATAGTCTAAGCCCTTGATTATTCCATTCTCTAAGTTTCAACTTTTGGAGTTGGAACACCTCAGTGTAGATGACGTGATACCGGAACTGGGGCGGCGCAAGCAGCACTGTGCTGAAGCCTAAGCGGTGTAGGTGATAAGCACTTAACCTGGGTGGTGTAAGTATCATGGCATTCTCTCCGTTGCTTCTTGTTTTCTGTTTAAAACCTTGATCGGGCATTAGACAAGGACTTAGAAAGTCTTGATTTCCTAAAGACTCATGACCCAAGGACTTTGAAAATTGACAACGTGCATCATGAGATGCACGACTCTTCATCGGGCCAAGACAGTGTCCTAATAAGCATAAGATAGACTCGACAAGAGACAACCTAAAAGCCGCCCTATCATGCTCCTACACAAAACGATATGCATGTACAGTGCATGAGATAGGGAAAGCAGTAACACGTAGACAGTATATGGGGGTTAGATGCATCTTAGCTTGGAGAGTTCTAGTGCTTTGTACATGAAGAGGCTGGTTTTGGTTTGAGGGGGTTCCATGGGCTAAAGCCAAGATATACCTCCCACTACCTGTGTACTGCAGTGCAACAATCGAACGACAAAATGACTTATCATCGTCTAAGGTTGTTGGGCATTCGTGGACTCCGAGCTCTAGTAAACTATACCGGTTACCCCAAACACCTCAACAAGGCTAGCCAACATCGATGCACATGAAGAATGCCAAAAGATTGATTAATGAGAGAGAATCGCAACGTTTGCAAAATGCCTTTTAAAATGTGGCTCACTTTTATTAATCAATACTTGAACAAAACTATTCAAGTGAACAATCGAAAAAGTCCCAATCGGGATTGGTCGAATGCGAGGATCCTATTGAATAACCATTATGTTCTTCAGCAGCACGGATGCTCACTGTTGTGACAAACTTTTGCGGGATGTTCCCAAAGGTATTAATTTCCAAGTATAGATTAATGCAATAAGTCCCCAGCAGAGTCGCCACTGTGGACACACGCCCCTAAAATTTAGTATAAAATTGGGTGTGCCCTTTTTGAAAGTGCGGCGAAACGCTCAATTTAGAGTTGCTACTTGGGTTTTGTGGTATGCCACCCAACAAACCGAACTTGAAATGTTTGCTACGTTGTTTGATTTTGAAAAATGCGTAGACTGGTCTGTCGTCACCTTGATATCTGAGGTTCGGGAGCCAGGTTACGAGAGGGGAAGGGTTTTAAGGCACCTCTCTCACCCAATCCAGAGATCGGTCTCTACTCGGGTTTTCGTAAAACATTTGATTCTCTCTCATTAATCAATTTTTAGTCAAGTAGGGCGGGGAAACAGTTAAAGGGGATTAAAACTATAACATGTTGGCCGGATATGACAAAGTGACATGCTTGTTTATTGAAACAATTAGTATAGGATGAAAAACAGACTGTTATGGGAGCTTTATACAGACTGAAAGGTACAGTTCTGGAGTGACGTGGGCAAGAGGAAACCATCATGCACTGATAAAGTCACTGCATGCTGATTCAACCTGCATACGCCACTTTAGTACTCACGTACGCCAGTAAGCCTAAACCCACACCTCTTATTTTCAACCCTCTGGGGTCTAGAAATGACCAGTGCACACCTAAGATGAACCAAGCAGTTTATACATAATTATAGGCAGTTTAAAAGGGCTATAGAGCCATAAAATGAACAGAACACCCCATAAATAGTGTGAGGATAAAAACAGAGGCCAAATCCTAGTTACCATGCAACGGCCAGCCATTGGCCTGGAGACGACCTGCGGGCGCGAGTAAACCACTGTAGCACGTAGGTTGTAACCCTTTGTTCAGTGCTTGGCTTTGCACTTTCTGGGTTCTGAGACATGATCAGAAGGACCCCAGAGGTATTCCATAGCAATAGGTATACATATTGAAAACTAAAGCTAGCAGTTCTAACTAAAGAAAGTAGTAAACTTGTTTTAACATGCTTCACAGTGATGAATATGGAAAGAAAGACATAAAATAGCAAGACCTCGGTCCCTATGCTGACCTGCATGTGTTACCATAGAGTAGAGTGCGCGTCTTAAGGACTGACGCACCCTGGTTCTTACTCTGACAGTTTTTGAAACCTTGCTAGCTTTAGGGCTAGGACTGGTATTGATTACCAGCCTTGACCCTGCCAGCCCCCCTCAGGAATCAGAGTAAACAGTATTACCAAGATGTTATACCTTTGGTTTTTGAGTTTGGAAGGTGTTTTAGCTTAAGCTTGAGGGATGGATGGAGAATGGTGTGGTATTGCTATATGGAGGGAATGTGTGATGCTTGTTCATATCTTCTTTGGCAAAGAACAGATGAACAAGAGACTTGGGACTTGTAAACTTGTAACTAGAGACTTGGAACCTGGTAACCTTATAACCCTTGGCATGGGTGAGAGAAAGGAGTATATATAGGGCAAAGGGGTAAGAGAGAGGAGTAAATTAGCCAAGAATGGCTAGCCTTGCTTCCCTCCAAAGGCTTCCCTCTCATTGGATGAGAGGGAAAGGTGATGGGAGATGTGTGAGAGTGGGGCGGACATCCCCCTGTCCAAGGATCACTCCTCAGATGAATAAACAGGGTCAAGGGTGCCCTAAAAGTCCATTGATTAAGGTTGAACAAAGGTGATGGGACTAGGTTTGACCGGCGTATGCAGGTAGTTGACCTGCGTGCACGGGTCCAAGTGTGGTCAACGGTCAAAACTAACTAATGATTGGCACGTGGCAAGAGGACGAGCGCATGCTGGTGTGGGACCAGTAAATGCAAGTAGGGTTTCGGCTGAGGCTTTTTGGGTTATGTTTAATCGGTTCAAATGCTCAAAGCTCAATCACACTAACATTCTCAGGGAATTCTTGATCTGTTTCATTATCAGGGAATCAAATACCGTAAGTAAACTAATCTAGGAAGCCCAAAATAGGGTGTCTACACGGTCGCTCCCTCTGCCAATGCGCGATGAGTCAAGGATATTTTTGGAAGAACATGAAGAAGGACTGCGAAGAAGTTGTCCACAAGTGCCAACCATGCACGTTATTCTAGCCCAATGGGGGCTTGACATTGTTGGAAAGTTACCAACTGCACTAGGCAGATTCGAATATCTCATCACTTCAACCGATTATTTCTCAAAGTGGGTAGAGGCCGAACCTCTGGTTATAATCACTAAGGCTGACCTCTGGAGATTTGCTTGGCAAAACATCATTACCAGGTTTGGCATCACTCATGCCATAGTCTCGTACAACGGGACCCAATTCGTTGCTAACAGCCTCTCTAGCCTCTACGAAGAATTTGGGATACACTTCTTCAACTCCACTCCTGCATACCCTCAAGGAAATGGACAAGCCGAGGCCATAAACAAGATAGTCTGTGTAGCGATAAAGCGTCGGCTTAATTCAAAACGAGGTAAGTGGGCCGAGGAGCTACCACTAGTCGTCTGGGCCTACCGTTCAACACCTCGGCAATCCACCGGACAAACACCATTTTGCATAGCCTTCGGCATGGAAGCCGTAATCCCCCTGGAGTCCAGATTCCCCACTCTTAGAACAAAACACTTCGACCCCAAGACCAATGAAGAAGCCGTGGAAAGAGAGTTGGTTCTAGCAGAAGCGAAAACGTGATGATGCTCGGAGAATACCAACAGCAAGTCGCCAAGGGCTACAACCATAACATGAGGACCAAAACAATCAAGCCTGATGATTTAGTGTGGAGGAAAGTGGTGCAAGCCAGCAAGAAGACAAAATCCAAGCCAAATTAGAAAGGGCCATTTCGTGTGGTTCGGATCACTGGCGAAGGAGCTTATGTTTTGGAAGACATGAATGGGAAGGTCCTCACCAACCCGAGGAACGCCCAGAATTTGAAAAAGGCATATACGTGATGATCATTGCTGACGAGCTTTGACTTCAGCTGCTATCTTATTTAACTTTTGTTTTGTTTTGGCCTCAGGCCTTATTTACCTATGTTGAGTTGGCCACGACCCTCGTCTATGTTAATGACAGTTTGACTTTGGTTTGGGAACGTTTGTTTCAACTTGTACTTAATTGTTACTATAAGCAAAATGTCATGCTCGGCAATTGATGTTCTCTGTGTAACTCTCCACTTTCATTTCCCCCCTAGCTTTCCACTAAATTTTAACCCATCAGCACTTGCTAAAAAACGCAAATGATGACTTCGGTCACACCCATAAACGGCACCCACGCCACAGCTTCAACCATTATTGTGGGTGGAGAAAAATGAAAAGTACCTAGAATAGCATTGTATTGCAACGACTACCCGTGCTGTTCTATGGGAACCCTAATGCCTTTGCTGGAACCCTAATCTCCAAAACATACAGGAGGTAAGCGCACCTTTGCCTCTCTTGGCAAAGGCCCTTCGATGCCTAAGTTAGTATTACGTACCAGAAAAGAACCCTAATTATCAGTTGGAGAATAATATGAATACCACGCATATCGTACCTCTTGCTTCTAGGTTTACCTTTGTATTTATAGACATACGATGCTTGTTCTCCAAGCATCCTTGTTGCCCTAGGACTCCTACCTTCTATAGGAAACCTTGGATATCTTGGATTCTCGTTCCCTTATCAGTTCATTACCTCAGTCCTTTTAGGACTCTTTTCCATAACTAGCCGAACATCCTATTATCGTTGGGTATCTTTCCAGGAACCTATATTCTCGGGATCCCATTCCTTTTTGGAACACCACTGTCCTGGAACCTCCTAGAGTATTCCTTCTGCTCCAACACTTGATTTGGAGTTCTTCCCTTGTTCGATTATCCCATCGCCGATCAAACTGTCTGGACTAGTCACTTCACATGTAACTGGTCTTTTATCAACTATTTGGACCAATGTCTTCTTAGGAGCTTTCCTTCTGTTTGGCCTTCTTACTCCCGAGCAAGATACTTGGACCAGTGACTTCACATGTCACTGTTCCTTTATTAGTCTCTTGGTCCAATAATGTCTCATGTTACCAGTCCACATCCCCGAACATCGGCTTGCATGGCAAGTGTCCCTATTGTATTTATACCATGGTCCCACGTACCACGTGTTCAGGCCTTATTTGTACCTGTTTGGGAATACCACCCTACAATTGCTCCCCTGGTTTGCCCTTTGCCACTGTTCGGGGGCAACTGGTAATGCTTAGAAACAAAAATTTTTAGGCCGAACTTCTCAGGTTCTATGTAGATATAATATCTATACCTGTTAATGTTTTTTTTGGCGGCTTGGTCATTACTTTTCGCGAGGTAATGACTCCACATGGCGTGTTTCGTACACTTTGTATTTAATTTCGACTGACATTCTATCAGAACGGCAATAGAACTGCAGCTGTTCAACCCCTATTTCACATTACTTTTCATGTAACAGCATGAGTGGAGGCGTTTCGTCTCCATCCCTTTCACTTAAACTCCCAAAAGGGATCTTTTAGGATTTTCCACCCAAAACTCGAATCCTCTCTCTCTCTCTAAGAGACCAGGTGAAAGCTTCAACCACCATTACCGCCGTCTCCAATTTTCTTTTGCACCCTCAGGAATAGCCATAATCAATCATCGTAAGCCTCTTCATTCCTTCTTCGTTTCGTGTTTCAATCTGAGATCTCATTCTTAGATTTTGTTGTTCCTTTGGTTTTGTTCATCCTCATTCCTAGATTTCAATCTGTGCTAGTATTCTTTTCGTAATACTTGTGGCGGACGAAAATGAAAACCTTCCAAAACCCAGTAAGTTTAGGAAACTTTGTGAAACCCCCATTACCATGGCGGCAAATAGGGCTGAATATAGCATTCCTGACAATGTCGGGCTTGAACTTGTCCCCTTAGATGCAGATAGCGATGCTGGAACTTAGGATAGAATGTGTATCCCTATCATGGCTATTGTTGAGGGTGGAGTTCGCTTCCCCCTCCACCCACTGCTTCGCCATATTTTGAATTGGTATCGTCTTACCCCCATGCAAGTTTCAACAAATGTGTTTAGGCTGATAATGGGGGTTATAGCCCTAAATAGAATTTTGGGAACTCAACTAGGACTTTGGGATATCCAATGGGAGTATAGTATCGTATTGAATCCTAAATACAACACATATTATTTTAAAGTCACAAAGGCAGAAAAGCGTCTCATGCCAAACCTGCCTGATTCTGCTCGTGGTCATGAAATCGATTTCCTCTACGTCACTGAAGGCTTCAAGCCACTGGGGGAGGATGGTCAAGTAGTGGGCCTCCATTGCCCCCACATATGGGGCTACCCACGTATGCTCCTAATTTGCTTCTTGCTTATTGTAATTTTTGTTTGCTGCTTTCCTGCACTTTCTAACTCCTGTTTGTGCTTTAATTCGCAGCAGATAATGCTAACAAGCGTCCCAGACAAGAGCCTAGTTACGTCCGAACAGCAGAGATCAACAGGATCCTAAAGTACACGGGTGAGCTTAGGACTTCGATAGCTGGTCGGGGTCGCGATGCAAACATCTTACTGGGCTATGACCCTGCTTACAAAGGTTTTATAGACAGGAGACTCAGCAATCCTAGTACCAGTTCTGCTTCAACGTCAATTGCTCCCCAATCGAGAAACCTAAGGTCAAGCTCCAGAGTAACTGTCGCCAGGCAGCCAGGTGAGATACCAATTTTTGAAGGCGTACCGTTACCCCGTTTGATAGTCAGAAGATCTACACAAAGACAAGCCAAACAACCAACTCCAGACCGTGATACCAGCCAATCCTCATCATCCGGGTACTCACCTTCGCCTCCTCTGTCAAGTACGATGACTCGCCAACCCATGAATTTAAGTTCCCTTCTTACTGTCTCTATTCGGGGGCCCGGTGCTGGTCGTGCAACATCTACCGAGCATGCTCCCCGGCCACCTCGTCGTAACAGCGGGACTCTACTCGGTCCACTTCGTCTTCTCGGGGGTCCGATACCATTTTCGAGGCCGGAGATGCCCATCGAGACAAACGCTCTAGGACCGAGGACCCAATCAATTCTGCCACATAGGCTGATGCAGATACCCATCACCCCCAATCATCAACTACTCAAGTACTTCCCCAGACATGGGTTCCCCCACTCATTAGGGGAGACCGTCCCGTTCACGTCGGGGACAACGCCAGTTCCTCGAAAATAGCGTTCGCACTTACTCAAGGGTTGTTGCTTCCAGTTGACATGCAAAAGGAATCCGGATCCCCGCCTGATCGGCTTATAGCCACTGGTCTTGTTAGTGGTATTAAGGTAAAAAATCTTTTCCTTAATCAAGTTATAACTTTTCTCGTATTACGTTTTATCGTTAACTCATTTTATCATACTTGGTTCCTCTCAGTTGATTCAAAAAATGGTGGTGCTAGGTCAAAAACTTCAGGAGATCAAGCCAGAACGCAACAGGCTGCTGAGAGACAACACCAGGCAGTTGCAGACAATCTCCAGACTCGAAAGAGAAAGAGACAAAGCAAAAAGAGAGCTCGATGGGACAAAGAGCAAACTCGAGACTGTTGAGGACAGCCTTAGCCAAGCATTATTAGAGATCGATAGTACAAAAAAGATAGCTTTCGAAGAAAGGTATCAAAAGGGTTTTGATACAGTGATGGCCAACTACGTGGATCAGATGCCTGCCATCCAAGATCAAATTTGGGCTGCGTGCTTGGAGGCATGCGTGACGAAGGTGGGGGTTGCTGAGGATTCTCCCCTCTGGGAGGTCAATGATCTGCCGAGCACCCGTGCTCACAGCATTCATGAACCAATGGAGCATCCAGAGGATGATGTTGCACAATAGATTGAAGATTTTGCTGATGCTGAAGAAGATACACCTAATGAATTCCAAAAAGGCCATTCCTGATCGTTCTACTCGGGAGGGAGTCAATGAGCCTAATAACCTAGAGGAGAATGCTACTGGTGGTGATTCAACCACTAAGGTAAATGCAGAGATTTCTAATCAGACACCTCCAGAGGTTCAAAATCTGGATTGATGCGATATGTAAGCACTCCTTATCCTTCAAATGCGTAGAACATTTTGCAGGTCCTTAGTGACCGTAGTTTTTAGCCCTACGTGGCATCAGTACACTTCAATAATAGTTTTGATGACACAGGTATTCGGCCCTTTGCGGCATAATAGTATGTTTTGTGGCCGTGCATGACCCTATATTTTGCTCGGCCCTTCGTCGCGTTAGAATCATTCAACCATTTTAACCTGATGTAGGTCTTAAAAACATACCTACCACATTTATCTGACAGAAATGTGTATGCTCACCCACATTTGTATGTTCCAGATGCATATATTGACATGCACTTAAGTATCTAAGTGTTGCAAATTTAAACAAATGTTGGCGCTTGCTCGTACGCTGTTTCTATGCTTTTAAACATATTTCGATATGTAAATCACCCAAGTGTTTCGTACTTGAGAACAAAACAAGTGTCTCATACTTGGTATAAGTATCTCATACTTATCAATACAGATATGTTAAGTTTTCTCATACTTAGCAAACCATGCATGTTTCTCGCATTTAGACAATTGGTATGTGTATTCGTACATAACAAGGCATGCATGCCTATTCCCTGCTCCCCAATACGAAAAAAGGAAAACAAGGCCATTGTTCGTACTTGGGTAATCATAGCATTTAATCATAAGCATTTCAAGTATTTGCACTTATTTATTGCATGTTCTCGTATGCAACCCAAGTATTCTCGGACTGGGAAAAGTTTTAAGTTTCTCATACTTGGCTAAGTTTGCATTGACACGTATGCACTCCCAAGTTTCTCATACTTAGACATATTTTTCTAGCTCCGTATTCAAACAAAAGAAAAAAGTGAAAAATTCAAAACTCCAAAAATTTGATATACTGTAAAAAGTGATTTTATCTTAAAACTCAAGGGGGCGTTATTCGTACCACTTGCAACTAACAAGTAATAAAAAACAAAGGAGCTTTATTCATAACTCCCACACAATCACGTAGTGCATCCTTAAAACAAAATGAAATAAAACCAAACTCTTTTAAACAAAGAATTTTCTCAGATTGTGGACATTCCAAGGCCTTGGCACTGGGTTTCCGTCCAAATCTGCCAATCTATAAACCCATATGCCTACAATCTCAGTTACTCAATATGGGCCTTCCTAATTGGCCCATAACTTGCCTTCGTTTGCCATCTTGGTATTGCCAAGCACCTTTCATAGTACAAGGTCCCCAACACCAAATTCTCATGGGTTGACATGCTTGTTGTAGCTTTTCATTAGCTATTACACCAAATTCTCGTGGGTTGACATGCTTGTTGTAGCTTTTCATCAGCTATTCCTGATAGGAAGCCAAATGCACCAAAGCCCTCTCTCTCCTCTCTTTGGCAAGGTCGAGCTCAATCTCTAGGGCTCTATCATTTCTCCCACTCTCAACCAATGCCGTCCTGTTGGTCGGTAGACCAATCTTTAAAGGTATTACTACCTTTGTTCCATATGCCAAAGAATAGGAGGTCTCTCCTGTAGACCTCCTAGGAGTTGTTCGGTGCGCCCACAAGACCAGGGGCAGCTCATCGAGCCATTTTCCCTTTGCCTTATCCAACCTTTTCTTGATCCCATCAAGAATGGTTTTATTGGATGCCTCTGCTTGCCCATTACTCTGAGGGTAGGCTAGGGTCGAGTAATAATTTCTTATGCCATATTGGGCATAGAAAAGCCTTAAACTTCTTTTGAAATTGGGACCCATTATCTGTAATCAATGAATAAGGGACCCCAAACCAAGTAATAATGCTCTTCCACACGAACCTTTCTATCATAGGTTCAGTGATTTTGGCTAGTGGTTCTGCCTCAATCCATTTGGTAAAATAATCTGTTGCTACCAACAGAAATTTCCTATTGCCAGTTGCCTTGTGGAGTGGACCCACGATGTCCATTCCCAATTGAGCAAACGACCAAAGACTCGTCAATGGCACTAAATCTTCTATTGGTGTTCGAATCATTGGTGAGAATTTCTAACACTTCTCAAAAATTTTCACATACACCTTTGCATCTTCCTGCATGTGTGGTGACCAATAACCTTGGGTAATTGCTCGGTGGGCAATGGACCTGCCCCTAGCATGGCTTCCACACGTCTCCTTTTGGATTTTGTGGAGGAATTTCTGCACCATCTTGGGGTGCATACAAAGTAAATATGGACCAGTGAAGGATTTTCTGTACAGCTTACCTTCTGGTGACAGCCAAAACCGTGCAAACTTGGTTTTTATTTTGTGAGCCTTCTTTTTATCAAAGGAGAGTGTTTCATCTCATAAAAACTCCACAATTGGATCCATCCAACTTGGTCCTTGGCTCACGTCCAAGACCTACTCCACACTTCTTCCAATGCTAGGCTCACTAAGATAGTCCACGGCCACCCTCCTCTTAAGTTCAGTTGGTACATCGCGGCTAACCAAGCTAAGGAATCAGCATGAGCATTTTGTCCAGAACTTATCTGTTTGATGTAAACCTTTTCGAAAGTATCAAGTAAATCCTTGGCCGTTTCCACATAGGCTGCCATCTTCTCACTCCAGGCTTCGTACTCCCTGGATAGTTGATTCACCACAAGTTGTGAATCACAATATACCCTAATTCTTGTTACTTTCAGGGTCTTTGCACTCCTTAACCCAACTAAGAATGCCTTATACTCTACTCCGTTATTTGATGCACTGAATCCAAGCCAAACAAATAGCTCCAACATTATTCCTTCAGGAGGAAAAAGCACAATCCCGATTCCTGAACTAGTATTACATGCTGATCCGTCAACAAACAATTTCCATTCCAGGGGATCCTGTTCGGTTGGGGCTTTCTCCTTCTTAGATGGTGGTCCAGTCACCTGCTCCTTTCTTGTAGGAGGCAAGGGTGTTATCGCCGGTGAGAACTCTGCCACAAAATCAGCCAAAACTTGGCCTTTGATTACCGTGCGCGGCTGTAGTCAATGTCATATTGGCTTAACTCAACGGACCAAGTTGAGATTCTTCTCGAAAAGTCTACTTTTCATAGCAGTGATTTCAATGGGAACTCAGTGCAAACCACAACCCTATGGCTCTGGAAATAATGGGGCAATTTTCTTGTTGCTATCCTCAACACCAGGACCAATTTCTCGAGGGGCATATATTTTGTTTCGACATCTAGTAATGTTTTACTTACATAATAGACAAGGATTTGCTCAGATCCCTTATCCCTTAACAACACTGCACTTACAGCATGTTCAGAAATAGCCAAATACAATACTAAAGACTCACCTGGCTCTGGAGTTGACAAGAGTGGAGCCTTGGTCAAATACTTCTTCAGATCCTGGAAGGCCTGCTCGCACTCTGCTCCCCATTCAAATCCTTCCCTTTTCTTTAACAATTGAAAGAAGGGTCTACACGTATCACTTGACTAACTAATGAAGCTATTGAGGTTTGCTGCCATTCTAGTTAACTTCTAGACTTCCTTCATTGTCCTAGGGCTCTATAGCCTTTGTAAGGCCATTATTTGATCAGGATTTGCTTCAATCCCCCTTACAGCCACTAGGTGGCCTAGGAATTTGCCAGAACCAACTCCAAATGCACACTTCGAGGCGTTGAGTTTCAGTTTGTATTTCCTCAAGATTCCGAAGGCCACCTTCAAGTTCGCTATGTGTCCCTATCTGGTCTTACTTTTCACCACCATATCATCAATATAAACCTCCATGGTTTTACCTAAGAGCTTTTTGAACATGATGGTTACGAGTCTCTAGTATGTTGCCCCTGCGTTTCTTAACCCGAAGGGCATGACACTATAACAATATAATCCTCGTGGTGTAATGAAGGAAGTCTTTTCCTGATTAGGCCCAAACATGACAATCTGGTGTTATCCCCGATGTACGTCGAGCAAACTCATTCCCTCATATCTAGCAGTGTCATCTACTAACTGGTCAATTCTAGGAAGAGGGAAGTTGTCTTTTGGGCATGATTTTATTCAAGTCTATGAAATCCACACAGACACGCCACTTTCCATTCTTCTTTTTCACCACTATAGTGTTGGATAACCACTCCGGATAGTAAAACCTCCTGTATTGCTTTGGCTTCCAACAAACGATCTACCTCTTCAATAACAGCGTCAACATGTTGTATGGCTACCCTTCTTTTCTTTTGAATGACTAGCTTATGCTATGGATCTACGTTGAAGTGGTGGCAGATCACGTCTGCGTCTACACCGGGCATCTCCTCCGGTATCCATGCAAACACGTCAACATGTTCTTTTAAGAAACTCACCAACTCCGCATCTACCTCAGCTGGCAGTGATTCCCCAATTAGAAAATACCTATCAGGATCAGTTTCGTTGATGTGTATTTTCTTTAAGCCTTCAACTGTTCTTTCTACTGGGTTTCTTTCGACGTCGTCGATAGTCGGTTGATCTGGTACTTCTACCATATGAACATGATGGGCCTTTGGGACTCTTTTGATGGTGGAAATCAAGCACCATTGTGCTATCTTTTGATTGCCTTGGATTTTTTTAACCCCGTTGGACCCAGGAAACTTTACCATCTAATGGTAGGTGGAAGAAACTGCCGTCATTTTGTGTAACCAAGTTCTTCCTATAATCACATTATAGGAAGATGACACATCTACTACTAGGAAGTCAGTTCGTAGTACTATTGTCCCCGCCCGAACAAGCAGAGATACCTTGCCCAATGGCCAAACTGCTCTTGCACTGAATCCGGCCAAGGGGGTCACTGACTGTACCAGATCTGCCAGTGTCAGTCCCAACTTTTTAAATGCATAGTAGTACAGCACCTCGGTACAGCTTCCTGAGTCCACCTAGATTCTTTCCATGTCATATTCCCCAATTCGTATGGTTATGACCAAAGCATCATTGTGTGGTACCTGGACTCCTCCCAGATCCTCATTCCTGAAAATTATGCCCTCGTTGCATGCTTCTTTGTCATGTCCTCTTTTCTTCCCCAACCGCATTACATGTTGGTCGTGCTTAATCTGCCTCTGGAGCAGTCTCACCTCATTTCTCGTATAAGGCTCAGCCAATCCATGTATCATATGGATTATGCCCCTTGGATTTTGTTCGTAATCCAACTCCATTGCTTTCTCTTTATCCTTGGGATCTTCCTGGATAAATTCTTTAAGGTAGCCCCGAGAGATCAAATCATCAAGGTGCTTTTTAAACATCTCACAGACTTCAGTCATATGGCCCCAGTTCTTGTGCTAGCTGCAGTGCTGATTCGTAGCCTGATTTGCATCTTTATTTCCTCCTACGGTTGGGGGCCACTTAAAGTAGGGCTGATTCTTTATTCGATAAAGAATCCTATAAATTGGTTCTTTCCAAACTGTATTTATTGAAAAGAAGGACTTAGGATCAGGTGCTGGTTTTTCTTTGTATGGGTCTTTCTTAGGTTGCCCGTTCTCTTTCCTTTCCCTATAGATCTTGGGCTCTGGTTTATCTGCCTTTTTTACAAGCCCCTTGGCTTGTTCGATAGCCAACTTGCCATCTTCTTGGAGTATGTCATCCTCCATTCTGGCATGTTGCTCAATTCGCTCCATTAGCCTAGCCAACGTTGCTACCTGATGCATATTTAATGACCGGCGTAGCTCCCCACGAACAGGCAGGCCAATTTTAAAAGTAGCAATTGCATATTCTTCACTGTAGCTTTCAATCTCATTGAAAGCTTCCCAATATTTCTTAGCATAATCTCTAATTGGCTCGCTTTCCCCTTGTTTCATCATGGAAAGGCTTTCAAATGTTTTGGGGGCTTTCCTACTTGTCAGGAACCGAGCAGTAAACTCTTCGGTGAGCTGCGTCCACCCTCATATGGAGCGTGGTCCCAACTTATGGAACCACGATAGGGCTACCTTCCCCAAGCTTGAAAGGAACATCTTACACATGATGGCATCATCCCCAACATGCATGAACATAGCCTGTTGGTAATGTTGTATGTGAGCAATAGGGTCCGCATTCGTCTTGTAAGGATGAACGCACCATGCTTCAATCTACTTGGTAGCCATGCATCTTGTAACCTCCTTGCAAAGGGGGAAGCTGCTATGTTACTCAGGGCTTACCTTGTTGCTTCTCGTGCAGACATGGTCCCATCTTCTCATTCATTGGTCTTATGGGCCCCAGCCCTGTTCCAATCAGATTTAGGTCTCACGTACCTTTCCCTGTGGTGCTTCCTAGTCTCCCCCTCCTTGGAAGTGGGACTTGTGCTCCTGCTCCTTATTTTTCGTGAAGAAGCTCTTCGCTGCACTGGTGTTCGGCTCCTCTCTTTTTGTGGAGAAGCTCTATATCTCCTTGGGGTGGGACTTCGGCTCCTGCTCTTTCTTCCTCGTGAAGGAGCCTTTTTGTGTTTCACCATAGCATACCTATTTTCCCTGGAGTTTCTTTATGAAAGTCCAGAGTCCTCTAGGTTTTCCCGGATGCGTTCCAATTCCCGGATCTCATGCTCTTGTTTCTTGATCAGACGAGCATATTTTTCGATTTCTTGCCTCTTCTTGTCGAGGAGATCTTTGCTCTAGTGCACACTTTTTGAATGTGCAACCGACTCTTCCCTTTGGTGGGATTTACTTTTTCTTGTGGACCTTGAGGCCGTCCTTCCTTCTCTACTCTTGGAGTTCTTATGATCAGTAAGGTGGTGGCCCTTACTCATGATCCTCCTATGTCCGCCTTCGGGCTTTCTCGGAGCCCCTGGTGGAGATTTATCTCCTCCTCCATCTAGCAGATTCTTTGGATCGAGCGGTGTTGTTGGATTTTCTTCCACCATGGTCGTATTTCAAAGAGAACTCTATCGTTTCCCACAGACGGTGCCAATTGTAGATGGAGAAAAATGAATAGTACCTAGAACAACACTGTATTGCAATGACTACCCGTGCAGTTCTATGGGAACCCTAATCTGCAAAACAGACAAGAGGTGAGCGTACATTTGCTTCTCTTGGCAAAGGCCCTCCGATGCCTAAGTTAGTATTATGTACCAGAAAAGAACCCTAATTATCAGTAGGAGAATAATATGAATACCACGTATATCATACCTCTTGCTTATAGGTTTACCTTTGTATTTATAGACATACAATGCTTGTTCTCCAAGCATCCTTGTTGCCCTCTAACTCCTACCTCGTATAGGAAACCTAGGATATCTTGGATTCTTGTTCCCTTATCAGTTTATCACCTCAGTCCTTTTAGGACTCTTTTCCATAACTGGCCGAACATCCCATTCCCGTTGGGTATGTTTCCTGGATCCTTTATTCTCGGATCCCATTCCTTTATGGAACACCACTGTCTTGGAACCTCCTTGAGTATTCTTTCTGCTCTAACACTTGATTTGGAGTTCTTCCCTTGTTCGGTTATCCCATCACCGATCAGACTGTCTGGACCAGTCATTTCACATGTAATTGGTCCTTTATCAACTATTTGGACAAATGTCTTCTTAGGAGCTTTCCTCCTGTTTTGGCCTTCTTACTGCCGAGCAAGATACTTAGACCAGTGACTTCACATGTCACTGTTCCTTTATAAGTCTCTTGATCCAATAACGTCTCATATTACCGGTCCACATCCCTAAAGACCGTCTTGCACAGAGAGTGTCCCTATTGTATTTATACCATGGCCCCACGTACCACATGTTCGGGCCTATTTGTAGCTGTTCGGAAATACCTCCCTACAATTATGATGCCCTAGAAGCACTCCAGACATACCGTCCACCGAGTCTAAGGCACACATTATGACTAGAACTTAGGCTATAGTTTGGCTTGGCAAGACGTTATGGTCAACCACAGCTCGGTTACGCTGATGGTTCGGTGAGTAAACCACCCACAAACTTCAAATATCTAAGTCCTTCATACTTTGGCTAGGGGCTGGCACTTTGGCCAAGCCCCAACTAAGAGTAGGGGCGCCAATCAAACTTTCGTCCAAACCCTGATACCTTGGCTGAGGATTGGCACCCTGGCCAAGCCCCAACTAGAAGTCAGGGTCCCACTCTAATTTCATAAATTTTCTATACTTTGGTCAAGGCTCAGCTACTTGGCCGTGGCCCAACCAAAGTGGGGGCTACGAATAAACATAATACTCAAGCAACAGTACGATCAAAACTTTTCTAAGGCATAGAGAAAGGAAGAGCATTGCAAACACAAGAACCATGCAACCAAACTTGATCAAAACATCCATAGGTTCAAAGCCAAAAGTGCTATGGATTTCCTAAACGGGTAGATACGGCATGATAAATCGTTTGATACCGTCGTCCCAAAAAATTATTACATCTGGCACGGCAAAACTCCATTGTTTAGAGCCATCCAGTCCAACAAAAATTCAAATTATGAAAAGGAAAAGAGCATGAAACAAGTTCTTTGAAAAGTAAAAGGGTTGTTAACTATGGCAATCGACCACCCCTAAGTCGGCACCTGCTGGTGTTTCTTCAGTCCAACTTAACATTCTGCACTTCAGCGTTCAGATTGGCATTTGCAGCATCCTCTCTAACATCGTCAGCAACCGCTTTAGCCACAGATCCTCCTTTGACATCTACATCAAAAATGTCCTCAATCTCTTCATCACTCCTAGGAAACTCCTCGGGTGGAAGGGCCGCACACTCTTCATCCGTGTATGGCAGATTGAGCTCGGGCACAACCAGTGCAGGAATTGACTTGGTCAGATTCATGTCAACTTCTAGTTACAGAACTCCAGCTACAACGGCCACCCAATCCTTGTACCCCGTCCTATAGGCGATCGGTACCCTCAACACAATCTCCTCGTTGACCATCTTCCTTGCCTCCCACTTGTACTCTGCGCTTGCTCGGTCAAACGCCACCTAATAGGCCTTGGCATCGACCTCCTTCAGCTTCCTCTTTTCCCTTCTTTTCATCCTCCCCAACTCACGTTCGGCAACTTTTGCCTAATCAAGAGCTTAGTCTCTCTCCTTCTCCAGCTGCCCCATCTTGGCCTCGGCCACCTTTAGCTATTGCTCCAATGCCTTGACCTATTCACGCTCCACCCTTAAATCCTTATGGTAGAGAGATCTTTCTACAGTTGTAAGCACAACTTTGTTTGCAATGCAATGTTGAGAAAAGCTTGGCTAGCTTGCGCAAGAAAGTACGTTAAGCTCGAGAAGACAAAAGGAAAAAAAGGAAAAAAGTGGGGGCTCGGCCAATCCTGAACAAGATTAGAACTCGCATGAACCAAGCTCGATTGAAGATCTTGAGGAACTCTCTCCATATCTTTTGGCAGGGCGAGCCCTTGGAGCATCATCAAAGCTAGGCCAGGTTCGGCTTTGACACTATCCTCAACAGTCACAAATCTCCCCTCCACTGAAGCAAAGGAGGGGGTAAACTCTTGAGCAGCCGCATGCTCCATGAGACCAACTGATGCCAGAGCTACCCTCGAACCACCGGCGACCGATGCCTCGGGCTTCTCTTTCATTGATGGGCGAGGGGTCAGAGGCTTGGTGGGAAAGAAGTCGTGAGTCACTTTTTGCCTTTTCTCTTGGGGCTCCACCGGATCGGACCCGCTCGGCGGTGCCGAGACATTCCCCCTCAGGTTGACACGCACAGTGTTCCTTCTTGACATCTCTGCTGGAAATTTGGGCACAATAGTCTGCAGTGGCACATCGATACCAGGAAGCACTATTCTTGGTTTTTTGCTAAGCCAAAAGGAGGTCAACTTCTTGAAAGTTGGAAACTTCACCCTTGGTTCTTTGCCTTTTTTGTTGTCTCCGCCCCCTTGCTTACTTCCCACCTTCTCACTCGGCTCCCCTGCCTTTTTCTCCTTCCTCTTGAGCTTGCCCTTATACGATGGAATGTAACCAAGCAGCGTCGGTGCGTCTCAGCAAGCTTGTGATCTCAAAATGTCGATGTTCGTCTCAGAGGATATGGCGTGCAGGTTTTTGGTGATGGCCCTGTGGTATACAAAAAGGCAAACAGTTAGCCGAAATAGAACAATCAAACAAAAACAAGCACGGTAAAATAAAAGGGAAGGCAAATTTAAGGAACCTCTTAAATCTTTTATTTTTGGCACGTGATGCCTCTAGTTGACCTGGTCATCATCAAACTTAAAGTTACCATGCACCTCCACACAGAAGTTCGCCCATTTATCAGTGTCGGGCAACCCGACTACCACTGGCTCTTTACCTCTGCATGTCGAGAGGTACACCCGTGCTGAGACATGATATAAGTATCAAAAAGATCGACGATGGAGAACTCCAGGCCGTGACTCTTCTTCAATGCGATCATGGTTGTGATGATCCATAAACTATTGATGGCGAACAAGTGGGGAACGAGATTGAACCAAGCCAACAGCTCTCTCAAAAATGGGTGGAGAGGGAATCGTAGCCTAGCCTCGCAAATGGCCATCAGGGGGATAGTAATGTGCTTTGGCCTATGCTCGCCCTTATCCTTAATCTGGTCACTAGCCACTCGACTGACAACCACATCGTCTGGGATGCTATACTCTTGGTAGAAGCTCTGGTATTCCCTGAGGTCGCCATTGAAAAAGTGGGCATGGGGGCAAACCTGGTCCCTATCGTAAAGATCAGTGACCTCTTTATCCATAACCAAGGCGGTGTCACACCCGGATTGTGCAGATGTCGAGGCTTCGGCTCCAGAGTTGAATCGCGATTTGGCCTCCGACCCCCTCTGAGGCTCGTCGTCGAACGGGGTGGACAACGAGAATGTGATCTCTGACTCGGTAAGGAACTCGTCACCCCTGTATTCATAGTCTCACTTGGCGTTCAAGTCTTTAGACGTGTTTGACCCTACGGACATGTTCGAAGCGACGGAAGAATTCTGCCGTCGGCTCCTACTCCTATCCAACCACTCCCAGATCAACAAATCGGCGGAGTCATCCCCCGAGCCTTCAGAGTTGGAAGAGATGACAATCACCAAGTGAGCCAGACCTAACAAATCAAAAAGAAATAGAGTGAAAAACCTCATCGTCGGCAAAAAGACAAAGGTCTCTTTAAGCTTGGTTACCCTACTGGCCCACCCGTATCTACACTACAACCAAAGGCTCGGGAGTCTTTCGATGTTTGGATCCGGGGTTCGGCATTATTTCAAGATTGAATTTAGTGTCAGCCAGAGCCAACTAGTATCAGGACTGGGGCTCGGAAGAACGGGTTAAAGATAGGATGAAAATCACTGTTCATCCCCATTTTTGTAATGTTCACGCAGAACAAAAACCTCTAGAAAAATGCAAAAAAATGACAAAAAATGACGTAAAAACTACAGAGAAATGAAGAGCAACATGAATCAAACTCATACCTGAAGCTTTCTAGAAGATTTGACGATGAATCCATGGGAAATCGAAGCCTAAAGCGAAGAAGAGGAGAGAGATGCTCTAGTTATGGCGTTCTAGAGAGAAAGAAGGTTTGTAACCCTTCTCTCTCCTCCCGCTGCCCCTTATATAGAGGAAGGAGAAGAGGTTTGAATTTCCTGCCCATAATTACACTGCCAAACTGATGGCCAACCAGCGTCTGACACGTGGCCTTGATGGGATGGTTGTGCGATGCCCTAAAGCATGCCAAACGTCTTTTCGTCTGCCGCACCCACGCAGAAGATGACACATAGCGCACACCCATTGAAGCTCAACTCTAGCGGTTGTTGCTTTTTGGAGGGGACAGAAGATGGTAAGGTTCGGCCACGGTGCAACCACATCCATAGTTATCCACGTTCAGCAAACTCAAAAGCTCGGCCAAGCTCATATTCAATCCCTACCGTGCAATGGCATTAAAAGGGATTGAGGGGCTATTGTAGTAGGCTAAACTTAACGGCTCAAACCCCGTGTCTGAGAAGCATAGACTGAGGTTAAAGGCAAGAGTGGTAGCCATACCCGCTCCTAGGTTCGGCGATGACCAGAGCACGAGGAAGGGCCACACCACACTTACCCAACACCTCAACTGAGGAGAAAAGTCCTCCGGTTTGGCTACCGTTAGGATCACTTACTCTGTCAGTGCCATCCCCTCTTCGAGTCACCTACCCTCAAGTTCGGCCGAGGGTGAGGCTCGACCAATCGCAGCACCACATGCCACCCCAAGCGCTAAAGTCGTTATGCCAAAAGATAATGATGGACACACATGGGTGTGTTAGCTTACACCAAAATAGTTACCAAATCTTATCAGTGACGTCACGATGACATCAGCCTACCTGTGCAAGTCACATGCCCGTACTTGGAGAGTAAGCCAAGCAGACTCTATAAATACCAAAGCAAGACAATCCTAAAGAGGTACATGCTTCTATACACTAAAACCCTAGTCTCTTGCTTTTACTCTTTGCACATTCTCATCCTCTCGCCGGAGGGCCTTACCGGGCAACCCCAACCAGGTCTTAGTCATGCACTCACTGTGTAGGTTAGGGCAAGAAGGCTAGGAAACACTCGAACCAATTGAAGAGGAGCTCAGACCAAGGATCAACGTGCCACACAGTAAAAATCTCGATACATGTTTCATGTACCCAGTACATAGTTAGAGTACCATGCAAAGTAGCTAGGTACCCGGTACGTTACGGGTACGAGTACGATGATGATTTACAGGTACCCATGCTTCATGGGCTAACAATTTTTTAAGAGGGAATTTTTAGTGAACTTTGCATGGTATATGTTTGTAAGTGCAGCTAAATAGAGTGGAATGGTGG